>JASANW010001409.1:0-145186 GCA_030849725.1 Trypanosoma boissoni | reverse complement strand
CGGCTCCACGGTTTTCTTAAATTTTCTCTTTTTTTTTTTGCAATATCGTTTCGTGCCAATACATTTTGGAAATCATTTAATGAAAGGCGTTCTCTCCTTCTTTTTTTAAAGAAAAGTTTTTGTACTCCTCTTCTTACGAAATTATTTCGGCACTGAAAGAGTGAACAAAGTTGAAGAAAAAAAATTATAGGCTATGAATTGACTTTTTCTCCCTTACTGTATCTATCTGTATATATGTATATAGATAAGGCTTTATGATTGCAGAATGTCCATAGAGCGTCTAGCCGAATGGTTTTACGACGAGCTTCCTTCATGTATGGTTACTGCATCATCTAGGAGTTTGAACGACATTGACTCTACTGAGAATGAAAACCAACAAGGGTGCTCCACATGTTCTTTGCGGCGTCGCTTGATACAGGCTATTCCTACAGTAAATGAGATCTACAAACGCGATGGTTGTGGGGTAATTGATATGCCACCCAGTAATGGCCATCTTCCACTTCTTTGGCAGATTGGATTTGCCAAATGGGGACCGACGTCGCCAACATCACCACAAGAAGCTTCTGCGTTTATGAATGATGTTTGCACTGAAATGACTCGTGCATTTGTAGGGCAAAGGGACGGAACGACAGACGTCGCGAAGTGGTGGACCTTTCTTATGGACACTGTCGATGTAGTGGGTCTTGAAGTGGCGTTTGGGTATCATGAGAGCGAGGATTTAAAGGAGGCCCCGTTGGCAGCGACGCTGTTATTTGGTTCAAAGCCTAATCCCCCCGACATAGAAACCGCGCTGGATGAAAAGGGGTTGTTTCAACTGAGTCGCTGGGCCGTTGCGGTGCAGTGCTGCAGTGCTGGGCATCTACCTAGCTGTGAGTCCCGCAGGTCACTGGAATCTGGGGGAACAGATTCGGCCTTTCAGGTACTGCTTGGTTTGGTCAATATTCTCGGCGCTATACTGCTCCATGTGCCCGAGCTGCGCATAGACACACTCGCTCCATCCTGGAGGCCGGATGCAGGCGAGACCAGCAAGCGTTCAAAGGAAATCCATGATGCGGTAGTGGTGGGACATGCTGTTCGTGGGTTTTTGACAGCTGCGTCTCGAATTCGTCTTCAAACGATTGCCGAGGACAGGAATAACCATGTGAGCAACGAAACGATGACCATACGTGGTGCCGTGAGCTCCATGATACAAGAATGGAGTTCTGTCGAAGGTGCTTTGCACGCGGCTGTGACACTCATAGAGGCGACACTGGAAGTCGCGTGGGAATCACCGAGCCAATCCAATTTTTCTGCGGATATGTGCGACTCCATGTTGCGCGCAGTGACTGATGAGTGGATGCTGCTACTGCCACGCGAGCGCAGTGCGCTGGATTGGCTCACAAGCCTCTTCTGCTTCACAGCACATCGTTTGCAGGCGCGCTGGCCACACACGTCCCCACTGGAGCGCCCGCTGGCGTTGTGCTTTCTCCACACCGGCGCAGGTCTTCTTCCGAGTTCACACAGTGGCGGTAGTTATCGCAAAAGCGTTGCGGTGGTGTGCAGTGCACTGCTTGACGGTGCCATTCGCCGCGGGAATGCCGCGGAGGGCGATGAGGCGCTTTTGCGTGCAGCGCTGCGGGGGCACGAAGCGATGATGGATGAGGCAACTTTTTTTAGCGAGTCTACGGAGCGGTGCGCAGCGAGACGTGGTGAGGCGAAGGTTTGGGACGAGACACGGTACTTTGTTGTGGTGCTGGACGCCGTGAAAGGGTGGAAAGCGCAAGTGGACGAGTTCATGTGCGCGGAGGAAGAGAATGAGGAAGAGAAGGAGAATGTGGAGATGAGGCGATACACTTTCTTCGAGGGATGGCTCAATGCGATGAGCGAGAGGCAAAAAGAGTGAATTTGAAATGTGCCTTTAAGTGAGGTTTGATGTTTGGGTTCCGGCTACTGAGCCTGATTGTGTCTCCCAGGTGCCCAATACATTTCCTCAGGACTATGTTTTTTTTTTTTTTTACTAGTTATTGAGTCCTTTTAAAGAAAGCTTTCTTTTTCTAACGCCCGTGTGTACGTATCTGTCAATCTCTGTCTCTATCTCTATCCATATGGAGAGAGGTGGAGTCATATCGAGGAACTTGCAATTTGCTTTTTTTTTCCAAGTTGGTCTTTTTCTGTTCCTTTAGCAGCGAGTGTGGCTGGTCTTAAGTTGCTCACAGTGCTTTAAGTGCATGTAGTTGGCACGCGATAGAGTGTACATAGTATACTAGCACATCAATACAGGAAAGGAGGACAATAGTAAGTACCTTTATCCTCCCAACAACAACAAAAACAAGAAAAAAGCTACACGGATATAGGCTCACACCGACGTATTGGTTCCATTATACCTATTATATCCTTTTTTTTTTTTGAAAACCGACAAAAAAAATAAGCAAGCAGGTAAGGATCTCTGCAAAAGCGGGGGGTTTGAGCACAAGGAAGTATCATTGAGTGACCGGTGGAGAGGAAAGAAGAGTGAAGAAATAAGATTGAAAAAACGAAGAACTGATACAAAAAAAAAACAACGCGAATTTAAACAACTCCCACCCAACCCTTTTCTTCTTTTTTTTTTTACTTTACGTAAAGTAAAAAAAAAAAAAAAGAGAAAAGAGGAAAGGTGAGAGATTTTTTGAAGCTATACCAACCTGTAGTTTTTGTTCCGTTTTATATTTATCAAAACGTTTCTTTTATTGCGTAAAACTTGACTGAGGAAACCCGATTAAAATGCTTCGTCGTGTGATTCCGCTTTATTACAACGGCGCTGGTATTTGCCCGCTTTCCCGTGTTGGCATTTTCCCATTGCACCTCGACCCTCCAACGGTGCAGCACCGCGAACTCTTCCGGTTACTCGTTGGGGATAACAATGATGATCATAAGTCTGTGGGACACAACGTCGACATGTGGTGCTTTGACTCCTTTCGAGAGAGTTTACAGAAAAGCAAACTGGTGCCATTTGATCACCTTATTTTAGTCCCCAACACACGATACCCTGTGGCTCTTCGCCTCTCAACGCACTTGGCAGCGCTCACAGTACTTGTCACGCGCGGGCTTTCACGTGTACATGTCGACTTTTATTCACTTGAACACCCCGACGAAGACATGCCGTGTATATATGAGCTTACACAGAAATACAAGAACAGTACGCTGGTTCACTGGCTCCATGATGCCCACGAGATGCAAAAATGGTCTCACTTTAACGACGTGAAGCTTGGCGTACCGATGCTGCTCCTACAGACAAGAAGCTTTCCTGTCGAAATGATCGGTAAACCGCGCGCGGCGGCTGCTAAGAAACCAAAATCCTCCCTATCTCTCCCCTGCGAGCAGCCGATGCACCCTTTAGAGCAACTGTGTTCTGAGTATCACCAGAGCCCGTCTTCGGGAGTGGCGAGACACACCAGTTCGGCTATTGAAGATGAGGTGGAGATTAGCCGTTCTTATCTTTGCTCCTCCGACGTCTCGTGGCTTTCCACTTTGCCGCTTGAGGATCCCACGGCGGCAAAAGGTTGCGACATCGCAGATCCCGGGAATGGCAAAACAATCCCCGACCTCGATGTGAAAGAATCTGTCTTTACGAAGGGTCGTTCACTCGAGTTGGAGAACACATTGAGTCTCATGGATTTGGGATTTCCAGCGCGGCGCAAAGTGCGGCAGCTTCTGGAAGAGCTCTTTGCGATGAATCATCATCAGTTGGCGGATACAATTACTGGGGACTTTGCCGAGGCTCTCCCGCACTTGGAAGTGCACCCCATTCACCGATGCACAGGTGCCGATGTGCGGCAGGCGCTTTGGGAACGTGATGTAGATCCCTCCGTTGTTCTCACGGAGCCGGTGAACCGGTACATCGATAGTCACGGGCTCTACAGCGATTATCGTAAAGGGTCCCTTCCGAAGGTGGTGAACTTTATGAACTTTGCTTCGAAGAGGACGAATTCCAGAAAGCTGAAGTTGTCTCCAATGGGATTTACAGCATCCCTTTCTTTTCCCGGTCTTATTCCAAGATTGGAGCTACACTACGACAAGAATAATCTCCTCGCACGCGAACACTATGAGAAGCTTCGGGTCTATCAAGTAAGTGATGGGGAAGAGCCAGACCTGATCGTGCCGATTGGTGGAGATGGGTTTATGATGCATTGTATTCGTAACAACTGGAAACGTTTTATTCCCTTTTTTGGCGTAAACGCAGGCCACGTTGGATACCTCTTGAACGATTCTTCCGTGCTAGAAGAGCTCTTCTCCTCTCCATTGAAGTTGCACACAACTACTATGCTCTACTGCTTAGCTGAAAAGGAGACATCCTCTGGTGAAAAGGTGTTGTTGTCCGAATTAGCCTTTAACGATGCATGGCTCGAGCGCTCTAGTGGACAGACAGCATTGATTCGAATACATGTAAACGGTGAGGAACGTATTAATATGTTTCGTGGTGACGGCGTGCTTGTTTCGACTGCGGCCGGCAGCACGGCGTACTGTCGGGCCCTTGGCGCCTCTCCCGTCCCGGTCGGTGCACCACTTATTCAAATTGTCGGCAGCAACGTTGTGTCTCCCGCGCAGTGGCGCCCAACGCACCTGAATCAAGAGGATCAGGTGGAGCTAGAGGTCATTGAAAGTTCAAAGCGTCCATGTCGATGCTTTGTGGATTCGGTAGACGTGGGAAATGTTACGCGCATGCTTGTGCGATCTAGCCGAGCTGCAGGAGTCGCTTTAGCATTTGCCTGTAGCAGTGACCTTCAGCAAAAATTGTACCAGATGCAGTTTCCTGCTATTTAAGGATTATCTTTTTTTCCCGCTTTTTTTTTTTGCGGAGCAAAGAACAGGAAGACAGTGAACAGACTCTCTTCCGGCTTCACATCCAATACAGAAAAAAGTGTAACAGCAAGAGCTTTCGCACATTCTGTATTGTGGATGTATGTGTGGGATTTTGTGTAGTGGTTTGAATAAGTAAAATATGCAGCAATCGACTGTAAAGCCCTTTGGTATGTGTGGTTAGTGATGCTCTTAAAGCAGAACTTTCTCTTTCTTCTCAGATCCACTAAAGAAAAATGCATAATGTAAGGGGAGAATGGGGAATGAATGTGGAGGGCTGAAAATAGCGACAACGACACACAATCCACGGGATTGAGGTGTGTGGATTTGTGGTGCTTAAAAGATATGTTATTGTGAATATTATTTGTGTAAGATTTTGCCAATGGGGAAGGCTTTAATGAAATTCGACATCCACAGCAATGGAAGAAATTAAAACATGCAAAACGAAATTTCACTTCTCAAAAAAAAAAGGCATTTTATCTTTATGCGCAGGTTTTTCTTTGTCTAGCGGGTTTCACGTTCGCAAAATTTTTTCTCGTTTTCTTGTCAAGTCTCTTCTCTTCCATCTTACCCTTTTCCCTTTTCTTTCCAGGATAGGTATCTTTTCCTTTTTTTTTTTATTTCGTTCTTCATTTTTTTTTCTTTTTTTCTGTGTCCGTGTGTGTGCGTGTGAAATTATATGTGAAGATTTTTTATCCTCTAATTATTGGCCTTTTTTTCCCCCCGGTTCGTGCTGTGCGGTTTCCTCCTTACTTTTTTTTTTTTCTTCTGCTGTTTAAGGCTTTTTTTTTTTCTTGTGCATTTTCCAAGATTCAATTTTTTTTTCTTTTCTTGGAAAGAGCGATAAGGAAAACCAAAGCGCATACGACGCAGAACCCGGAA
The DNA here is from genome assembly GCA_030849725.1 of Trypanosoma boissoni. NCBI lineage: Eukaryota > Euglenozoa > Kinetoplastea > Trypanosomatida > Trypanosomatidae > Trypanosoma > Trypanosoma boissoni. The sequence continues at coordinate 139,489 of JASANW010001409.1, read as the reverse complement.
GCCTGTCCGAGTGTACCCTTCGGCCCATGTCCGAGACTGAGATGGAGCACCGGCAGTTTCTCCGCCGCGGGGCCCACGGCGCGGGGGCGGCGCTTCCCGTTGGCCCGTCGATTGTCTTCGACGAGGGCAGGGGCGGTGCCGGGGGCCCTGTCGTCGCCATCGATGCCAGTCAGTCCACTCTGCTCGCCACGCCCTCGTCCTCGCGCCAGCGCCCGCGCTTTGCCACCGCGCAGGACCTGGACGATGCCCTTCTGCAGGCCATTGAGGGTAAAATTACTCGAAAGAATGCGTGGGCATCAAAGGACGCGAGCAATCTTCTCGAGGGCATTACGCACACGATCGAGAGCACACTCGAGGCGGCCAGCGCCAGCGATGAGTACTCAAGTTTTGCTAAAGTCGCAACAGTTGTGGAGGGCTGCTCGAAGGTTTGGACAAGTCGCGTCGACAGCACGTACCAGCGTTCCAACCAAATGGTCCGTCGCCTCTTGCGCAATGAGGAAGGCGGTGCGGGCAGCGAGGATGACGCGGACGGGGAAAAAGGCGGTGACGATGACTTAACGGACGCAGCAGCGGAGCGGCGAAAAAAGGCGGTACAGCGGCGTGGGCAACAAACCCGCACACTCGCACTTGACCCTTCAGAAATCAATCTTGACAACCGCGCCCGCATTGCCCTCACTCAGGTTGGTGTGAACGCACAGTTCCGCGCTATTACGGAGAAGTTTGATCAGGGGAACACGCATGGTCTACTGCTCAATAATGCTCCGTTGGGATGCGCGGGGAATCTCATACTTGACGTGGATTACTCGCGCGACAAGGACGGGGAGCCGCAACGCAGCGCAATTCACTCTTCCGTACCTTCGCGCCGTACTTCTGCCCGTCTCAAGGATGAGCCGCTAGACAACTACAATCAAAATGACAATGGAGAGAACACCGGTGCAGAAAATAGCGGATTGTCAACGGAGGTGGATGAAGGACTGTATACACGCTTGGAGCTTCCGCCGTTTGTGCAGCCTACCGTTGTGGAGGCTGTCGAACAAAGCAGTCGCCGCACGAGCGGTACTGTGAACGCTGACGGTGGCGCTATGAAGCACGAGGACACTGAGACCGCCAGGCCTTCCGTCATTCTCCCGCCATTGCTTATCCTGCCATACACACTGAATAGGGACGAGGTAGAGGAAGGCGGGGTTGACACCGATGCTCAACAGAGATCATCTTCTGGGATTGAGGCTCAACTCAATGACAGTCATCATGATGATAATGATGACAATGGCAACGATGATTGGGGTGATGATGGTGGCATGGACTATGCGGAATACAATGATGAATCTACTTTTGTGGATAGCACTATTGACAACGACGTGCATAATGGCGACCCCAGTGCCAGTCATAGTGGGGCAAATGTCGCGGCAGAGGCCCGCAACTTGGTTTCCGGTGCGGCGGAGCTCAATGCGTTGGACGGTTGTCTTTTTGGTGAGAAACGTCTGGCTCTTGAGGCTGATGATCCAACGTCATGGTTTCCCCTCACAGAGCCACCAACAAACGCGTTTGGTGGTGTTCCACACAATTCTGAATTGCATCGACTGCATCGTGAACACCGTCTTGCGCAGTCCACCACAGGCCCTTCAGTGCTTCAGTCTGCAGTAGGCGTGAACACAAAGAACGAGACTGGAAGCACGACAAAAAAGGTAAAACGTGAGAAGACAATTGTTTTTGATCTCCCCGGTGAGCTTGCCGCGACGGCTGATGGCTCTGAGAACTCAACCTCTTCATTTCTTTTTGGCTCTGGCGGGGTGGACAGCTCCGCACTAAAGCAGAGCGCGACAACAGGGAAAAACATCACAGCGCTCGGCAAGGAATTACTCCTCGGCAAGGACCCAAACGCCGTCATAGCCTTTACGCAGAGTTCTACGCAGCGAAAGCGTGCGCAGGAGGCTAATCTGCTGCTTCCCGAACCACCCGTGGTGGGAAAAACAATTCCATCGTACCTACCGTACCCTGTCGTTGTGCCCGTTTTTTTCCAACCATTTTCTACGCCACTAATACAGTGGAACATGCTGCGCAAATCCGCCACAGGGCACACAATTGCACTTGGCAGCGCCGCCTCGTTGCGTCGTCTCAGTGCGGGCGGGGCATCTGCCGGGTGGGGCGAACGTGGTCATATGCACATGTTGAACAATCCAAATGACGACAGTGGCGCAGAGGTCGGCGGCGATGATGCGCTTGGGGCCGGTGACGCCGGGGTTGGGGATATGCCTGTGGAGTTCTTTCACGGCGGGGCAGAGGCGGACGACGAGTACATGGGCGCCGGGGGCTTCGACGATGACTACGACGGGCACAGCGATGGCGAGGACTCTGTGCGCCTGGCGCAGGAACAAATCCTTAACGGCTTTGAACGTGCCGAACTTGCTCATGCAAGCGGAGCGCAAACCGCTGCTACGCGACAGAGCGGCGGGTCCGTTGTAACGGACCCTGCGCAGCTCGCACGCGTGTTGCACAGCACGCAGGCTGCGCTTCCGGCTCAGGTTGATGTTGTGCGACTCCGGCAGACTATGTGGACATCACTTAAAGATGCGATGGAGCGCAGTCCGGCGCTGATGGAAAATGCCAACAGAGACTCGGGGAGTAGAGATATCCATAACCCACTCCGTCGCAAGCGCGGACGAGAGGAGGAGCAGGACAAGGCGGAAAACGAGAATGTGAATGATAAGAGTCAGTTTCCACGATTTAGTGATGTGGTAATGTCGGTGCTGCCTCATGTAGCTAGTGACATTTCCACATCAGGGACCTTGTCGCCAGCTTTCTTCTTCTTTTCTATTCTTTTTTTGGCAAACGAGCGCGGTGTTGTGTTAGATAGTGTCCCAGAGATGGACGATCTTATTATCCGGGGTGTTGATCGCTCTGCCGCAGGTGGATCAATGATCGATAAGGAGAAGTGAGAAAAATAAAGAAAAACAAGTGAGGGAGAGAAAGAGAGAAGGGTAGTACTGGAAAAGAAAACAAAAAAGAAAAGAAAAGCAAAAAAAAAGAATAACATTAAAGACAGATGTTGCACATGCTCCCAAAGACCTAATCACGCTTCTTAGACTATTCTATCCTCACACTTTGTTTCTTCACCCTCTCTCCGTTTCTATATATATATATATATATATATATATATATATACTTCGCGCCGGGCAGAAGGTTGTCTTTGTGCTGTATTGCAATAATAATAAAAAATGTGACAGAAATATGGAGAGTGAGGACATATATATATATATATATATATATATATATATGTGTGTGTGTGTGTGATGTGGGGAAGTGTTGCTGGGGAGTAAGAGAGACAGAGAGGCAAAAAAGGGTGAAAGCGTCAGATAAGATTAAGGGCGTGACAGTGCCAGTGTGGAAAAGCCACACATCAGCGAGAGAGATCGCTGTTATGGCCAATATAACCCAAGAAAGAATACCAAACATAATAGATAGACCAGAATGTTCAGGCAATGCTTGCGTGCCTGAGGAAGAGTAATGGGAGGGGAAGCCAAAGAGAACGAGAAAGAAAAAAATAAATAAAGAAGGAATCTTTTTCTTTTTCAATTATTTTCTTTGATTTTTTTCCTCCCTGCTTTAATTGCTGTGAATTTATGATAGATAAGACAATTGGCACACAATGTTAACTTTTTTCTGAAACATCAACTTCTTGTGGCAACGAATAAAAGTAAGCCCATGAAGAAGATGAATATACTATACTCCTTCACACTCTTTATTGTTTTTAATAACTTTTATTTCTTTTCCTTATTAGTTTTTGCGCTGCTGTGGATAATATTAATCCTCCACCCATTACCAACCATCATGTGTTATTGACAGGAGGGAAAACATAGAAGGAAGTCCGCGCGAAACAACAACAAAAACAAAAAGGAAAGACCAAAAACAGATCAAGAATTTAAGGATATACGTGGGAGCTGAGGGAAACGGATACAAGCTTAGATTGCGGGATAACAATATGTATCCGCTGCCTAAAAAGTACTATCTCATTGTGCACGATGCGATTCGCAAAGCTCTTGGAAGTGACGCAGAGATTTCTGCCTTTGTGACATCTCGCGGTGCATTTCAGTGCGACATGCTTGTGAATTCCGCCACGACAGACCCAGACACTGGCATCGCTCCGCGCGATTTCGCCATACGCCTGCAGGAGTGTATTGGTGCATGTGACATTGCTGTGCGACGCCAGCGCCTGGACTTAACTTTTATGGACCGCGAAGTGCTTCGCCTTGCACTTGGCGCCCCACGAAGTGCAACGAACAATTTGCGTTCCACAGTGGATATCAATCAGGAGCCTGAGTGGACGCGGCGCAACCGACTGCGCATTTCGCTCGGCTACGACGAGGACCTTTTTCTGAACGAGTGTGATTTGAAGATGTGCCTTTCGGGGCGCATTATGGAGAAATGGGTCTTCGACACGTACTTTGACCCATCGCGCGAGAGCAAAACAGAATTTACGCAGAGAAGCAGTCCACCAGTGGCGTATTGGCTCGCGCACGCCTATAGCCTTGCGCGTGAGTACCGCGTGGACCATCACGTGACACTCGCCGGCACGATATCGCACAACTTTGCCAAATACTTTGGAGAGTTTCCCTTTGATAATCCGTATTGTCCTGGGGAGGACCTTAACACCATGGCGTGTGTGCAGTGGCTCTGCCGGGCTTGGAAACAGATCCCAGTGGAGGACATAATGGATGTGGAACATGAACTGCAACTGGGCGTTGCATTGAAGGATGGTATCGATGAGGGGAATCGAACTCCAAGTTGAGTCTATACACAGTTCTTCAGATTTGTTCACATTGAGGTAAGCAATTACCATTCTTGCCAGTATGCATCATTTTTTAAGTTTTTATTGGTTCTTTTATTTTTTTTTTTTGAGTTTTTTTTTTTTTTCCTTTTCTCTCTTCCCCCCCCCCCTCTTCACCCCCCTTTGCTCTTTTCCGTTTTTTTTTTTTTTTGTCAGTAATGGCCGCCGACGACGGCGACGGCAGTAGTAGGAGCGGGAAAGTGGAGATTGAAGTGGCGAATGTGCCCCCCGCGACCGTTGAGTCCGCTGAGCAGTCGCGGCGCCTTTCGCTCTATGGCAGTCGCGCGCTTGCGGCCGGCAGCCGCGGCCGATACCGCACCGCTGCCGCTTCCCTCGAGCATCAGGATAAACCAGCACATGCCCTGACGTCCTTTGGCGCGCGGCGGGGGGATGTGTCACAGTTCATTCGGCCGAGTGGCGAGCTGTCCACGCAGGGCAAGTATCTAGTTGTGGGCGACGGGATCATGTCGCCATTTATGGCACTTTGTCTGCGTGTGCACGGACTCGACTGTGATCTCGCGCATCACCCGAGTAGCAACGATTTTGACCGCGGCACTGTTGTTCTCACGCCATCTGTCACACAAGTCATGGGCGATGTCCTGAACGTGTCTGTTCCGAGCGGCAGCGTTGTGGGCCGCATTCTTACATTCGACCATGTCGGCAACGACATGTGTGACATTGACCTAAACGAGTTCCGCGAAAAAGGTGAGAGCCCAACTTTCTTTTGCTGCGACAGGCTCAAAGTGGAAAAGGCTTTGCTCTCCTTATGCGCGGTGGGCGCTCACAGTTGTCATGTGCTGCCAAAGCCACACATTGATCGTGGGGGCCTCGAGGCGCTAGAGAATGGCGGTGTTCGTGTGCGCTTTGCCAGTGGCATGCATCAGGACTATCTTGGCGTCATCTGCACCAGCCGCAATCAGGATCTCGTACCAGAGCTTACGATCAGCAATGAAGAGTTACAGCAACGTGCGGAAAATGCGGAGAAATTCCGCGAGAGCTTTGCGAAGGCCGTGCGCTGGATGGAGTTATGCGTTCCACCACTGCCGGAACTCGGTAAGTTTGAAAAGCGTTTTACACCAGGCTCACAGGAGATTGTGGAGTTGCTCACTCCACGTGATGCAAAAATGACTGTGCGACCCACTATGATGGCGACCAAACTGTTTTACAATGTTGTCATTACAATCCCCGACGGCACATCGGACCCGCGGCTAAAGAGCACGAGTACGAAGCAGTTCTGGGACGATGTTATCATGCACTGGACTTCTGGCGTGCCCGGGTACGTTTCACACACAATGTTCCGTCCCATGATGACGCACATACAACAACACTTCACCAAGAACAGTGCACTTGTCTACCGCTCGCCCCTTTTTCTTATGCCACACTGGTCAGAAGGTGGAGGACGTGTTATTAAAATCGCACATGCCGCACACGGCTCCGCATTTGACGCCGTTGACGTCTCCGACGCGCAGGGCTTTACCGATTGCTTTGGCCTCGCGCGTGCCATGGCAGGCGGCGATGACGTGCAGCAGTACTTGCGGGACCGGCGGCTGCAGGTGATGGAGGAATTGGATCACCACGCGCTGCTGCTGAACTACGGCGTTAAGGAGCGGGGACAAATGGCGTACATGGCCTCGCGGTTCTCAATGAAGATCATGCGAAGGTACAAGAAAAACTGGCGCAGTATCCTGCAGAACTACGTGACACTTGTTCCAAAGATAGCAAAGTAATCACAATCAAAAGAACAACAACAGCAAAAAAAGCAAAAAAAAACAAAAGAAAGGAAGACAGGAAGATCAAGTAGAAAGCGGAAGAGAAAAAAAAAAGGTGAACAAAAGGAGAGTGGAGAATCCACATCAAGAGAGAGAGAGAGAGAGAGAACGATAAAAGAAGAACACGAAGAAACTCAAATAAAAAAGAAAGAATTTGTGTGAGAGAGAGAGTGTGTGTGGGGGTTTGAGGGAGAGGAAGGGAGTGAGTTAGTGGAGAGCAATAAAACAAATGATCTTGGGAGGGAATAGATATTTTATGTCGAGAGAGAGAGAAGAGTTTTATTAGCATTCATTTACACATACATACGGACGCACACAGGCACATATGCGTACACGCAAAAAACAAAAACAAAAAAGAAAACAAACAAACAAACAACAAAAAAACAAACGCGCAAGCACAAAGTCGTATACACACGCACCAGGAACAAAAACTTCTCCTTGCCACATTTCCACTTTAGTTTTTTTCTCCACGTTACCGCATTCCTTTCTCCCCCGCTCTCTCTCTCTCTCTCTCCCCCTCTCTCTGCTTTTTTAAAAAAAAAAAAATAATAATTCTTTTTCAACTCATGCGTGATCCACAGGACCAGAGCGAGTGAGTGCGCGTTCCCCGGAATGCTTCGGCTCTGTGCTTTGCGCCATGCGGTGAACCGCTCCGCCGGGCGGCGCTGGTCGCCGATTCCGAACCCGCCGCCGCCCGGCGCGGACCGATTGTGCGGACTGCACTCTGTGCGCAACGCCCTCCGCGCCTTCGCCCGCGGCCACCCGCACCGCCAGCGCCCCCACTGCCTGTACGTGCGAGACTTCGGGGGCGGCGGGGAGGTCCCCGCGGCGTACCCAAACCTTCGCCGCGTGGTTCGTTTGGCGCGAGCGTTGCGGGTGGAGGTGCGGGTGGTGGAGCGGCAGGAGCTCGTGCGGCTTTGCGGGGAGCGGCGGCATCAAAATGCGGTGCTGGAGGCAAGCAGCTTTGAGCCGCACTCGGTACTCGCATGCCCCGCGCGCCCACTGAATCTGCTGTACCTGGATCACGTGATGGATCCGGCGAATGTGGGAGCCATTGCGCGATCGGCTTTCTTCTTTGGAGTGCGGGACATTGTGCTGAGTGGCGATAGCGCTGGATGCACAGCAGCCGTCTCGCGGGCAAGCGCAGGGCTCGTGGAGCACATGCGCATTTACCGCAGCGCAGTCCCAACGGCGGAGTTCATCGCGAACACACAGGCACAGTCACAGGCACGAGCACAGCAAGGCACAAGGAGCAGGTGTGGCGAGCAGCCGCCGTTGCACATTATTGCCGCGACGGCGCATATGTCACGTAGCGCAGTGCGGGAAGAATGTACGAAACACAAGGAAAACTCTTTGAAGGATGGCAATAACCTTGTTCGACGTCTTGTGCTTTTGGGCAACGAGTCTGCGGGATTGCCGCGAAATGTGATGGCCCTCTGTACGCACGCCATACACATTCCGCTGAAATGGGCTCCACCACTCCCAGAGATTAGTGAAAACGAACCGGAGAACAATGATTACGGACATGCTGAATCACAGGAAACAGAGATGGATGAAAAAATGACAATGGGATCAAATGGGAAATGGCGTGATGTCCTGCAGGCCCCGGAGGTTTCGCTTAATGTGAGCGCTGCGAGTGCAGTTCTGTTGGCAGCGCTCATTAGCGGAGGCGGTGCTGCACAGATATGTCCCATTAATTTGAAGAAGTGAAGGGCATCTGTTTTTTTTTTTTTATTTGCATCTTATGTCTGATGGTGTCAGATATGCACGGTCAAGGTATGCTTAATATGCCTTCTTTCTTTTTATGACTCTTGTATATATATATATATATTCTCTGGATGTGTCTATTTCATCGTCGCAAACGATCCACTCTTTCTTCATTGTTGTTTTAACGTATTATGCTTGGCTTTATAATAGAACTAAAAAGACATTGTATTTTTTAAAAGCCAAGGAAGATGTGTGGGGGTCTATCCCCACAAGGGCAGAACTCTCGGAACACACCGTGCGCTATTGATATTACTGTTACACTTGCTATTGTTTCCTCTGAGTAAAAGCTCCATTTTCTTCTAATAATAGTACTACTTCTTTTTTTTTTTTTTCTTGGTCTTGGCATTCGCTCATGTTGCATTGCGAATAACCAAAGGAGAGGTGGTGTAAAAAAAAAAAAAACAACAACAACAACAAAAAAAAGAAATAAGTCCTCATATAGACAGCCATTCACACAGTGGAAAAAGGGACAACACGAGTAGAAGTTCATATAGGAGAACAAGGTGTACAGTGTGTAGGGAGGAGGTAGAGGAAGTTTTACCAAGGCTATATATATATATATATATATATATTAGAGAGGTGAACGTTGTCGTTTTTGTGATAAACGACTGTAAACATAAAAATGCCGAGTAATAGAAATGCGGATTCTCCCTCTTTCTTGGCGACTCTTCCCATCTCCTTGTGGTTCTTGGCGTATTTCGTAAGAAAAGATTTGGTTGGGCGCTTTGGGCTACGCATGGATTCGCTTCGCCGCTGGAACCCAGGCGTCTTTGTTCACACCTTCTTACACCCTGATGCCTATACGCTCTTAGCAAGTGTATTGCAACATATTATTGCGATGAAAGATGAGGGAAGCCGCGCGCCGGATGTTGTTGGTGGGATGATCGGTTCTGTGTTTGCTGGTATTGTGTTTGTGTGTGCGATTCCGTCTTCTATGTGGATGTCCAGATCTGCTCTTGAGCACGAACAAGCCGCGCAGCTCCGGGCGGCCTCAACCTTCGCGCGCTTAGTTTTCGACGTGCGGGGCATTGTTCAACTGATTCTTACGCTCCTTTCCTTACCCGCGCGCCCCTCCTCCACGCTTTTGGCTTTACTGCGGTGCGGGGAAGAGGTTTCAAATGTCTCAGTGGTCCTCTGCGGGGGGTCTTCGCTAAACTCCGCCATTCGCGGGTACCGCTGTGCGTACAATGGATACGTTGGTGACGATTTCTCGCGACACGGGGCGCTGTTGGGCCTCGCACTCATTGCCAATCGCAACGAGTCGCGCCTTGCGGCTTTGCTGCCGGTGTGCAGTTATATCTGCGGATCCGCCGTGGGGTGGCTCGTGCGGCTGGTGAAGAAAGATCTTGCACAGCTCTTGCTACCACGGCCACTTTTGATCCCCGCGGAAATCACTGAAAAGGCGTCGCCAGGGGAAGCTGGTATCGTACTCACCGTGTTCCATAAAGGACGGAGAGCGCGCGTGCTGCTTTACATTCCGCATTCGTGCTTCTGCCCTATCACACACGAAATCATGTCCGATCCGGTGCGTACGCATGATGGTTTTACGTTTGAGCGAGAGGCGATCACAAAGTGGATAGAGGGGAGTGATATATCTCCCTTGACAAACCTGCCGCTTGTGTCAAAATCTCTCCAAACGGATTACGAAACGCGGAGAGCCACGAAGGAGGTTATTCGGCAGTACAACGAGTTAATGAAAGTTCGACCGCAAAAGACAGATAAATACGACGATGATGTGAAGGACGTATTTTTTGAGTATATTGACTGAAGGAGCTCTTATTGCTTTCTGATGTTATTTTTTTTTTTTTTCTTTTTTCATCTCTTTTTTTTTTTTGATTTTTCTAAAGTGTTTGCTCAATTGCGTTTTTTTGTTGCTATGTTTATATGTGCTACCTGGTCTCGGATGAGTTAAGACTCAACGTAATATGAGAGAAGGAAAAGGGAAATTGGGCTTTTGCTGGATTTATATATATATATATATATATATATATATATATATATATATATGTGTGTGTGTATATATGAGTTTATATTGGACTCTTACTATGAGGAGAAGAAGAAGGTGTGTTTGTTGGGGGAAGAGAATTATGCGAACCTCTCATCAATAGTTATGACCATAAGTTATCATTGATTAACAAGATGAGAGGTTTTGCGGAGTGCGCAGATTGCAGCTTCTGTATCTACATATTTTTTTTTTATTGTCAACCCATCTACTTTGTTTTAAAATTATTTTTCTTTTTTTTTTTGTGGAAGAAAACAAAAAAAAAATAACGACCAAAGCTTGTTTTCTTTTTTTTTTACACGGTGTTATAGAACTACTGCTCTGGGAAGCGGAAGATTTCTACATTATTTGTGGTTGCCCCACCAAAAACACAAAGGAAAGAAAAGTAAATAAAATATACGAATAAGACCCATTGCATTTTCACTCTCACAAAAAGGAAACAAAAGCAAAGAAAAAAAAGAAGAAGAAGAAAAAAAAAAGATTTATGAAGACTAGGGTAAAGGAAAATTAACAAGAAAAGCAGCAAGTTTTCTATCAGATCCACAGACATACCAAACATGTGGCGATAGATATAAAACGTATCAATCTAGATGCCACAGTGTTCGCGGAGCGTGACGAGACAGATTTTTCAAATGTTCTTGTCGTTTCCCTTTTCTGCAGCTCTGTGCCCCTTTCTCTCGGGCCCTTCTCGCTATCTTTTGAGTCTCGTGTCAGCTGTGGCTCCAGAGCAATGTGAAACTCTCTCACTCTGTATGTTGCGATGCGAGCAGCCATGACTGCGATTTCGTGTTAATTTTCTCGCGAAAACAATCCTTTTGGCGCAAACCACAGGGACCAAAGGAGAGGGGACGGCGGCTCACCTTTGCACTCGCCACGATAGGACCCGCAGTGGGGCTCGTGTGGGCGAGAGCCACTGAGAAATGAATTTCAGCCAGAGAGATACGCAACAAGAAGTGACATAGCGCCGAAATGTATTCGGCACACGTGCGAGACGGAGAGCGTGTGCATAGGGCAAAGTGCGGAGTTTTGAACACACAGACACACAGCAGTGAGAGGGGAAAAGTGAATCCGTTTCACATTCCGGAGTGTATAGGTGGCGGTACTGTGAGTGATAGCGGTGGTGGTGGTGGTGGCAGAGAGCGGTGGAGAGAGTTATGATGGAATGAGATGCGTGGTGCCTTCAAGAACAAAGAAAAAAAAAAAAGAAAAAAAATAACGGGAGAAAAGGACTTTTTTTTGACTGCATCCCTATTTCCTGTAATGAGGAAAGACGTGCCGTTTTCATTCTCTTTTCCGAAATCAAGAAATATATATATATATATATATATATATATATGTAGCGAAAAAAAACTGGATGCGATGGCTGGATTGCTGAAAGAATGTAGTTATACTGCTTTTTGCTTTTTGCTTTTTATTTCTATTTTTACTATTATTTTTACTATTATTATTATTATTATTATTATTATTATTATTATTATTATTATTATTATTTTGTGCTCTCCGTGAGTGGATGTGTCTGAAGTACTGATGAACACGTGGGGGTATTGTTATTATTATTCTTTTTGAATTTTGTTTTGCAGGTGATGTATTTATATATTCTCTGGAAGAAGCTACGATGACAATCCTCAACTTTGTCTGTATGAATCAAAAAGGCAGATAGGACATATATATATATATATATATATATGCCCTGAATCACAGTTTTTAACTTTTCATTTTTTTTTTCTTTTACAATGTGAGAATACCTCTGGTAGGAACCAAACAATAAGTGCGCTCTTATCTTATAATACACACACACAAAAAAAAAATAATTTAAGCCGAGTACTATACAATTGCTCTTTGTTGTTGCTGTTGATTGCTTATTGCTTCTCTCCCTCTCCTCTCCCTCTCTCTCTTTCCCTCTTTCTTTGATTGATTGTGTCTCTGTCTCCCTAAGCATTGCATTGTTTTTCTGCGCGCGACATGGCGACTGGTGGAGAAGGCGGCGCGGGCTCCTCCGCTGGCGGTGCGGAGACCACTGCGAATGCGGCCACTCGAAATTTTCTTCTCGGCCTCCCGCGGGACGGCCCGGCGCCCGGGAGCCACGAGGCCGCCTCGCTGCAGGCCGCCGAGGCCTTCATGGGCGAAATCCAGCGCGAAATATTGGCATACGACATCGCCAACGCCCGCGCGGCGGAGGCCTATGCGCGCAGCTGGTGGGAAAAAGTTCCTTTTTTTGGCAAACGCTGGGCCGCCGCTGCCGATCAGTTGGAGAACGCGACGAGTGAGCCGTCTCCCGCAGTGAATGCAGCGGCCGCTAGTGGCGCGGGGGCGATGCGGGGACAGTTTCACGTGGAGCGCACAGCAGCGGGCGAGGACGGGAATCCCGCGGCGAAGAAGAATCCGTCTGTGCGAATGAACACGTGGCTGTTTAAGCAACAGCGCCCGGGATGGGTTCCGCTCATTCAGCGCTGGTGGGTCCCATACATTTGTGTCGCGGGCGTCTGCTTGCTCTGGACCCCGGATTCGTGGAAGCTGCGGACACTTTATTGGGGAGACCACAAGTACGCCATCTTTCGTCAGGAGATACATAAGGCATACTGGCGGGCTACGATGAGCGCGGAAGATTACGAGGAACTTATGAAAGATCTCGAGCTTGATCGCCCACGCTCCGTAAAGGCCAGTGACTGCCCTTTGTAAGTAAGACCGGGATCACATCTCGTTTCAAGCGAATTGAGCAACTATCTATACACATATGCACACATAAGTATACAAGCTGGATGACCGAAAACGTGGACAAATTATACGAGTAAGACGGAGCTCAACAAAAGGGAAAAAAGGAGAATAGAAGAAAAAGAAAAGGGCACGCAATATTAGGAAAGAAAGATGTCTTTGGCATTAAGAAGCAAATATAAGGCATAAAAGAGTTGTGAACTCATGGAGGAGTCAAAAGAAACAGGTGAAGAGAAAGGAATGGATAGGTGACCGTTTTTAAAGATTTACATATATATATGGGACAATTTTTTCTTTTGCCTTTATCAGTTTTTTTTTTTGCCATCTTTTACATTCCTCCTTCGACCAAGACTCTCTGTAGAATTACGGAAAAAAAAAAAATGACAACGTTATTTTATTACAATACTTTTTGCTTTGCGCCACATTTTGCGTGTTTTTATTATTATACAGATACTCTTTATATCCAAGTTGTTTGTGATCTTTAGAGACTGACACATTGTTTAAAGAGCCAGCGATAACAGCAAATAATGAGAATAAAGAGTTTATTCACACAAATATTTTTATCCATTTTATTCACGATGTTTCAAAAATTTTAGTTTATTACATACCATTTCTTGAATTTGTTTTTCTCCTTTTCTTTATTCTTAATAATTTTCCAAGTGGTCGGTACAAGATAACCAAGTGGCTCTTAGCTCTTTCTCTCCTTTTGTGTGTGTGTGTATGTGTGCAGTTTTTTCTTTTTAAGCCTGCGCGTTACGATATGGATCCTCCGCCAGAGAGTGGTACTGCTAATCAACCACACGGAGGAGAGGCATGGGTCATCGACTTTTCTGTCCCAAAGACGAAACGCAAGACTACAAACAAGGAACGCAATGCCATCGTAGCTAGTCGCATTCGAAACGCTGGAAGGCAGATGAATACCGAAAGAAATGAACATTCACCACAGAGTCCTTTGCTGAAGAAAGAGGAAGGCTCAACGGTGCGGGAAGGACGCGTGGCGGACAGTGAGGGCAATCGCCATTTGCAGATTCTTTCCGTCGATGGTATGGCAGATCTTACCGCGCTGATTCCGCGTAATCTCCCGACGGAGCGGGCGGACCTTGAGCAGCGCCTCTGCCTACGCATTCCCCGCCTGCTCTGCACAACTAAACAGTATCCAAAGAGCTGCGGCATCTCTTCCCTCACGTCCGTGTGGAATTATCTTTACAGTCGCATTGGCGAAGCGGCGGTCGGGGCCACGCGACCTCCCGTGTCACAGGAGGAGCTCATGTCTATTCTTGGCTTTGCTCCACCATTTGATGGCATTTCCTGGGGACCGTTCACTGGAAACGGGACACTTGTCCGTTGGTTTCACGAAATAAACCGGCACTTTGGGGTCACAGGGAGGGCTTACACACTGTACAAACCACAGGGACGGGGATGTACCAGCCAAAGCCAGGAAGAGGCGCTGATGGAAGTTAAGAAATTACTTCGCGACCCACACGCCGCGATTATATATCATTGCCATAATCATTACATGGTGCCAATTGGGTATCAAGATATCCCACGTGCACAGTCCGATTTTTACGCAAAGGATGTTTCACCAAATGATTGTGACACAACTGTTTTTATAGCTGAGGTGAGCCGTGGTCGCCATGAGGCGCTCTACGCAAAAAAGTGGAGTGAGATCGTGAAAGACCTCATGTGCCGCTCTCCGAATTTCTACAATATTCGTGCTCCCGAAAAGGGTATTCAGACACGTGTACCAAAAAAGGCCACTGTACAACCTGAAGTGTCCCAGGAGAAGATAGAGACAACTGTGGAGAACCCACTGAAAGTACCAAAAGATTCAAACGAGGCTGAGGCAGAGGCCACTGCTGCTGCTAATGTTAAAACATCGCCTACTTCATATACTGCATTGCAACTTCCAGTCGATGGGGCTAATACGACAGAATTGCCAACAGTAACAGAAACTGAACCAAATACGACGAAGAAGAAAAAATCCGGCGGGGGTAATGTGCACTGCCTATTGTGCTTTCGAAGCGATGAAGTGGAAGCGCACCCCGAGCGCTTTGAAGTCCCATCATCATCATCATCTAGCACTAGTAGCAGTAGTAGTAATGATGATGAGGCCGATGAGATTACTATTGCTCATCCAAAGATTGAATAGAATCTCTGTGCAAATGTTGGTATGTACCAAAACAAGCTAAAACTGTATATATATATATATATATATATATATATATATATTAGTATTATTTTTTTTTTTCAATATATGGAAAAAAAAATTATGAACGGAAAGACTTACACGGGGAGGAGGGATAGGAGGGACTGTTAAAGAATAATATCCCTTTTGTGTTTCCTATAAAAAAAAAAAATGGGTTATATTTTAAAGGTTATGTGATGAGAATTTTTTTTTGCCACATTTTACTTTTTTTTCTTTATCTAGTCCTCGAGCACGGAACAAGAGAAAAAAAAAACACAATTTGAGTGTGTGGTGTTCAGAAGAGTGGACGACAACAAGACCCAGCGTGAGAAGAGGCGGCTCAAGAACAGAAAACGAAAAAAAAAAAAAAACAGGAAAACTCGAGGTCTTTGTTTAAATATAAAGAAAAAGAGTTTTAGATTGCATTAATTGCAAGTTATATATATATATATATATATATTCTTTAGTTTAAGAAAAATGCCTCCACGCAAACCGGACTTGCGCAGCGCTCGCATGCGTCAGCGGAAAGCTCCCGTCGCGCTGTCATCCACCCATGAGAGTGCTTCCCGCGCGGACAGCACTGCTCTCCACGCGACTGAGAGTTTCCATGGAAAGTTTAGTAGCAGTAGCGGCGACATGCCCAAGGCGAACGCGGCGCAGTTGTTCGTAAAGATGCGGCGACAGACAGAGGCACGGAAACAGGCCGCTGCAAAAATGGACCAGCGGGAGGAGACCATTCGAAGCCGCTACGCAAACTCCGCCGCGCATTTTGATCAAGACGGTCTTCTTGCAAATCTTATTACAGAGACCCGGTCGAACTTTCTTCGTCTCGACCAGGAGCTTTCAAAGGATCACGACATCGCTACGCATCGCCTTCACACTGCAGTTTTTTCTCATGTAACAGACTTTCTTCACCTCTTTCGTGATGTGAATCGTGCGAGCGCAATGGTGCAGACACTGAAAGGCACTGTACAAGGGACAAAAGCTGCCATTTCGTCGATTGGAAAATTTAGTACATACGGTAGTGGCAACACAGAGAGCGATGGGGGGACCTCGTCTACCTTTTCTCCGGTACCTGTCTTGATGAGTGGTCCCGGGGGATTTGGTAATATCGGGGCCAATGGCATGAAAAGACGAGCGCGACCAAGTCTTATCGCAACACATTTGGTCCATACAGACGCGCGGGCAACAACACGTTCGCTCAACACGGCATCCGTTCGTCTCTGGCGCGACACGACGCTTTTGGACTTTAACGCACAACTTGGGTCTCCCCCGGTAGATGCGAATACGCGCGCCAGTCCAACACCAAATGCGAAGAAGGGTAGCAATGCACAAGACATTGCAATTTTTGCCGATGTACTGCGTGAGGAAGTCTTACAGGTAGTGGCGGAGCGACGGCATTTGGAGGCGGCAGAACTTCTTCAGAGTGTCGAGGCAGAGGCGGCGGAAAATGGATGCGTTCCACTGATCCTTGCACTGGAGGAGGCTCTTGTCAACGCCATCACATCATACTTACACAGTGTCCCCATGCCACTTATGTACAGCGAGAGTCTGCACATCCCACTTATACAGTTACTGCTACGTTTTGGGCAGGTGCGAAGTGGATCTGTTGCCTTCTTTGCTCTCCACGCCGCGTGGCTCAATGGCCAAATGAAGAAACTACAGCTCCGCATGGATCCACTGAATGGTGCATGCATTGCAACGGACTTTCTTGTGTGCGCGGTGCAGGAGGTGCTTCAGTGTCAGCAAAACCTTTGGATTGCAGCTGGTGAGGACCCGTCGAAGAAAAGCGATGGAAGCGCTGTCCATCGCAAGAGGGAAAATTCTATCTTGACGATTCCGCCGAGTTCAACGGCAGTGCTGTGGGTGCGCGACCGCATTGACAAACTTGCCCGCGAGGTCCTCGGCGAGTGTGCGCTTACTTACGGCGTTGGTGCTGAGGGCGGTGACCCGTTGCGCTTTCGTCGTGCCGTTGTGATGGCGGCTGATGCGATTCGCACAGTACGACGAATGGAGGAGTTTGGATACGCTGGATGCGATACACAGCTACTGCGGATGCTCACACCGAGTCTCGTGTATCTGCAGGTGGACTTTGCTGCCCGTACTGGAACCTGTGTGGAAAGTATGGGAAAAACGATGATAGAGCATCTCATTGCCGATGTCTGGCGGTTCTACGATAATAATGGGGCTTCATACGCTCCGCGAGTTGCGGAGGATGTTGCGCGGAAGAACAATCGTGGATGCCGTGAACTGCAGCATCGACTCTTGGGGCTTCCCCGCACATCGTTTGTACTGCTACTAGAGCTATTCCTTTCACCAGCGTCATCAAGTCTCTTTGCACGATCCCCTATCAACAATACTAATACCGCTATCGATAAAAACGACTTGCCTTCGGCGGTGACATTATTACCAGAACGTTATGTGTTTCTTCGCTATGCCAATGGGTGCACACGTGCGCATGGACTGCTTGTAAATGCTGTCATTCGCTTTGTCGCGGCCATGGCAGGCCTGGAGAGATTACCATCAGAGCAGCAAAAGAAACGAGGACAAGAGGAAATCAAAGGTGCTTCAGGGATTCATAGTCCTACTACAAATACAAGCGGTAACAGTAGTCCTAGAACAAATGCCACCGTGAACTCCTATGAACTACATCGAGAGTGTGCTTCGTTTATATTTTCCAATGCACTCGTAACGGAGTTTCTTGATGTGACGCTACAGCGACTGTTTCTCAGCTTTATGCGCACATCACTGCGGCAACGACAGACCCTTGTTACACAGCTCAGCTCCACCAAGTTTATTACCGCTCACCGTAAGCACAATCTCTCCAGCAAACACAGTGTGCAGCAGAATGAGGGCAAATCCGCAGGATGGATTCTTGACGCCATGTTACTGCTGCTCGCTGATGTACTCAGTACATCTTCGTGGATCGCCTTTCTCGCGCGCGGCGGAGGTGTTGCTCAAATGCTTTGCGATAGCACTGTAACTTTTCGCGTGCGTCACCTTGAGGAGCTGTGCCGCGCTCTGCCTTCTCTTGTACAGGGATGGCTGTGCGCAACACTGAGCCTTGCCCACAATGCTGAGGTCGCGCGCCATGTGCTTGTCGGGAACGCCGCGTCTCTTCCGACCGAGGAGGGTTTCGCCAGCGAGCTCTCGGAGAACTGTCGCGTTTCGGGGAATTATCGCGCGGCATCAGTTATTTTAAGTGGAGCGGTTGCGGAACTAGAAGCGGCGGGGGCGGTGAATGAGGGAGGGATGACACCTCTGCTCGTGGAGTTGGCACGTGGCCGGTTTGCCTTTAATGGGACAGAGGCTGCAATGCAGCAATTGCTCATGGCGCCCGCTTCGCCTGTGTGGAGTCTTCGCGCGCTGCTTGGGAATTACCCACAGTTTCTCACTGGGGACGATTTTGACCATGGTGATGAACTGTTTCTCTTTCACTGGTGCACGCAGATCACACTCAACACGCTCGCCTTTTTCCAAGAGCGCCTGCTCACGCCAAGTTTTGTGGTGAATGAGCGGTGGTCTTCGCGTACGAGTGGTGAAGGGTCACGTGTGAAATCTGGCCAAGCCGCGTTTCCTCTTCGCGGATTTGTGTCGCCACATGAGGAATCGGTGCTTGAGGCACTCGCTGCTGGAGGTGGGAATTACGCAGGAGCCATAGGACTTCTCCAGTTTACAGTCCTGCGATTATTGCGCGATGTCCTTTGCCGCGCAGATACATGGAGTGTTGTATACGATCTTTCATTGGATGAGTGGCGTCAGTCGGAGCATATTCTTCGCCAGCAACTTTTCTTCTTCGCCCTCTTCGTGCGGCTGTGGTCGCCGCTCTTTGTGGGTGGTACGAGGACTTCATCTACAGCAGAAGCAACGACAAAAACAAATTCATCCGTAGAGGCAGGAGCGACGGCCCGGACAAAATTGGGTAATAAACTGGGCAATGCGGATTGTATGCCGGCCATGGCACCGCTTCAGTGGCTCACCTGCTCGTCCACTGCGCGGCAGTACGGCATTGATTTGGAGTCACTGGTCTTTTGCTCCAATGCAGAGTTAACCAGTGGAACGACAGCGGCGGCATCGGCAATACAAAACTGGCGAACTGAACAGGGTGCAAAAGGCACTGGCATTGGTTCGGTAAACAGTACTGAAGAAGAAGCGGATTCGAATAGCAATACTACAGTTGTCGCCGCAGAGGCTGACATGCTCTTGCTGAGTGTTGTGACACACTTTTTTGATTCACTGGGGGAACCGCGCGCACTGCCAGCTATAAAGTCTGAAGTTATGTGTACACGCGTAAAGCGTGTTATGACCGCTGTGAACCTTAAGGAATTTGCCGGGAAAAGTGGATTCACTGAAGTTGACAGCGAAGATGATGATGATGATGATGACGATGATGATGACGACGAAGTCTCCGTCGAAGACTCAGGGCCAGTGCCACACTCGTCGCTATTTTCTCAGTCTGGTGCGGGGACAACAGCAAACGCGGATGGACCAGGTGAGTCCAAAGTGACTCTGCAGGATGTTCACGACCTCCTGCTGCACTACGTCACTCCAATGCTGTGAGCGGAGAGTAGAATGCACTATCTCCGCTCCATTTATGTTGCTGCTTGTTTTTGGTTTTTAGTCTGTGGGGGAAATTTGCATCTTGAATGGATATCAAACCCGTTTTTATTATTATTCATTTTTTTTCTTATCTTCTTATGGAAGTATAACACACTCTTTTTGGTCTACACCATTTCTTTGCATTTTTTTCAACCCGTAGAACGGATGATCATAGAACTGTTTTTCAGCACCCATCCTCATATATATGTATATATATATAAATTTTTTATTCATTCATGCATATCATTTATATATCTTTCTCTCTCTCGCTTTTTTTTTTTTTTCTCCTTGTCTCTCTCTCTCTCTCTATGTATATATATATATATATATATATGTGTGTCTGTGAAAGAAGTTAATTGAATACTTGGAGGAATTCTTCTCTTCTTTCTTTGGAAATGAAACGTGCACGAGTTGCCAGTTTTTCTCCTGTGATTCTCCGCTCCCTTGCAGAGCTCCAAGATGGTCTGAACGGCATGATCGACTTAAACTGGCGCAAGGCACGATGCCTCGATAACTGGTCTCTCGCCATTACAATGGAAGCTGTCGAGCTCATTGACTCATACCCGTGGAAATGGTGGAAGAACTTAAATGCCCAGCCGGATATTCAGAATGTGAAGATTGAGCTCGTTGACATTCTACACTTCTCTCTCTCGGGAGAGATGCAGCTGCGCAGTGCCAGTTCCGTGCCAGAGGTTTCCAAGCGTTCTTTGAGTGAAGTTCTGCATCCATGTCGACCAGTCGGGGAAGAACCACGCAGTGAAACGGAATGTCAAGTCGAGGGAGTTTCAGATGTCATGTTTTTTCCTTTAACGAAGACGGAAAATGCCGTCGCAACTTTCCGAAACATCATTATGCTTGCCAACATTTGCCGTTTTGACCTCATTACTGAGGTTATTATTGCTGCGGCCCAGGATTTGGGTTTTAATCTTGTTGCTTACTATATAGCAAAACATACATTGAACAGCATACGTCAAATGAAAGGTTACAAGGATGGTACATACGTAAAGGTTCGTAATGGTGTTGAAGACAATGTGCTTTTACATGAATGCATCGCCCCCTTCTCGTATGAGGAGGTGTCGGATGAGGCAACGTACCGTGATACATGGGAGAAAATTATGAGTAGCGTATTCGACGCTTTTGGAATGCCAAAAGAATCGCAACTAAGCATGGACCATTGGCTAAAAAAGGCAGCAAGTACAGAAGAATCTGCCGCGACTTCATCAGTTGGGAATTGAGTATACACATAATTGAAATATAGATAATTGAATACCCACCATATAATTTCTTTTACAAATATATAAAAATAGTGAATGCAAAAGATATAAAGAAAAACAACTCTTAGGCTACATTTCCTTGTAATGCAGCTTGTTTCTTTGAAACAAAAAAAAAAAAAAAAAACTAGAAGCGAAATTATCTGAAGAGCAGACAAATTGGGTGAAAATCTTGACTTCTCTTTTTTGAAGCTTTACATTAAAAAAAAAAAAAAACATATTGTTCAATCCAGAACACACACACACACACAAAGGGAGGTGGGCAGCGCGGGAGGGAAGAGCACTAATGGGCAAAGAAGAAAAAAAAAAAAAAGGAAAGCCCAATCGCTCAGATGAAGCTTCAGTCGGCAGCTCACACGTACTCGGTCCCCGTCGGGCATAGGGACCCCTTCGCGCAGTGGCCGGTCAATGCAGATGGAGGCTTTTAACGATACGCTTGAACAGTTTTTTTTTTTTTTTTGTTTGTATCTTTTTTTTTTTTTTTGTAACGTCGACGTGAAATGGAAGGCCACCGTACACGCACTTTTCCGGCTGCTTGAAGGTGTTGAAAGGAGAGTCACCATCTCCTTTCCTATCAGGGAGAGGTACTCATTTCGACCTCCGAGAAAGGGAGCGGGAAACAACAACAAAGCAAAAATACATAAGATGGGAAGAATCAAGAAAAACTGGATGAACGCTCAACGAGTTACGGTTAAAGATGTGAAGCAAAGCACGAGAAAGGATTTGTTGTCTTGAAGTGCAACTCCACAGTCTAACGGGGCAGAGCAGTTTCCAAACCCGGCTTTGCGTTGAAGTGGCGAGTAAACCAGAATCGAGTGGAAGCCTTTATGTATAACCTAATCCAAATGTGCAGATGCCTTTATATTATCCTGGGATACGAGGCAAAACTTTAGATTCCTGGGGGGGGGGGGGCACTGGCGTTTCATCTACATCCTTCTACTATTCTTACTGCCTTTCCGTCATAAGCTGTTTGTCCACCTTAACCTGAGCAGTCAGCGATGCATACTTAGATAGCACATTACTAATGAATATCTAAACGAGTAAGCGTGCGCAGAGTGCAATACATCATTCTCCGTCAATACCTTGGCCCTTTCGGCTGTGTACCAAGTTACAGCATGCCTTCAGTTGCAATCGTAAGAGGTCGCACGATGACACTGAGTCTGCGGTTCCTTCCGTATAGGAATCGGAAAAAAAACAACAACAACCGAATAGCCGAAGGGCAGTATGGCTAAAGTAATATCTACTCTATTTACTGATGGAAGCGGGAAACTTGCGATTCATAGATGTTAATATGTTGCACAATTTTTTTTTAAAGGTATTACCCATCTATTGCATTTTTTATTGAAATATTTTTTATATATCCTGTGAGTACGAAGTGCGTATCTCTCTCTAAGCGTTTTTAGAATTGTAACCATTGAATACCCTCGTTTTTATGCTTTCTTCCTCTTTTTCCATACATTTTTTATGTAGTCGAATCTTTCGTTGGTCACCAGGAAAGAAGATGCCCGCGAAGAGTGCACCGAAGGGTGCCGTCCAGAAGGCCCAAAAGAAAGATGTGAAGGCAACAAAGGTTGTGAAGGTCACGAAGCGCAAGGCGTACACCCGCCCGCAGTTCCGCCGCCCCCACACATACCGCCGCCCGGCCACTGTGAAGCCGAGCAGCAATGTGTCTGCTGTGAAGAACAAGAGTGACGCGTTCAGCGTTATCCGCTATCCCCTGACGACGGACAAGGCGATGAAGAAGATTGAGGAGAACAACACTCTGACCTTCATTGTCGATGCGCGCTCGAACAAGACCGAGATCAAGAAGGCTATTCGCAAGCTCTATCAGGTGAAGGCTGTCAAGGTGAACACACTGATTCGCCCCGATGGCCTCAAGAAGGCTTACATTCGCCTTTCTGCCACACACGATGCTCTCGACACTGCCAATAAGATTGGCCTTGTTTAGTTATTATTTTTTTTTTTGCTTACAAAAATTTCATGTTGCCTCTTACCTCAGCCTTTATATAGGCGCATTATATATACTAATTATATTCGAGAAGTTGTGTACCCTGTACTTTCTCACTGTCCAATTTATATTTAAACTTTTATTTTGGTTAATACTTTCCTTGCTAAACACTTATATATAAAAGGCTTTTTTTCAGAGTAGATGCCCGCGAAGAGTGCACCGAAGGGCGCCGTCCAGAAGGCCCAAAAGAAAGATGTGAAGGCAACAAAGGTTGTGAAGGTCACGAAGCGCAAGGCGTACACCCGCCCGCAGTTCCGCCGCCCCCACACATACCGCCGCCCGGCCACTGTGAAGCCGAGCAGCAATGTGTCTGCTGTGAAGAACAAGAGTGACGCGTTCAGCGTTATCCGCTATCCCCTGACGACGGACAAGGCGATGAAGAAGATTGAGGAGAACAACACTCTGACCTTCATTGTCGATGCGCGCTCGAACAAGACCGAGATCAAGAAGGCTATTCGCAAGCTCTATCAGGTGAAGGCTGTCAAGGTGAACACACTGATTCGCCCCGATGGCCTCAAGAAGGCTTACATTCGCCTTTCTGCCACACACGATGCTCTCGACACTGCCAATAAGATCGGTCTTGTGTAATGTGGTCTACCGAGGAAAGCTTAACACGATTTGTTGTTTTTTGTTTTCTGTTTTTTTTTTTTTTTCTCTGCGTGATTGTGTGATCTCATTTAAAGAATAATTTCATAATTCAAAAGATGCTGGGCATATACGGTTTCAATTTGTTTTTTTTCCGCGTTTTTTCTCTTTTTTCATTCTTTTTGAGTATAGTAAGGAAGTTGAAAAAGATATTACGCTTGTTTGATATCGACATTATATACCTCCTTGCGTGCACAATTGTTTCTGTGATAGTTCTCTGTGCGTGTGTCTGTCTGGCTAACTGAAGTTTCTGTTGACAGGGCAACTGCGCCAAAAGTATAATAAAATAAAGTGAGAGTCCCTGAATAGGATAAATAAATATACAGAACGGTTTTCTCTATCGAAACGTGAGAGAGGTGCAGGGTACTTATAGTGGTAAAGGAAATAAGATAAGTGTGAGAAAAAGGAAAACTCTTGAATACAGAAAAAAAAAAAAAAGAGAGAGCAAAATATAAAAAAAAGTAAACTGAGTATTTAGAGAAAAGATCTTGGGGTCTTTGCAATTGTAAAGTAGATAAGGCCAAATACGAGGGTGATAATAGAAACGAGCCACCCGTCCTGAAAAGGATAGTAGAAGTAAAAAAAAAAAAAAAAAACAATAAAGGGGCTAAGCAAGACGACCGTCTCTTTCTATACATATATACTGCTTGAGTTAAGGGCTATTTTTCCTTTTCTGAGGACTTGAAAAGGGTATCATACATTGTTTTTGGAGATGAATCGACTGTACATTATTCATGGATTTGAGCGCGAGTCTACTTTTCTCGTTGACGTCCCCACCTCTGTTCTCCAGGAGCCCGTTGAGGAGACGGAATTTGACAGTGATCATGATCACTTTATGCGTACCTTGCCTTTGCCTACGAATGGCCATTTACGTACAAACTTCGATGCGACAGAACTGGGTGTAATGCAGGTGGCGCCCATCAATGGATCGAAGGCATTTCACCGGCGTTTTCTTAAGGAATGCGCGCTTTACTGTCGACTGCATCAGCGTCTTCAGCGCGCTGCGGAGTGGCTTCTCGCGGGGACCTCAACGCTTTCATCAGCGACACAAACTCAACAAAACCCATGTGATGTGGATGGGCTCTCCAATGCTGTCTATCCGTTGGAGCCTACGGCTTTTGCCGCAGCTGCCTTCGCCCTGCCGCCGTTGCTTTCTGTTGTACCGGCTCACCCGCAGAATGTTGAAGTGGCCAGGGCGGCGTCGATTGCGCCTCTCACGACGGTACAGCTTCAGGAGGATGGTGGTGATTTTTATGGACCATCTGACCCTACGCATACTGTCCCGTACTGTTTATTTTATTCTTCCGTAATTCCAACCGGGTCTAGTTCCTCTGTAATTCCACTGACGAAGCGATTTTCTGCAGTCGCTATAGCTACAGGGGTTTGTGGTGTGTTATCGTCAAGCGATTCTACACTTCGCAGTAACCGCTCAAAAAATGGCCTTTCCCTTTCAGCATACCTTGAAGGCCGCCTACCCCGTTCAGTGTATAGTGGATTTCTCAGTGCGGGTAACACGGATCCGTTTGCACAGTGGAGCGAAGATGTTTTGTGGCGTTTACTAAGTTCCCTTGTATCGGCACTGGCTGTTGTGCATGCCTCTGGAATGCACTATCGTGGAGAACTTACGGCCGATGATATCTTATGTTTTGCCCTTCCTAATGATGTGTCTACTGTACCGCAACAGAGCGATGTGTCGTCGGTTGATCCACCAAAGAACACATCTGGCAGGCGCATAGCCGAGTGGGTGGCATCGACACACAACCGTTGGGTCATCACTGACAACACACCGGCACATCAAGCCTACTTTATGATTACTGCTTTGCCCCGGTCACTTTTCTCAGACGGTTCACGTATTCCTGCCGATGTAATCGTAGCCCAACGTCGAGACGTGGCTGCTATTGGACGCCTCTTTATGGCAGTCCTTGAGGAGAAAAAGCGTCGCCGCATGGACGCGTCATCCACGAACCGTTCGGCCTCTTTGACGGGTTGCTCAGAGCTGCTATTCGTTGCGGAGCGCATGACCGCAGTGGACGACAGCGGGATGATTTCAATTGGAGAGGCACCAGCGAATCGATTTGCTCAACTACAGGCAATTCGACTACGTACACAGTTATGTCTACTTCGGGCTACTTTAGAGGAGCAACAAGCGCAGTTCTCCGCAGATTTTTGTAGGCGTGGAGGACCCTCAGTGCATTCACGGGATGATGGATGTGGAGGCGCAAGTCCTCCGAGGCTATTGTCATGTACACGCGCGACACCGAACCCGTCGTGTTCGGTAGAATTAACATTATCAGAGTCGAAGATTCGGGAGCGGGAGCGTTTACTTACCGAGCGTGAGGAAAAACTCAACCGATTTTTAGAACTTTACGAGCTGACGGCAGAGCGACTGGATGAGCTTCCCATTGGAAAGGAAGGATATAGCCGCCTCAAGGAATCGCTTCGCCTTAACGCAGTTGCAGCGACAACGCCAAACAAAGCGTTATCGGCGTCCTGGCGAAAAGTTCCCGACTCG
Source organism: Trypanosoma boissoni (assembly GCA_030849725.1). NCBI lineage: Eukaryota > Euglenozoa > Kinetoplastea > Trypanosomatida > Trypanosomatidae > Trypanosoma > Trypanosoma boissoni. Next base: position 113,194 of record JASANW010001409.1, on the reverse strand, counting down.
CCGCAGTCGCCATCGCCACAGAAGCACGTGCCGTTGCCCACATCCCCTACTGTTGAGGGTCGTGTGGGATCGCTTTACGGTCTTTTGCGTTTTCCAAAGAGTGAGGAATCTCCTTCCACTGCCAATACTACTACTACTACTACTGGTCATACAGCAACTACTAATGGTACAAATACTTCAGCAGTAGAAGCAGCAGGTCCAACGGGATCTGCAAGTATTTTCCGTAGCAGTTTGTCTCCGAATGCAAAAAATAACCTTGAAGCAAAAGTGAGGGATAAAGTATTGGCTACGCGATTTAAAAAGTCCAACACTCACCCTTCTGACAGGCCTCGGGGCAGCATGCGAGGGAGTTCTGGGGGAAAATCACGGGATACATCTGCGCCTGCTCAACGGAGCACTATTCCCACATCCCCAGAAGGAAGAATGCCGATAGCAGCAAAAGCAGCAGTGGCGCCAGCGACGACAACAGCGGCAACCGTAACAACCAGAACTTCAACATCCTCCGGAACGGCAAACCGTACGACATCGCAGTTTGTCCGTCCCATATCTCGCTCACCGCCCATGCGTACACTGCACACAAACGTGAAAACTCTACTCAACGGCTTTTCGCACACTACCCCGAAGAACTCCTTGGCTCGCTCCGGAATGCCTTCTAAGCCAAAGAACACGCCTTCTTCTTTAAGCACGAACCTCGGCTCTTCTCCGCAACATGTGCATCAATCCCCTGCTGCACGTCCACTCCGAGCCCTGCCGCAGCAACCGCGTTGGTCTCCTGTGCCAGCGACTGTGGCACTTTCGCCTCAGCTCTCTCCGGTACGCGAGAAGAACCCCACCACACAAGGCTTCACCACTCCGCCAGTGATGACCCCACTGCGGCATTGTACCGCCACGGGATCAGCTGAATCCTCTCAGCGCCGAACCCCATCTGCGCAGAGCTGGCGGCAAGTGCAAATGTCCCCAACGTTAGCGAATGCATTGCAGTATACATCTCCGCGGCACCTTAGCGCTTCAACACCAAAGCGCCAAGACAGCTGTTCGCTTACCTCGGCCGCGGCCAAATGCAATTCCTCGTCATCTAGTCAACGTCAACGCGATTTCCATTCTGTACAGAGCAGAAATGGCAGCGCTTCCACTCAGGAGCGGTCGATGCCGCGGTGCAGTACAGGCTTTTCCCCGCAAGCGAGCTATACGCCAGTACGCGAGAGCCCGCATAGGGAAGTGAGTGCAGAACATGCAATCCGCCAAGGTGAAAGCGAGACACCAAATCGACAGCGGCGCTCGCAGAACAGTATGAGCACGCCAACACCGGCGCTTGGCAGCGATACACTGGAATTGAGCAGAGAAAGGAATAGCGAAAGCAGTGAGCGCAAAACACGCGGGACCCGCTTGGCCGCTGCGCGACGGCACCACAACGATAGCGAAAAAAAAATACGCACCACCCGCTTACGCGGTGTGAACGATGGGTGGATCGACAATCATCTTGCCGCGCTTGAGCAGTTGCGTTGCGACTTTCTCCAGTCCGAGGCATTGAAGAGTTTGCGGACGACGCCGAACAGAAAAATGCTTCGCGGGAGCCGCGTGCTGCGCTTTTCGCCTGACCAAGCGGACAAACAAACAGCAGCGGCCGCGACCTGCGACGGAGCAATGTTTGAGTGAACTATGCTACGGTTCAAAGAGAGAGAGAGAGAGAGAGAGAGAGAGAGAGAGAGAGAGAGAGAGAGAGAGAGAGAGAGATCTGGTGGTGGGGGGGGGGTGGGGGCAATGCAGTGTAGATGAGGTCCATGATGTGAAGGAAAGAAAATGAAGGGGAAAACACACTGGAAGGAGGGAGAACAGATAGAATAAAAAAAACAAAACAAAACAAAACAAAAAACTAGTATGTGTGTATGTGGGGGAGAAAAGGTGAAATAATGTCGTGAAAGCAAATGAAAAAAAAAAAAAAAAAAGACAGTGAAGGAAATATAATTTGAAAAAAAAAAAAAAGGGGGGGCACATTTATGGCAGGGCTGAGAAATCGTGTTTGACAACTTTTATCTTTGGCTGTCTCGTTCTTTTTTCACAGTGACTCCAGGGTGCCTGGGGGAGCGGTGGGGAAGGAGGGGGCGGTACTCCTCACGGGCAAGGAAAGTGAGAAGGAATTCGAGGGTAAATCGGAGAACTGGACTCTGTGAAAGGGTGTCTCCGTTGTAAAGGAAATGATTTATAAGCACTTTTTTTTTTTTTGTTCTTGAGCGTTCGTATTTGTTGTTTCTGTTGTCGTTGTTACCGTTTTCTTTCTCCATTAGAGCTATTCCATCGCGTTATTATCTATTTTGCTCCTTGCCTCCTCCCAATTTTTTTTTTTATTGATTGTAAATGTGAGTCAAAACTTTCATGATTTTTTTTTTTTCTAATGTTCTTATCAGTTTTTCACTGTTCTACGTATTTCCCCCGAAGCGCAGAGAAAAACAAAAAAACAAAACAAAAGGGAACTTGTACTCTTAGACAGCTTTTGCCTTTTTTAAAAAAAAAAATTGTTTGTTTATGTTTTTTTTTTTTTTTTGTTGTTGGGTTTGTCTTCCTGTTCACTTTTTCTTTCTTTGATTGCACCCTTCCTACCTCGAACCTATGGGATGTAAACTGTGGTGCATGGCGAATGTTTACTGTTTCACATTCCACTTTGAGGCAACATTATTCTTGTCACTCTTTCAACAGACTTTCCAGAGGAAGCACGATCCTGTCTCAAATTTAAAGGAAGGAGATTTTCTTTTTACTTTTCCTTTTCCTTGATATATATATATATATATATAAAGCCTTCAATTTTTTTTTTTTTTGAAGTGCTATTCGCTACTTTCAGTCAAAAGTATACGTATATGCATATGTGCATGTATGTTTCTTTAGAGCGAATTACTGTTCTTGCTTCCGACATGTTTCATTGGACGATCTTATTATTCGATTTATCTTTTTTTCTTCTTCTTCATCTTCTTCCTTCTCTTTTATTATCATTATTCTTGCTATTTGGGGTATTGCTTTCCTTTCCACTCGACTGCAAAGGACGATACCTCCCCCCTCCCCCCCCTTTACTCTTTTTTTCATCACTTGCGTGATGGAAGACGAAGTGGTGCAGACCCGCTGTGCCGCCGTTGTCCAACAGCTTCTGTGCAGCGGCGACTCCTCATTGGCTTTGCGTTCCGTCACTGCCGCCGCCGCCGCACTGCGGCATCGCGCAATGCTTCTCCACCGCCTCTGCCGCGCGCGGCACGAGCGCCTCGCGGAGGACCAAACGCACGACGCCGCCTTTTGCGTTCTCGCCGCGGTCTCCGCCACGCAGCCGGCGCTGTGGTCTGTGCTCACGCGCTGGAGCCGCGAGCTGCGGCAGCGGCAGCCGGAGCTGCGGTTCACCGCCGCGACACTGCGCGTGCGTGAGGTGGAACAGTTCATTGCCCGCGCGGCGCATCTCTTTTCGTCGGCGGCGGAGCAGCGGCAGGGGAACCGCACAGGGAACGCGGCGGAGGCTGAGCAAACGGAATCAGAGGAAGAGCGACAAAGGAATGGGAAAGGAAAACCGAAGGAGGGAGAGGATGCGGGGCCATTTGACGAAGGGCTCGCAGTGCGACTGGCGTTTGCGTACTTTCAGTCCAGTACGCCAAACCTAAAGCGGCTCCGTGCGATTGTCGCGGCACATGTGCAAAACATTGGCGGGTGTGATGCTATGCGGGAAATCTTGGGTGACACAACGCAAACAGGAAACGATCCGCCAGCGACTCGCCGCAGCACTCGACGTGATACGCGCCACGGCCATCTCGAGAACGCGGAGGACGAGGACGACACAGCAGCGGAGGACGACAATGAGGACAATGGACATTTGGTGAGCCGTGCGGCAGCTGCAGCGCCACTGCTTCGGTTTTACAGTGCAGAGCCAACGAATTGGACGGCTCTTGCGAATACTATTGACAATGCACGAAGAGAAACTTATCTTGCGCAGCTGGAGCGCTGCATGCGAGACCCACTGCTTTACTCCCCCACGGCAGGCCTGGAGAGAAGACGGGCGAAATGGGGCGCCGCACAAGAGACGGTGACGAGCGAGAAGGAGGCGGAAGAGAAAAAGAAGGAGGAGGAGGAGGAAGGGATAAGAGGGGATCACGTGAAAACCGCGTGTTCAGTGGAGATGCGGTATTTCCACTACTGCTGTGATGCGTTGGGGTCGGGATCTGTTTGTGCACCCGCGCACTTTCTTCACCCGTCGCGTTCCCGTCCGCAATCGCTTTTGCCGATCCCATCGCAATGGGTGACGGCACAGCAGCTTTGGTCGCGGTTGCTCGTCGCAGGGATTTGGCTCAGCGCCCCGCAGAAGAGGCGAAGCAGCGCGGCAGATGCATTTTGCAAAACTGTCATTCGATCTTCGCGGCAGTACGAGAGCGGTGTGAATTGTGTGGTGTGTGATGAGCTTGTGCGTGGGAGGCCGACACTGCACATTCCCGCACTGCAGCAAGACGAGCAGGAGGATTGGATGGAGACCATCGACACACAACTGCGTACGTGGGACGACATGAAACGCACAGCCTTTAGTTCCGCCGCGTCCTCGGCATTGGCTGTGACGTGCAGTGGTGTTTTGCGGTGCCTCTCAGTGCAGGTGACACAAAAGGCACAGGCACTTGCGCAGTCCAATAGGACGGATTCGGAAAAGTTTATCAAACTGACGGCACTCGTGACGGCGACACGCGGGACTTTTCCGATTGCCGTGTGCGGTGCGGCAATGACTGGCGGGGACGATGGCGAGGCCGCTCTGTCTTCTCTGCTGCGCGGCGAGAACGCGGAGACAATATCCAGTCGCGAACCGCAAGGGAGTGCGGAGGGCCGAAAGAGAGGGCGCGAGGAGGAGAGACTTTCTGAGAATTGCACGAAACCAGAGGCGCTCGTGCATGAGCCACAGGTGAGCAGTTCGTGCGACAGGACGGAACTTGAGGCTTGTAAACCGATTCCCGCAGACGAAAGGGGCGATGACGAGGCAAAGGAGTTGGAGGAGTTACTCAATTTCGTCCCGTGCATTCCTCAACTGCGCGAGGAGGACGGAGTGCTGGAGTGTGCGGGGTGTATGTTCTTTTTCCATCAGGAGTGTGTTTGCCCCGCACAACGCGAGTCAACGTTTGGGCCTTTTCTTTGCCACACGTGTCGACTTCGCACAGATCCGCGGCTTCCACCACTCATCGAAGGGCTTTGGCACATCACCGGTATTAGCAGAGAAGTAAAAGAAGGAGAGAGAGAGAGAGAATGAAGAAGAGTTTGTGTATGTGTGTGTGTATGTGTGTGTGTGTGCGCAGGTGGCGGGAATGAAAAAGGCGAAAAATAAGTAAATATATAAAAAAAGGAAAAAAAAAAAAATGCCTATGTGTGTAGCATGCTATTGTTGAGCTCGCAAACACGCAAGTGAATTTTTCATGTCCCTTTTTTTTTTTTTTTTTTATTTCTGTTCTTACTAGGCGACGCCACGGGGGGGGGGGTGTTGCATACACATACAGGCATCTGCTCCCTCACATTTGTTTTATTCGAGTTGATTTCTACGTGACCCACGGTCGTTAGGGACAAAAGTGAATAATCTTATTATTATTGTTATTATTATTATTATTATTATTATTATTATTATTATTATTATTATTATTATATATCGGAGCCGGAAGAGTGGTGGTGGTGGGGGGGGGGTACATGTTTGTGTGTGTATGCATTACTTTGTGATACGCTGGACTCTTTTTGCATTTTTTTTTTTCCCCTTGTTTGCTAATTTAATGCCCTAGTTGTTTATTTGGAGGTTTAGTGCATCACACTTTTGTGAGAGGATAAAAGAACAACAACAACAACAACTTTTTTTCATTAATATTATGCGCAAATCTTATGCTTTTATATCACTGTATATATTCTATTTGTATTGTTTATCCTGTGTGAATGTATTTTTTTTTTAAATTGCTAATACTACTACTGCCCATCACTATTAATTTTATTTGCGTATATTGCTGTTAACCAGGGACACTGAGAATTAAAAAAACAACAACCAAAAAAAACAAACAAACAAACAAACAACAGAAGCAAATAAAATAAATAAATTAAAAAGCAAAAACGGTATCAAAATACGTAGATTAACTCCGTGTGCCCCCCCCCTCTCTCTATTTGGTCCTCTCTCCTTTACACTTCGCACTGCGATGGCGCACCTGCGGCACCTGCTTGCATTCCCACCGCATTCCCCGCCGCAGTGCCGCTGCGAGTGCCGCTGCGGCGCGGCTCTCCCGGGGGCGGTGGGCGGGCGGCTGATGGATTCGCTGCGGGGGGCGGGGGAGGCGGGGGAGGCGGGCGGGGTGCAGGCGCTGCTCGCGTACAACAGGCGCTGGGCGGCAAGGATTGGGGAGGTGGACCCCGGGTACTTCAAGAGACTCGCGGAGGAACAGAATCCGCAGTATCTGTGGATCGGATGCAGCGACTCGCGTGTTCCGCCAAATGAAATCGTTGGGTTATTGCCAGGTGATATATTTGTGCATCGTAATATTGCCAATATTGTGGCAAATGCGGATTTAAATGTGCTCTCTGTGCTGCAATATGCCATTGAGTGTCTCAAGGTGGAGCGGGTTATTGTTGCGGGGCACTACAAATGCGGTGGCGTCACGGCAGCACTCAACGGCACACGTGTGGGCCTTGCGGATCATTGGATTCTTCACGTGAGTGCCGTGAAGCGTCGCTTTTGGAGACGCATGGAACAGGAAATCCCACCAGAGCGTCACCTCGACGCACTGTGCGAACTGAATGTCATTGCACAGCTCTCACATGTGATGGACACACAATTCATACAACAGGCGTGGGAGGTGAGTGAGAAGAGTGGGACCGGCAAAGCCTCACTGCAGTTGCATGGATGGATTTATGGTTTGGAGGACGGACTGCTGCATCCATTGCTTGCGCTGAGCCGCGATACGGACATTCCGCAGGCAATTGCGGCAGCGGAGGAAGCTGTCTTCTCGCGGTACGCAAAGCACTGAAGATATATATATATATATATATATANGCAAAATATGGGCTCATCGCTGTAAAGAATAGAAATTTAATTCTCAAAAGGAAAGGATGAGGAAAAGAAGAAGATGAGGTATGCACTGAAGTGCAAAGTACATCTTTACAAGGCTGTGTCGATACTCAATAGCGCTCTGGAACTTCTCTGTCTGATGTTGATGTCTCCGTACGGAATTGAAGTATTTCTCTTTGTGAAAGGAAATAGAAGAACAATATCGCTCATGATGAAGGAGCCACGATAATTAAAAAACAAAAAAACAAAATCTTTCTTCCATTTTAATCCCTGATTTGTTATTATTGTTATTATTATTGTTTATTTATTGTGATATCTAAAATGAGTTCTTAAACATGGTAAAAAATTAGGGAAAAAAAATAAACTGTTTACTGTTTAGTGGTTCTTTCCTTTTTCACTTTACCAGACGCGATTAACATGTACACGCAAAAAAAAAAAATAAAATAAAAAAATTACTTGAACATTCTCCGGACAACGCGTAAAGACTTGAAACTCTTTTTTATATTTATTTTGAAGAGGAGTGGGGAAAAAAAAAAATGCAAATAATAAAAAAGGGGGGAGATGAGAATAGAAATTCGCTTTATCGAACGCTGTTATAGTTTATTTTCAATTCAAATAGAAAAAAATGAATATATATATATATATATATATATATATATATGCGGGAACCCTATAGTGCCTATTGCTTGCTTTTTTTTTTAATTTGTATAATTTTTTTTCCCACCCATCATTCAATATCGGAATATTTAAATTTTTTTCTTAAAACATCAAAAAAAAAAAAAACATTTACAGAAACGTCAAAAGATAAATAAAAAAAAATTATAATTCCTCTTTTAAAAAAAAAAAAAAAGGAACCGTACAATTTTTGCTTAACCTATGAGCAATACGATGGCCGGCCGGCAATCGTTTCTGATTATTTTTGACTTTGATCACACTGTCGTCGATTGCAACACGGACGAGGTAATCCCGTATCACTTGGGGCGCGGTGACTTTATGCATTCTCTCATTAAAGCGAATCCATCAATGCAGTGGACAGATGTCATTGATACTGTCATGGCTCCGTTCACCGCGGAGCAAATCACCGATGCTGCGAAGAAGTCTGTTGTCATGGATGAAAAGATGCCGGATGTCTTTCGGTACCTTGTGCAGCAGCGTGATGCCTCTCCGCCGCTGGTGGAAATCGCCATTGCAAGCGATGCGAATCACCTCTTTATTGAGAGCTCTATTGCGGCGCATATCCCTTTTGCTCGTGATTCCATTTCACAGATTCACAGCAATACATTCCACACAGTTAGCGCGGAGGCGTCCAGTTCCTCGGCGGAACAGCGGCGGTGCCGAGTGGGCAGTTACGAACCAAAAAGCCATGACTGTCCTTGCTGTCTTGGTCAGGGAAAAAAAAATATGTGTAAGAGCCGCATCGTCTCTCGCCTGCTTCACACCACGCATCTGGTGGACCCAACCATCATATTCATTGGCGACGGATCCAATGACTTTTGTCCGGTGCTGAATATGCTCCGCCCGCGGGATTATATGTTTGCGCGAAGAGGATTTCCAATTCATTCGATTACTTCCAACACGGATCGTTGCGGGCCTGGTGGATGCTGTCGCATGGACCTCTGGTCAACCGGGGCAGAGCTGTTGCAGTGCTTTCAGCGCGCAATGGATCCCGCTCGGCGGTTACCAACAGTTGTGCGTTTTCGCGATGCGGGGGCAAAGGAGTTTCGCCTCATTTCGCTCTCACAGCGTATGCCGGCGATTCTTCAGCGAACGCTCAAAGATAACGAGGCTGCGACGGCCCCCGCGGGGCAGAAGCTGTTGATGGCACTCGCGGATGCTGTGCGGCTGAACGGTCCTGTTGTGGGACTTCCCGGGGGGGATGGATCCATTCCCGCGTGGCTTGCCGCATACGCAACTGCACCAGAGTTTGACACAGTGCCGAACAGTGCACATGCGGGAAAAGGTGCGGTACCGCGCTGGGGACAGCTCCCGTGGTTGCACGGTGAAGTGTACTTTTACCATCTCGTCGCACAGTATTTGCTTCTCTCTGGATCCGATGCGCATCATACAGAAGGACCTATGATACCAAATATTGTGACACCGTACGTCAGTTGCTTGCCTGTATGTACACACACTTGTGCTGTTACGGGAAATAATGATTTGACACCGGCTCTGCGTGGCCCAACAACAGACCAGGGCTTTGACGCATCATTCATTGCGCGGGAGAAACCCAGCGCACTGGCAGAGGGAGTTTTATTAACAGGTGACCGATCCTACGCCTGCGATGTGGCATATCCTTCTATGCTTGTCCCGGAGACGTGTTATAAACCTTACAGGGACTTCTTTCAGGCTGAAAAGAACGAGGTACTACGGCGGTTTGTGAAGGTGAAGATTTGCCCAATGCTCGCGTGTCAGCCCTGGTCAGCCGATGAAGCCTTTGTAGATGTTATGCTGCGCTGGATGCTGTGGGGCAACGGGATCGATCTGTCCATGTTTACAATTGAGCAGCTGAACTCGTCACACGTTGCAGCGGGGGACAGTGGCAATGAGACTGGTAGCGAAAAAGAGGTGTTGGCCATGCGTGCCGCGGAGAGGGATTCGGTGTGTGCGCAGGATACACATGTTGCGGGAAATGACGTGACTGCCATTGCGGATCTTGTGCGGCACATTATACATACAGAGCCCACTGAGAGCTCGCGCACTATTAATATTGTGATGGATAATGTTGGTGTTGAGTGTGTCGCTGATCTTATTTTCACACTGTGGCTGCTCAAGCACCATCCCTCGCTGCGCGTTATACTGCACGTGAAATGCATGCCATATTACGTTTCCGATGTCACCCCGCTGGACTTTGATGTTCTTTTCCACGAATTACAGAATTCTATGAAGGAAGACCCCAGTCTTGTACCTGTTCTCTCGCCATTTGTTCAACTCCTCCGTGAGGCATTTGAGAGCGGACGACTGCGTGTGGACTCCGACACGGTGTGGACACAGCCGTGTGAGTACCGCGAGTTGCCCCCACGCGTCGTGAACACATTCTTTTACACACAGCGCCTACGCACGGAGTCGGAGTTGCAGTCGGCGACAGACAACACAGACCCGCGAGAGTGCACTGCACGCTCGGCACTCGTCATTTTCAAAGGAGACCTGAACTTTCGTCGACTGATTGGCGATCGCCACTGGGACGCGCGGGCGTTTGCGACGACTCTGTCGCCGGAGGAGCGCCGCGGCCCGTCCATCGCACACGCGCTGGCGGACACGGCGCCGGAGTGCCGGCGAGCGGCCCCGACGTTCGCGCGCATTGTGTCGGACTTCTGGCCCGTCGAGGCGGTCCCGGTCTGTGCCGTGCGGACGGTGAAGAGTGAGTGCTGCATCGGTATCCCCGCGGCAACGCAGGACGAGTTGGACAGTCACGCGCCAACGTGGAGGTCTTCGGGGAAGTACGGTGTCATTCTTCTCGCTGCCGGGAAGAAAAGCGCGTAAAAAAAAAAAAAAAGGGGTGGGGGGGGGAATGCGCGAAGAAGAACAAAGGAGTAGCAAAATAAATGCGCACACACACACATAACAACAACAACAACAACAAAAAAAAAAAATGTGTGTAAGAAGCATGAATGAGAGGCAAAGAAAAGAGTTCCCTATTTTGAATCGAATGGTACTAATGATTGAGCGAAATGAAAGCGGCGGGAGGTGAGTGGGGGGGGAAATAAAAAGAAAAAAGAACACCAACTTTAAAAACCCTTGCCAAAAATGTTATTAACTCTGAAAAAAAAAAAAGAATATTTAGTTTAAACGTTATATTGTACTTAAAGTGCTCTTTTTTAAGAGCAAAAGGATGTTTACGACACGCACAAGCAAATAAGAACGGAAAACAGGAAACAACAACAATAAAAAGGAATCATGATCATAAAGGCTTTAATGAAAAGACATTGCAAAGAAAGCTTTGGGCACACAACGAAAATTGTAGATATGACATCTATACCTCTCTCTCTCTCTATGTATATATATATATATATATATATATATATATATATATACTTGTGTGTTAAATTTTTATAATGGATCTTTTTTTTTTTTCTGCTTTTGGTGAACCTACAAACTAAAAGAAAAACTCCTTCGTTTTCACCTTTTTTTTTTTTTCGTTCCAATTCTGCCTTTTCCACAGACAGCGCGAGAGGCGAGAAGGAACGAGGGGGGTACTACACAGCAAAGTCCATGATGCAACACACACGCACACTGCCTCAGCTGTTTAGCGCAGTTCTGCTTTCACTTTTCTCTATTGCCTGCGCCAGTGACGCGGCGAGTCCCATTGCGCGTCTCGAACAGACTGTACGCGCTGCGACCGCGGACTCTACCGCGTGGGAATTGCTCGAGTTCGCTGCCACACCGAAAGTCCTCGAGAATATGTTTCTTTCCCCCAGTGGGACAGCGGAGGCGAACAAGCTTTGGGTCTTTGCGGTTTTTGTGAACACAAGCCAGACAAACTTTCGCCGCTCGAGAGATCTCGTGCGGTACATGCTGATCCCAGCCACAGCGGACCTGCACGACGCCATACACACAAAAAGAATTGCACGCACGCGGCATTCCCTCTCCGCGCGTGTCGTCGTCGCCGACTTGGACGCGGCCCGTGCGTACTTTGCGCCGTACCCCTTTTCACATGTTTTTGGTGACTTTACCAGTGACGTGTTCCCGCCACGCGGTCGTGATGCGATGCTCGCGGCGGTGCAACGAATGATGCGCGACGGTCTCCCGAGCCCCCCGCGGCACCGCGCGGATCCCGCGGAGCCCGTCGCGTTATTTCTCCGCCCGGGCGCCGCCGCGCAGTTCCGCAAAGGCCGCGCGGGGGGCGGAGTGACGGGGGCGATTGCAGAGCTGCGGGCGCATACGCTCTTTATACGGGATGCGCTTGCGCGGGCGCTCGTGGCGGACTACGGAGACACTGCGCGGGGGGTGGCGGGGGGAGCGGGCAAAGAGGAGGAGAAGAAGAAGAAGAAGAAGAGGGCGAAGGCGGAAGAGCGGAGGCACTTTGAGAGAATGGCGGAGGCCGTGCGGACCATTCGTGCGCGCAGGGAAATGTATTACAGCAATCCATACGATATGGAGGCGGTGAGGGGTATGACGCCAGAGAAACGAGTCGAAACGCTCATGACACGCATACGCGCGAGAGACGACGCCGGTCGAACGAAGGAAGAGGGCGAAGGCGAAGACAGGGATGGGGAAGAAGAGGGAAAGACAGGGAAAAGAGAAGCGGAAAAGGAAAGGGCCGTACGTGACAGCGCTCAGTTTTCTTCAACGAACTCTCTATCGTCAGAGGAATCACTGTTATCTGCACATGATGACTTATAGGAACCGCTCCTTTAATTTATGTCTCGCTCTTTTTTTTTTTTTTTCATATATTGTTATTATTATTTTAAAATAATAATACTGACGACTATTATTACTATTATTATGACTACTTAAAACTCATTCATAGACACAGTGAGTGACTTTAGTTACAGTAACAACAAAGAGAATAGTAAAACAGATCTTTTGGTGTAAATGTTCGCGCAGATGGAAAAAAAAAAAAGGAAAGAGATTGAAAGGAATATGGACAGGGCTGTTTCTGTTGTGCGAAATAATTTTCATATTTCTTTATTGCCGTCTTTCACTATTTTTTATTTTATTTATTTTATTTCACTAATACCCCTATCGAGCTCATTTCTTTATCGTGTTTGTGTCTGTGTGAAATGCAAGATATGTTTTTTTTTTAAAAAAGACAGTTTTACACGAACAGTCGATTAATTTTATATTATTTTATGTTGTTTATGCCTTTTTTTTTTTTGCGATTCCAACACTTAATCTCTTTATATATATATATATATATATATATATATATTTGACATTTTTTTCTCTTTCTTCTTCCTATTTTCTTTCTCTTTATCTCATTTTCTAAATCATACTACACATTTTTTATATACGCACTCACATTTAAACTCAAGTCTTTCAAAGAGGTTAGCATTAGAGCTATCTCTACTCTCCCACTTCTTTTCCTTTTCCTTTTTTATTATTATTATTATTTTTTTTTTCTCTCTTTTTGTGTTTTTCCGATTCTGCTTTTTGTTTGCACTTCTCTGCACACGTCAGTGCGTACGTCGCAGCAGTGGAAAAGGGACTCTGAGCGAAAAAAAAAAAAAAACAACGAGAGAAATAATTTGAGTGGGAGCTGAGGAGAGAGAGTGTGCAACACATCTTTTGTTAGTATTGTATAAAAAAGTAAAAAAAAAAATTTTTTTTTTTTTCTGTGTGATTAGATTTTAAAAGAGACGAGAAATACGAAATAATAGTAAAAAAAAAAAAAGAAAAAAAAATTAAAGGTAACCGAAGTGAGGAGCAAGGAGAACGCGAGAGCGACTGGTAGATTAGAGATTTTTTTTTTTTTTTTTGTCTTCTCCAAAAAAAAAAAACACTCAAAGCATTAAAAACAACAAAGAAAGGGACTTACAAGGAAAGAAAGGGAATCCAAAGAACAGAAGACAATAAAAGAGCACGGAAGTTCGATAGTAGTCAGTTTTTTTTTTTTTTTAACATAGTTTTTCAAGTATATTGTTATCTTTATTATTAGATTAGTCGAGTGGCGGCAGCAGAACGAATTTGTTTTGTCTGTCAGCATAGCCTCGCTTATAAAAAAATAATAATAAATAAATACACAACAAAATAGAAGAAGACAATAGAAGAGAAGAGTGAGTCTAAAGGAAAGCTACCACACGAGTGCGAAAGGCCTTTTGTTTTTCTGTTGTTGTCGTTGTTGGAATTTTTTTTTTTTTATTGGGGTGTGTGTGTGTGTGTGGGTTTCTGTACTTAAATTCTTCGAGGACGATGGTGAATTCCGTCTCTCGTCACCCTGCTGCGTTTGCGCATAACACATTTCATTTCTCTTCTGCGTTACACCGCGGCTCGGTAGGTTTGCTTCCCGCTTGGTTTCTTCTTGCTCTCGCCGGTGTTTGCTGTGCGTTTTTTTGTTTTCTGCCGTGGTCTCCGAATACACTACACATTGTGTTTATTGTTCTCAGTGCCTCTATTGGTGGAGTCTTCGCCATTATTCACATACTGCTCACGCGATTGATCGTGGGCGCTGCGCAGCGGCGGGTGAATGGTTCCCGTGAGGCACGCAATCACATCCCCAATGATCTTTCCTCTGTGCAGTTTCGTGCTTCTTCTTCTTCTTCTGAGCAAAAGTGTGCAAATGGATGCCCTTTGCTGCGCCTTGCGTTTCTGCGGCAGGCGTTACCAGTGGTGGAACTGATCGTATTGGGACTGCTTGTGCTTTTTTCCCCTCGCGTCATGCCGAGTGGGATGGGTGAGGACAATATTCTTGTGCCTGGTGGCAAAGGGTCTCGCGAGTTTCCAGTGATCATCGCATGGAGAGTGGTCGTGCTCCACATGTGGTTTCTATTCGCGATGAATATACCTTTAATCGCTGGATTGGGCGTAGGGGTTGTGCACTATGTTGTTCTTATTGCACATTACAAATACGTGGAGATTGTGACATTTATTGTTGCTGCGCAATGGATAGTGTTTCCACTGCTTTATCTTATCGTCCTCTTTGCTTACCACTCTCGTTCCTGCGGGCCATTTACTCATGTAAACGATGAGTGTGATAATTGTGAAATCCAAAGTGATGAAATCATTGACATGGAACCGAACAATCGTCATCTGGGTACGCATTGGGCTTACGCAACGAAATCCACATCTGCCATTGCAATGGCTTCTCAGCGCCACGACGATGCAAAAGATGTTCTGTTTCTTGTACTACGCGACAGTGGTACTGTTGTGGCGGAAGTAAGTCCTAGTCTTGCAGCACTGATGGGCGTATCGCCACATACTGTATCCGGTCGCCGACTCGCTCCGCTGCTTGATGAGCTCTGCGTGGAGAAGCCTGAACAATTCCTCCAGGCCGTCACCGCCATCGCCTGTGGTGACTCCGCGAGGCTCGAGACTGATGACGAGTATGATGAGGGCTTCCACGGGTCCGATGAGCTGAACATGCTTTCGCCCTCGAGTGTGCGTGTGGAATTGCTATCCGACGAGGTCACGGGGGATTACTCCACGCTTTCCCGTCGGCGCTACTTGCACTCACGAATGGGCGGCACCACGCGGCGCCTCCTCCTTCGTGGACGTTCCTTCGCATCACCCAATTTGACCGATTCGTTGCCCAATTCGTTACCCTGCCACAAGCGGAAACAACATGCTGAGGCGTTTTGTGTGACTCTTAGTGCGTGGTCGCGAAGGGATGGGCTCGTCATGCTGCGCCAGCCACGACTTCACGCAGTGCTGGATCGCATGCAATGGCCCGCAATGCTTGTCCACCCGCTCAATGGCCGCGTGCTCCACTGGAGCCCCGCAGCCGCACAGCTCACTGGGATACCTGCAAACGATGTGATTGGTTGGCCCGTGCAGCTCAGTGCAAAGGACGGGGATGTGTGCGCGAGGACGGCGCTGGAGGCTTGGTTGCACCCACCCGCTGACACAGCGGCGCGGGGGATATCTCTTGAGCCACTGGCGGGAGAATTCACGGAAGAGGAAAGTGCAGCACTTGAGCGCAACATTGTGTGCTTTACATGGCCACCACGTTACTTTTCTTGGCAGAGCAAAAGTAACAAGAATGAGGAGCTTTCCCGCCCAGAGTGGGGTGGCAGTAGTGTTGAAAGCTTTAGTTCAAGTGGTGGTGAGGACTATGGGAGCGGAAGGGAAAATAATAATCTGGCGCATGGTCGTGGAAGAGTGCAACCCGAGTTGCCTTTACCCGCAAACTGTGATTCTATGTTTGCCACTTCACCAGAAGCGTTCTCAAAGGAAGAGAATAGGGAGACACAGTGGTATTTTGCGCCCATTGCAAATGGCCGTGGTGACGCACACGCATGGGCTACGGCTGGAGTCCCGCTGCTATGTCTGTTACGTGAGGATACTTTGCCTATCAAACGACTGACAGATTGTTCATGTCATACACCACAGCAAATTCAACAGAAACACGGGGGGCGAGTAAAGTACGCAATGAACGACGTTGTGCGGGAGTGTCACGCGTTCCTATGCAACGTGATGAATCAAGGCGACTCGAAGCAACAATGGAACACCAGCACTGAGTGCACGGAGCGGGCTGTAACTGCGCTTGAGTGCTATCTGCAGGAGTGTCGAGAAGATCATGTCGAGTTGTCGGGAGACGAGCACGCCGTTGGGATAAAACAACTGTCCAGACTGGAGACCACAGCTACGCCAGAGTCCGCAAAAAAATCGATACGCAAGACGACTCTGCCTTTTCTGCTTATGAAAGGCGTAGAACAACGAAACCAAGCTAAATTAAAAGAAGAGCGGAAAAGCCATTCAGACAATGATGATGGCGATGATGATAGTAGTGATGAGGCCAATGCCAAAACGCGTGAGAAAAGCGTTCGTGAGGACCTTTCTAAGGAGTTGAGTGAGACGCGCGACGGGGGCAGGAGCCCCAAATGTGCTATTCTTCAGCAAAGTCGATCTCAGCGGAGGGGACAGCGCTCACAGGGGCGGGGGGAGAACAGCGGAACACGGAAAGGAAGTTTTGTTGAAAGCCACAGCTCGCTATCACAAAAGACTTCCGTACCGCGACTTATCAGTCCACTACCTGTCGAAAAGTTCATGACTGGGAAGGATGTTTCAACAATAACAGCAGGGCCTGAAGTGGTCGATGCAAGGAACCCCAGACAACATTCACCAAAGAAAGTCGCGCAACCGAGTAGCGGTGTGGAAACCCCAATATTAGCACACTCTTCGGAAGTCAGCGAATTTGTTTCGTCCCCTACGAAGAACAACGTCATTGTTTCTAGCAACAACAACAACATTAATAATAGTAAGAACGACAATAACGTTGAGAATAGAAGCGATGGTGAGGAGCCTATGTGGGCTATGCTGCGGAGCAGTGACGAAGCAACGATTGCGTCATGTTACATCTGTGTTCGTCCTGGTGAGGTTTTCTTCTTTGGCCGAAGCAGCAAATGCCACGCTACAACCTCTGACTCCCTTGTGAGCAGTATTCAGTTTGCAATTATTGCACAGCAGCAGCAACAACATCAGAATCCACATAATTTGCAACAGGCCCCGTCAAACAATAATGTGTCGTCAGTTTCCACTTTGTGTGGGTCACGGCGAAACGGGCCCTTTGACGGGTGGACCGTTACTCTACACGATCACAGTGCAAATGGCACATTTGTAAATGTGAAGAAGATAGGTAAGGGCAAGTCCACCGTACTGCATGATCACGACCTTGTGACATTTCGTCTAAGCACCTCGCGCTTTTTTCTTGGTTTTCAGTTTATTCTTTTGGACGAGAGCGGCGTCCCGCAGCAACGGACTGCATCGCCGACTCTCTCGCGGCCAGGGTCTCGTCCTCTGTCGCGTCGTGGGACACCACATACATATCACTACAACCATCCACAACAACAACAACAACAACAACAACAACAGGGAAATTATCAGAACTGCTCGTTAGAAAATGGAAGCTCTGCAGGAGGCGGTCATGCGAGTGGGACGCCTATTTATAAGAACAGGAGTGGCAGTGGCCGGCGCCTCGGCACAACGCAGAGTCGTAGCAGTCGCCTTGGCGGTAGTGCGTCTCACCACCGCGAGACCATTGAGTGGAAGATTGGAGAGGAAATGCTTGGCAAGGGCGGCAATGCGGAGGTATATCTTGGTATCAATCTCACCAACGGCACACTCATTGCGGTGAAGCGTGTGCTGCTGCCGACGTGCGAAGAGGGTGAGGCTAATCGGGCAGTGCTGCAGCAGTACCGCAGCTTACAAGAGGAAATTAATGTCCTTTCCAAAGCTGCGCATCCCAATATCGTGCAGTACTACGGTTCCTCACAGAACCAGACGTACTTTAACATTTTACTTGAGTTTGTTCCGGGTGGGTCACTGCGACACATACTGGATAACTTTGGTGGTCTAAGTCCTGGAGTCATTTTCTTGTATCTTCGCCAGACACTTGAAGGACTGCGGTACCTACACCAGCACAACATTGTTCACTCTGACGTGAAGGCGGCGAACATTCTCGTCACTGACAAGGGTCGTGTAAAGCTCTCTGACTTTGGTACAGCAAAACTACTGAGTCACCGGCAGCATAGCCAATCCGTTGACCGCAGTGGCAAAACCGCTAGCGCACCTGTCGTAGGGGATTCTACTGACGGTGATGTTGGCGCGGAAACGCACTGCACACATCGCGTGACGGGGACATTGCGGTGGATGGCACCGGAACTCATCCGCGACGACTTGGAGGAAGGACCAACAAAGGCAAGTGATATTTGGTCCGTGGGTTGTGCAATTATCGAAATGCTCTCCTCCAACGCCCCATGGTGGGAGTACGAGTTTGAAAGTGAGGAGCAGATCATCAATCTTCTTCGCTACGCAACGGAGCCGCCGGAGATTCCTGAGTGTAATGAATGCCCAGAGATACGCGACATCGCGGCGCGCTGCCTTGTGTTTGCCCCCAACGAGCGGCCTTCGTGTGAAGAGCTTTTGCAAAGGGTTATTGATGCGGCGGAATGCTTTCAGGCGCGGCAGTCACCGTCAGTGTCGACAATGCGGGAGGGGTCTATTGCGGCGCCACCGACAATCACCTCAGTGGAAGAGAGTTCGATACAACCACAACTATAGCGGACGCAATAACAGGGACGGGAACAGAAGCAGTCGTATGCGATGAGTATGAGGGGAAAGTATTCCTGCATGATGAGACTTTCTCTTCATTCATACGAGCGTATTTTTTTTTTTTTTTTGGTTATGTACGGTGTGTGCCCAGTGTGATAGCCTTTCAAATTACGTTTTTCTATGACTAAGTAGCCTTTGTCTTATATATATATATAAAGGATTCGTCTGGAATGTAAAAAAGAAAATAAAAAGGTGAAGGAGGGAATAAGTGATTGAATCATTCAGAGAAAGAGAGAGAGAGAGAGGGGGAGAGATAGAAAGAGAGAGTGAAGAGGAAAGACATTTCAGGGATGAGGAAACCAACAGGCACATACAAAGCGGCTTTTAAGAGAAACAGAAACACACGGATGTACGCACATATGCAAAAAAAAAAAATGAGTACAGGGCAGTGTGCAGTAATTATGAGTTTTCAGTCTGAGAAGGAGAGTGTTCTGAGCGTAGTGAATCTATCATGAAAATGATCAAGAAATAAACTTTTTTCTTGCAGTTTTGTGCTCTACGCATAAAACAACACCTCGTGCCGCGAGTATTCCTCTTTTTTTTTTTTTGCTTAATAATGTGTCGAAACACGTTAGAACCCACTTGTCGCGCAAAAGCTCTTGTTATGCTGCTTTGAAGTGGCGTGAAACATTATATTTTTCTGGCTCTTGTCCCTGCCCATTCGGGTTTGAATGGGATTTTGTATTTAACGACATAAAGAAGGTGCAAAAGTACGCAAAGAAAAAAAAAAAAAGAAGATAAGAAAAGCGAACTTGACCGACAAGGGTATATAAGTATATTGAACGCGTCTAGGCGAAATCCCTACGTGATTCTAGTGGGTGATACGGCGAGATTTATTGCTTTTGATCTGTTTTTGGATTACCTTTGTACACGCACTCAAAGGAAAATAAAAATAAAATAAAATAGTGCGGATAAAGTCGTTCTTGTATTTATTCTGTTTTTGAGGGAGACCGAGGGGGTATAAAGTGCCAATTGCAAGGGGTATATATATATATATATATATACCAACAACGAAATTGCGACTTGAGGTGATTTGTTACCGCGACAGGTAGTTACCACTTTGAAAACTCAAAGGAATGACTATAATAACGAATTGCTTACCCGCCAAGAATACCCACAGCTCCATGAACACAAAAGAAGTCCCATTTGCATTCGAAAGTATAGTGCCGCACCCGCCATCGACACTTTTGGGTCGTCTATGGCCCTCTCTATGGGTTTGCGTTCGCCAGCTTTTCTCACTTCTATTTTTTATCCTCAGTTTCCCAGTGGTTCTGCCTCTGCATTGTTTACTTATTGTGCTTGACCGCCATAACCGCCGGACTGTTTTGCAACACCAGTTACAGTGGCCATTTGAGAGTGTTCCGCATGTGAGAGAAGTGCGTGTGCCTCCGTCCTCTAACTTTCCGTTGGTAAACTGGCACCTCCGCTGCGAGGACGGCCGGCAGCGCTGGCACTACGGCGAACTGCTAGACGAGGAAGAAGGGAATGTGCTTGCTAAGATGCAGGCGGCAGGTCTTGAGTTTCTACCGGAGCGCAATATCCCTTTGAATGGTGCACGGTACGGTATGGGGTCTGCTGTGCGTGACTTTTCGCCAATACGTGAGAGAGATATGCGCTTGAAGAAGCAAGGGCAGCGGCGCTTTCTCGAGCAGTATCATCTTGGTCTGGTCCCTGAGGCTCCAGTGAGACATCGTGCAACGCCTGAGGACGCGATGCGGGATGGCATCGACTTTCTGCTTTCTCTGCAAGACCCGTACTCGGGTCATTGGCCGAATGATTACAGTGGGCCGCTTTTCCTTACACCTGGCATTGTTTTTGTGCGCTTCATCACTGCTGGTGGAAACCAGGCGCGTATGTTTCCACCCCATCCTGATCATCATCATCGAGACGGGGAAACGTGTACCTGCGGTACTGCAATGCGGTATGAGCTTATTCGCTACTTGCGGAACTATATGAACGCAGACGGTGGCTTCGGGCAACATACGGAAGGGCATAGCACAATGCTTGGGACGGTGTTAAATTATGTTGCGATGCGGTTGATGGGAGTCCCGGCAGATGACCCGGATGCGCGGCGGGCACGCGCATGGATTTGCTTACACGGTGGTGCTGTCTCAATTCCCACGTGGGGGAAAGTTTGGCTCGCTGTTCTCGGTCTGTACGACTGGGAAGGTATCACACCAATATCACCAGAACTTTGGCTTTGTCCTGATTGCCTATTCTTTGCCCAACGACGTATTTGGTGCCATAGTCGCGCAGTGTCTTTACCATTTTCTTATTTATACGGACTGCGATGGTCCGCCCCGACCTACCCGGTGACTGAGAAGTTAAGGCACGAGATCTATACGCAGCCATACAGCACCATTGAGTGGATGGAGCATATGTATAATATATGTGTGAAAGATTACTACACACCACATTCAGCGCTTCATAAACTTCTAGGCAGAGTGCTTCTTGCGTTTGAGCGATTTCATTTCAAAAGGATTCGCAAACATGCCTTGGAAGTCGCTTGGAAGCACATCGCGTATGGTGATGAGAGCACAAGTTTTATATGCCTTGGACCAGTGAACAAGGCACTCAACATGCTCGTCACATGGATTCGTGAAGGCGAGGAAAGCGGGCGCTACAAGAATCATGAATATAGAATGGATGATTACTTTTTTATGGGGTCTGCAGGCATGCGCATGAATGGATATAACGGTTCTCAGCTCTGGGACACAGCCTTTGCCATTCAAGCTATCTGTGCATGTGGGGTGGAACTTCTTTACCCACAGGAGATGGCTCTCGCGCATCATTATGTCGACATTGCTCAAGTACGGGAGGACCCTCCAGCTGCTAAGCAATTTTATCGCCACAGGACTAAAGGGGCGTGGAACTTTAGCACTGCAGTGCAGTCTTGGCAAGTCTCAGACTGCACTGCAGGGGGTCTTCGATCCATACTGTTATTGTATCCTAAGCCTTTTCCAGTGTCTCGCATTCGTGATGCGGTGGACGAAATATTATCTTTGCGAAGTCCTGGAGGAGGTTGGGCCTCGTACGAGCCCACACGAGGTCCACAGTATATAGAACTGTTGAACTGTTCTGAAGTGTTCAGGAATGTCATGACAGACTATCCCTGTGTTGAATGCAGTAGTAGCTGTATTCATACTCTGGCTCTGTTTCGTGATCACTACCCGACATATCGCTCTGCGGATGTCAGTGCCGCAATTCGTGAAGGCGTGAAGTATGTTTTGTCAATGCAGCGGCCAGATGGAAGTTTTTTTGGTAGTTGGGCTGTTTGCTTCACATACGCCGCGTGGCTTGTCTCCTCCGCGCTTAGCATCTCTGGTGAAATCTCTGGCATCACCCACCACCCCGCCTGTGTGCGGCTCATTGACTTTCTCTTATCGCATCAAAATGACGATGGCGGCTGGGGCGAGGATGTGACGGCCTGCGCGCGTGGGACTTGGGTGGATAACCCAAGCGGCAGTCAAGTCGTGAATACCTCCTGGGCCGTGATGGCTATCATGGAGATTTCAGGAGATGCGCAACTCACAAATTCCCGTCGCCGAGAAGAATTGATTACTGCAGTGGAGCGCGGTATTCGTTGTATCATGGCGAGACAACTTGCCTCGGGAGATTGGGCGCAAGAACGCATTAGTGGTGTGTTTAATGGAAGTAATCCGATTCACTATGGTGGATATAAAAACACTATGCCTGTGTGGGCACTAGGAACGTACAATAATTGGAAGAGGCGATATACGGCGCTGTTGTACAGATAATACAGCTAGTGGGTAGACAGTTTGTGGCATTTTTATTTTATTTTTTATTTTGTTAAACGCCTTTTCAGTTCGTTTCAGTATTTCTAGTGTGCTTACACTGAGAAGTAAGCGATTGAACGAACGGCGGCGCGGGCTGTGTGTGATCAAAAACTACAAAAAACAAAAACAATGAAAAGTAGATTGCCTTTAATTGCGAAATGGGGATCAGGTGTGAATTTGAGAAAAATGTTTTGATACCTTTTCAAAAGTTTGGTTTGTTAAAGTGGGATCGACAGGAAAGTAGACAGAGGTAAATTTTTTGTCTGCATGGATTCCGTTGAGTTCCTTTATCAATTCGCTTACTGGCAATGAGTTTTTTTTTTTTCTCTTTCTCTTTTTCTTTTTCTGTTTTTTTTTTTTTTGTTTTGTGGGCTTTTCACAGGAGAGAAGGATTGTTTGGGGTTCTTTGCAACCGAACGGTGATGGGGTCTCTTTAGGGCTCTCACTTATTGCGTGTTTTACACATTCTTTTTATTTTGTTTTCCTTCGAGTGAGTAAAAAAAAAAAAAAGATATATATATATATATTCTTTTCCATGCGAAGGAAAGAGAGGATTCCATCTTGTGCGGCCGCTTATTGTAAACAAAAAAAAAAAAACGAAGAAGAAAAATAGTTTTATTGATTATAATAGTCAAAGTCCTTTTGTCTTTATATGTATATATATATATATACATATATGCTTTTTGAAAGAAAAAGAACAACAAAAGAGAAGAGGAAGTGGGAGGACTTAGACCGAAAAGAAAGCGAAGTAGTCGCAGACAATTAAGTTTTGTGGTCTTATTCTTTTTCTTGGAGAAGTTGAAGAAAAGATATTATACGATTTGGCATCACGCTTGATTAAAAAAAAAAAAAGAACAACTTTTTTTTTGCTTACAAATCTAAAATGTTCCACTTTTCGTTTCTTTTGTTCTCTTGTTGTTCTTAAATTTTTTTCTTTACATATTTTATTATTTGTACTTGTTGACTTTCTATTATATTGATTTCTTTTCTTTATTTCTTTTCTGTTTTTTTTTTTCAACTATATACTATATATATACTATATATATATATATATATACCTTAGGCAGAAGAACACATATAAAGCGATTACCCCTTATCTTTTTTTTTTTACACACAAACAAACCTCAGGACGAGCGTAGCATCTGAGTTCAACTTTTTTTTTCTTTTTACTTTATTTTTCTAATCTAGTGTATCTCTTTTGCCCGCATTGTACCGGCAGGGAGAATTCACGCAAAGGAAAGTGAGTGAGAAAAAAGAAAAGGAGGAAAAAAAAAAAAGTAAAGAAGAGAAACAGCGCTCTCAAGTGTTTGTTGCTTTTTTTTAAAAAAAAAAGTTACGGAAAAACCTTTTTTTTTTGCTTGTTTGTTCAAACAAAAACAAATTACCAAAATGGGGTGCGGTAGTTCACACTCAAAACATGGCGGGCGATCAAAGCGTGACGTGCGCGCAGTGAAAAGCATTCCCGATAGTCAAGAATATTTTCGTCAGGAAATGTATGGAGTTAGGTCATCCCGTGGGCAGAGTGTGGCGAGCGCGGACTCTCCGTCTGCGGAGAGGAAAGCTTTGAACCCCAAGGAGGATTCGCCCAATGAAAAATGGTATTTGGAATCCATGAAGGCTCGGGAAAGCAAAAGTGAAAACTTTGATAAGGGCAACCTTGGTCCACTCCGCGACACTCTTGTGGATGCGCCATGTGAGAGCCCACCGGAAATGTATAAAGATGAAATATATGAAAGGAGGGACAGGAAAGCGCTCATCCTGAAACCGTATGAGAAACCACCAGTGGGGGAATTTCTCACAAACAATCGGTATGCCGAAGCTGAGGCGCCATACACTCGAGAGACATTGCACCTTCCCATTGTTGATGTGGGAAGCAATCAGAACTCTCCAAGACAGTTTTACTCCTATCAAAGGATTGTGTACGACGGGAGAGTACCAAGGAGGGCTACGACCCCTATTATCGTTGAGGAGGATCCTTTTTCAGTCAACCGGCCTAGATCCTCTTCGAGGCTGCACAAGAGGGACTCGGGGAGATCTGTTACGCCAAATTCAAAGAGGGCCTCCCAATCGGACTCGCGCGGTATATCACCGCAGCGAACTCGAACCTCTGGGAGGCGCCTGAACTCTTACTCAAAGGAAGGCTCAACAAGTTTAACGCCACTGCGGCGCCGGCCTCCTTCGTTTGATGGGTTTCTGGAGGTCACTCCGATGGCCAGGCGCGCGCAAACGCCACAGAGAACGGTAGAACCAAGCAGCATGAGTTGCACACCATCAACCCCAACTACGAATCAAAATAAACGGCCTCAGAGGTCGGAAAAACAAAATAATGGGACACCACCACAGTCGCATCTGGAGAGTTATCGCCGTGCGTTGGATGAACAGCGCCACAACGGAATTCCACTGACATCGCAACCGAAAGTGTTCAAAGGCCCGGAGGCTCCGAAAAAGGAAACTGCGCCTGTAAGCACGATATCCCCGATGGAGGCAGTCACACCAAACCTTGTGATATCATCACCCATGGAAAGTTACGAGCATTCGTCTGCAGCTCACTCCACTCAAAGATACAGAAAGCTTTCAACAGGGGCCCCGACGGGAGACCCTGTCTTGTCGAATACAGAGATAACCCCCTCACAACGGACACCCAGAAATGTCACAGAAATAGCGTCGTCCACCTCTCGTTCCCAATCCGCTTTTCGGGACAAGCCCTTAGCAACTCAAGAGAAAAATGCACGGGATTTTGCGCGTGTGAGCGCTGCACTGTCGTCGCTGGAGTCTATTAGTCTTGACGGGACGGAGTCATCTCTACGAAAGGCGGAGGTGCAGGACCTCGTGGAGGAGCTGTTGGAGGTGTCTGGGGCATCCAGGGACAGAATCCAGAGGATATCATCGGGGCACGATAGTCTGAAGTGGCAAGTGGCACAAACCCCACCTATTGATAATGCCGCTTGGGATATTTTGCGCCAAGTCCGTTTTTTTCTGGAGATGAGAAATGAGACCGCAATTTAAAGCGCATAGTGATTGCATTGGACCTGAGAGAGAAAGAAAAAAAAAAAAAAAGATAGAGAGAGAGAGACAAGGGTTGGCTTACGTATAGTATCTGCTTGGTGGGGGATAAACTTCAGCCACTCTTGAAGTGACGGTGAATTCTCAGCTCGAGGGAATAGAAAAAAAAAGAAGAAGAAGAAACTTAAGTGACACTTGATAATGATATTGGACAAAAAGGAAAAAAAAAACAAGAAAAATAATTCTGGTAAGTGATAATTAGGAGAGTGCGGAGGTTAGAAATTGTGCGAGAGCTTCTGGTGTTTTTTGTGTGCGTATACTCGTACACAAGTGGTGTGACAATGCGTAAAGGTACCAATGCCAGGCGAAGTACAATGAAGAACTTTGTATGTGCAGATCGCGATATAAAATAGAAAATGAAAAATAATAAGGTAATGAATAGGAACAGTAATGACGCAAAGATGAATCCAGAGTTGGACTTTGTAATATGTAAAAACAAATTCATTGGTTATGAAATGTTGAATGAACCAAGGAAGGTATGTATAAGACTGTTGCCATTTTCCAATGGCAATGCTTGATTTCAAAACTTTTTCTTTTTCGGATAGCAACGAGAAAGTAAAAGAAGAAGATGTAAGCGCTACTTTGTAATTCAGTTTCATTCTGAGTTAAAAAAAACAAAAAACATTTTTTTATTTTATCAGTGTATCTCAACGCTTAAAAAAAAATATATATATATATATATTTCTTTTGTTGTTGAGGGGAAGTGTGAGGCAGGGACTATGGGACTGGAGAAGAGGGACTATTACGTCGTGGCGGGGAATGGGAGGAACAGCAAAGCGCAAAACAACGAAAAAAAAAAAATAAAACAAAAAAAAAATTGGTGTAATGTCTAAAAGTGATCGCGAGGAATTGCAATGCAAAGAGAGAAGAAAAGCAAAAACAACAACAACAACAACAACATTGTCAATAAAAAAAAAAAAAAGAGAAGAGTGTCAATGTATTTCTATGAGGCGGAATGGTCCATTGGTTCCAATGTGCAGTGAATCTGCGCAGATGACCACGTGTACAATGTGCAGCAAACCGATGGATTGTTTGTCACTCTTTCGCACTCTATGAAAAACAAAGAAAAAAAAATTTTTTTTCTTTCTTTTGTATAACCAAAAATAGTGGAAAGGCTCTTATTTTATCTATACACATATTTTTTTTTTTTTTCTTTTTTTCTTTTCTTTTATTTGTGTGGCTATTCATTGTGTCTGCGAAGGCGGCTGCTGCCCCCTTCGCGTGGGAAATCCTCAGCCCAGCGAGTCGCAGTCCATAGAGCGCACCACTGTCTTATGCCTCTGCGGTGGAGTTTGAGTTGCGTGTGTGAAGGAGTGAGAGAGAGAGAGAGGAAAGGGGAGTGCAGACTTATCTTATTCTTCTTTTGCCTCACATTGGGAAAAAACAAAAACAAAAACAAAAAATCATTGAAGACAAATTGAAAGTGAAAAAGGGGGCATCCTTTACACTCTTTGTTTTTGCTTTTGTGTGTGTTTGCGGTTTTTTTGTCCTTTTGTTTAGTTGCCCTTTTTTTAAAAAAAATAAAAAAAGCGTAGAGCCTCACGATACTCTTGTTTTCACACCTTTTTTTTTTTTTTATTTCGAAGAGACTTACTTTTCCCTTTTTCTCCCATTTTCCCTCTTTTTTTTTTGTTTCTTGTGTTTCTGTGTTTGGTTTGGCGAGCTGATTAGTGTCATCCTTTGCTCTGTGCAGTGGATATGGGTCTTTTCGATTTACGTGCGACTGTCTGTCTGTAATTTTTTTTTTTTTTACCCTTTCCATTTCATTTATTTTTTAGTGCACTATATATACCTCTCTCGCTTTTTTTTTTTTTGTTATTATTATTATTATTATATATTTTTTGTTTGTACTTTTCCAAATGGTCTGATGGATGCAATGCATGAATACTCCTGAGGCAAAGGTTTTGCTTTTATGCGGCATTGCAGAAATCGGTCATTGCTAAATGAAATACGGCGCGTGTCGTTTGTGGGAATCGGGTGAAATGCCGCGCAAAGGAAAACAAAACAAAGGAAAGCGAGGAGAGAAAGAGAAAAAAAAAAAAGAATGAAAATAATACCAAAGGCTTCTGTGATACACTTTTTTTTTTACTGTGAAGTCTGTGGAGGGCAAAAAGAAATCCAAGAAAAAAAAAAACATGATAGATGTCACATATATATGTCATGTGGAGGAAAACAAAACAAAAAAAAAAAGAAGAAAGCGAAGGAAACTACGTGCAAGAACGATTGCGTTGAAAAGAAATGTGGCGACTTCTTGTGTATTGCTCACTTCTCATTTACTTTACTGTTTGAAAGATATGTTTTGGGTTATAGCGCACACCTGCGTCTATGCTGTACACGCTTCTTGCATTTTTTTTTTGTGCTTTTCTCTTGTTTGGCATTCACATGCATTTTTCATTTGTTTTCTTTCTTCTTTTTTACCTCTTTTTATTATTATTATTATTTTTGTACAATTTGAGAGCAGAGCTTTACGCACCGTACAACTCTATTTTCGGCTTTATTGATCTTTAGTATTTCTTGTATTTGTACGTTTCACGCACAATAATTAGACAAGCATACTTGATAGTAAACGCTTCTGATATATATATATATATATATATATATATATTGTGACTTAAAGCTTACATTTAATATTAGAGAGCTAATTTCTTTTTTGCGCCAGGAAGTAGAGTCGGTGAACTTCAAAGGGGGAAAACGCAATTATACGAACACGTTTAAGTTACGATTCTGAAGTGAAAATAGGCGTTGGTATATATATATATATATATATATATATATACATTTATATATATATATATACATTTATATACGGGCGTATACTTAGCCAGATTGTAGGAGGTGAAAGCATAACAAAGGCCCACAGAGTCAAGATGGGGACGTGCTGTTCAACGGGGAATGCCTCACTGAAGAAACAAAACATCTCTTTGGCAGCGGTAAGTCAAAAACCTGAGGTGCCAGAACTTTCTGCTCCATCGCACGAAGTGGATGGCGCTGTGGCGCCAAATGCATGTGTCTCGGGTGGCGCGGAGGACGGCGTGCTGCCTGTTGAGCGGAACGATTCGTTTCCCCAGGGAAGCCGAAATAATAAGAATGCAAATAATGACGAAGACCTCTCGGAAAGCCGCAACACACTCACGGAGACGTCCCTGCATGAGGAGATGCTTATGGAGACGGCGGGGTCCACGCGGGGGGCTGCAGAGACGGGAGCCGTGGCACTGCCAACTGCCAACGACTCGGTGGATGAACAGGGAAACCCACGTTTTGTTGACCCGCAAGGCCCTTTGGATGAAAACAGAGCAGACGCCCCGTCAGGGGCGAAGTCGCCACAGGCTGAGTCCAAACAGTTTGCGCGCATCTCCAGCATTGCGAGCCAGCCGTTTCCCCCGAGCGAGGCCTTCATGTCTTGCCGCAGCCTAAACGTTCTTCCGTCTGGAAGAGCCGGCAACTTCCGCCGACTCGGGAGTGCGTGCAGCAACAGCCGCTCGTCGCTCTGTGGCGCGGCCGACTCCGCCGCGGCGCTCCCTGTGCTGGACACGGGCCGGTTCGCCTCCTGCCGCAGCACGGCGGCCACCGCGCTGAACTCCCTCGAGGACCCCGCCTCGTGCCGGGCGCGGGGCTCCGTGGATCTGCGGCCCCCGCTCGTGCCTGGTGCGGTCCCGCCGCTCCCGTTCGCTCGCGTCCCGAGTAAAACGGGTGCCCCGGGTCTGGCGCCGCACAGTCAACGCGCGAACAGTGTTGCGGCGGAAAGTGCACGATTCCACACTGCCCGGAGCGCGGCATCGGAGCAAGTCACCCCACTCGAGTCGCTGCCAGGAGATGAGAATGCACAGAACCTCCCTTCCCCAACCACCTCCTTAAGGAGTAATCAGCCCCGTGGGCAATCCGTCGCTTCCTCGCGTTCGCTTGCACCCAGCGACGGAGTGCCGCTTTCATTGCGTGTGGCTCAAGGGGGGAGGAAAAAACAACTTTCCGCCAAAGCATTCGACGCATCTACATCAGTCACACGCGCAACTTCTTTGTGCAACAGCACTGTTGGTTCCGTACATGAGGGAAAAGTTACAAGGAGGCGTCCTCACGTTGCCTCAGTAGTCCCCGGCAGATCCGTTACAACTCCCACGTCTCAGATCCAGGAGACCGATGTCGTTGATTTGGCCTCGCTCGGTGAGAATTCCCATCGTCTTGGCACAGAAATACTCCAGGTTGGTTCTGGGCACCACGCAGTTTCTACTTTACACACAATCTCGCCAACGACAGTTGACACAGAACGCCAGAGGCCGAAAAACGAGGAACTTACGCCATCTGATTCTGGAAGGATGACAGATAGCTTTCAATTCCGTTCAAATGGCAACGTAATGGATACGGAGGTTGAAGATTCTTCACAGTTTCCAGAGGAGACAGTGAACCCGACGTCACCTTCAACACCTGTCGAAAATAACGCTGAGACGGAAAATGCTGAAGCGGAGAACGTAGACCCTGTCGCAGAAGGTGAACACGAGTCCGAGAAGGCGCCGGAGTCCCCTTCAGAGCCGCAACCGGATCCAGTGCCGGCAGAAGCCCCAATCGCTGAGAAGTCTGGACTTCGCGAGGCCACACCTTTTGAGAACCGTGAAGAGGTGAGAGAAGATTGCAAAGAAAATGGTGAGTTGAATGATCACAAGGATGTCGACAACAATGATGTGGATGAAGACGGCCAGAGTGAACAAGGCAATGATGAAGCTGAAGAGGACGACAGCAGTAGCTCAACGTTCGAAGAAGAACCGAGTGAGGTCAAAAATGACGTGAAGGAGACATTAAAAGGTGATAAGGGAGAAAGCGCCCCAAATGCACTGAAGGATCACAATGGATGCAATGGAAGCGTCACTGCAAATGGGGATAGCTTAGATAACTAGGACCAAAGGCAAGAAAAAAAAAATGTATATATATCTATATATATATATATATCTATATATATATATATATTTATTTATTCAGGGCAATACGGTGAAAACTATTAGTGCCTGTGATAAGACTGGGAATAACAAGCTTCACTGAACTAGTATATCCTGTGTCTCGGATCCCGAAAAAAAGTAAATCGAATATGCGAGCGAAGAATTATTTTTTTGCGCATTCAATATATTCAAGTATGCCTGTATGAAAAATGAAATTGTACGTCTTTGTACATAGGCTCTTACGATTTCGCAAGTACACGCATTCGCCATGAAGACGAATTCATTGCTGTTTTTATTTGTTTGTATTCCTTATATATGTGTGTGTCCGTGTAACATGATGCTTATTTTGTTCTAATTATGAGAGCGGGAGAGAACAGCAATAACATGAAGATATTTAACCGTCATGTACATAAAAAAAAAAAAGAAAATAAAGCAGTAGAAGGTATTTGGAAAAAAAAAAAAGGAAATAATAATAATAAACTCAATAACGAAAGAAGAAAAAAAAGCATATAACCATGTTGCACTTGTTGACAAAAAAAAAAATAAATAAATCAGAGAAACAACAAGGACAAGGAGTGAGTGAATACAAAAGGCGAAGAGCGAAAGGCTAAAGCTGCAGCACCGGTCCATGTGCCCATTTCGACATGAACCTCTGCAGTGACTGAGAGATCCGTACCCTCTTCCGTTTTTTTTTTTTTTTTTACTGTTTTTTTTTTTTTTTTTTTTTGGAGTTCACTTCGGCCGTCACATGCTATGTGGGGCTCTTTTGGTCCCTACTTATTTTTAAGCATCAATGCGTAAGAAAGTGTGGGAAAGGGGAACGAGGGAAAATCACCAGAAAAAAACAAAAAACAACAACAACAATTCACTGCTGTCTATTTCTGTAAAGCCTGATTGCGTAGGTAATATTGCTTTATTGCTACCACATATCAAAATTGGTTTTTTTTTTTTTTTTGTTTGTCTGTTTGCTTTCGCAGGGATCGCATTCATTTGTGATGGGTCTCGCAGAGGTGGTGACGCACGCGTGGAGGTGCGGTCGCTTCGTGAACATTCTGAATTCAATGTAACTGCTGCGCCATTGGATCAACGAAGCGGATGAGGAATGAAGCAAACAAACAAAAACAAAAACTGCGGTTCTTCATGGATGCTATTTAAAAGAAAAAAAAATACAAAACAAGAAATTGAATGGAATGAAATGATAAAAACATTGACCTACCTGAGGGTAAGGAGTGTAAAGAAAACAGGAAGGGAAGAGTAAAGAAGGATGGGGAAAAAAATTAAGCTGAATAAGGAACAAGAAACGCCAAAACAAAAAAAGCGTGAAGAGAAGGACACACACACAGGCACAAATATATGCATAAGCAGAATATAGTTTTAAAATAATTTATGCTGATAATAACCTTTCTCTTCTTTCAAAAATACCTTTGGGATGCCGCCAATGAAGACACTCGCTGGAGTGCATGACGCATAACTTCATTACTGGTGTTGACGATACGTTATAGGAAAAGGAAAAGGACACTGTTAATTGTTATCATTGTTTTACGATGAGAGAAAACCGATGATGCTCCACTAACATTATTATTAATATTATTATTATTATTATTATTATTATTCTTGATGTACTGTGTAAGTGGGCAATGTGTTGTTTATTTCAAAATTCGTTTCTTTCTTGGCTAATATTTTTTTCCCACTTTTTTTAGAGGACCCTTCGTGCATATATATATATATATATATATACATATATGTAGGTGGGGTGTACTGCTATTTCTTGGTTTTGATACTTATTAGAGTTATATATACATACACACACATATATATATATATATATATATATATATAATTTGACTATTTGTATAAATATATAAATACATTAGGGAATGGGCGCCAGTGGCAGCAGCCGTGTGGCCTCTGTCTCTCATGCCCCAGAGCCATCCGCGAAGCGCGAGGCATACGCGCACTTAAAGTCCGCCGCGGCCAGTCGCCGACCGCGCGACGCAAAGAAGAATCTCATTGAGGAGATCTACGAGGAGGACTTTGGCACAATTGACCATATGCAGGCCATGCGGTTTCCGCCAATGGTTGTGAAGGAGCTGAAGGACGCGGTTGACAACATGGCGGAGCGCCGGTGTACGGATGTGGAAAAGACAATGGCACGATGCCTGCAGGACAAAATGTGGACTTCGTGGAAGTGCCAGAAGGAACGCGACCGGTACTATCAGTGCGTGGATGACGGGAAGAAGGATCTGGACCAACTCACAGCATACCGTTGGAAGTACAACTTGGGGACGTTTCACGGAGAAATCATTGCGCGCAATAATATGATGCGCCGCGTCTGGAAGGAACACTTTCCTGAGCGAGAGCTGCCACACCCGTGGGTGAAGGATCAGTGATCGTTTTTGTCTGTTTTGTTTTTCTTTGTGTTTTGTGCATCCAGAGTATACTCTTGAGGAACTCCCGCACGCATCCGTTACACACACACATATATATACATATATATATATATATATATATATATATATATATATGTATATATATATATGTATATATATATGATGACGAAGTTATTCACCTTACAGGGAAAGAATGAGAGAGGTAAAGTAATCAGTATGGCGCCAAGTCTTTATCATTTCATGTTTGTGTGATACATATAAACATTGAACTGTTTTTCCAAATCTGTACTGCTTTTATTATTATTTTTATTTGTTTCTTTACTTTCTTAGACTTAAAAAAAAAAAGTAGAAGTGTGGTGTTATTCACACATCTGCTCTTCAAGAGAACAGATTGTATAAAGAATAACTGACAAACTCCTATTCATACAAATAGATTCTATTTCTCTGCACTTACACGATATATCTATCGTTAACCAGGTAGAGTATGATTCGCATTGTATCCCCTTCTGTGCCCCTCAAGGAGATGCTCATTGTTGAGCTTCAGGGAAAAGTGACCATTCCACCCACTCTGATTGACGAGGCTGAAGAGGAACGAAGCCAAGCCATAGCTTCTGGCGCAAAACACACACGAGATGAAATGCCACTGGAAGTGCCACTTGGACAAATTGTGAAGGACGCCCGCAGTGCAAAGCGCCGCACACTGCGCATTGGTACACTTTCAGTGGACGGAAGCTGCGGTGACTACGCGGATCCATTGCTCGTGCTGCGCCGAGTGGGCAGCGCCGCTGGGACAGGCACGGAGACACGTGAAGCGGTGTGCCGCTCGCCCGAGTCGGAGTGCTGTCTGCTCGAGGAGTGGCTCGAGGCACATCCAGAAGAAATGACAATGAAAGCCGCGTGCGATGCGGCAGATCCTGCTTCAACAAAAGTGTACGAACTCGTGGGTGTGGCAGACCGCTACGTGCATATCAATTCGAAGCCAGTGAGAATTTTTACATAAAGGTAGGTATGCGTGACACATGGCTATATATATATATATATATGAGAAACTTTTGGAATAAGTTCATTGAAAGATAGCGCCAAACTATTTGTTTTCGGTGGTGTAGAAACAAGTGCAGCTCTTCGCCGTTGAGAGAGGCGCAGAAAACAGAGTCACAAGTGAGAGCTTTTCGCTGAATGAAATCGGAAATGCGGTGGAGGTTTTGCTTTTTTTTTTTTTTTTTAACTTTAGCGAAAGGGCGTAGAGTGATTGCGTGTGGATTGGATGCCTTTATGCCATTCACCGAAAAACTCTATTGACTCTTTTCTTTAAAAAAAAAAAAAATCTCTTCTGGGGACGTAAATGAGGATGGGGGGGGGAGAGAGAGATCCAACTCTGCATTGATAAGTTCAACAACAACAAAAAATAAATTATTTATGAACACAGTTTTTGAGTGTGCGCCATGAGGCGAGTGGTATTTGTGCTTGATCATTCCTTAACAGGTAAAATTTGACACAGACATTGCTGCCATTCTGTACTTCGCCACTTGGCGTTATCGCTTTCTTTCTGTTGTGACACAAATATGAGGGAAAAGCCGCGTGCTTTGGCAATGTTGTGCCATCCGACTGTTTTTCCACTGAGGCGCTGAACTCACTGCACGTGGAGGTTTGCGCAAATGTGTTACTGAGGTTTGTGTCGTGTCTGTACGGTACTACGACAAAAAGCCGCAGGGCATTACAGTGATTTGCGGTGTTTGATATGTTTTACTGTATTCCACGGTGTGCCATTGACTCTTTTGGTTGAAAGCCATACACAGTGACAACACGTTGCTTCTCATATTTTATCATTTCACACTCATCACTGTGGCCACCGCACTTGGCTGAGCGGCACACACAGATCCAACGCGGACTGTGTTCTTCTTTTCAGCTGATGTCTATTGTGTCGAGGACAATGACGGGGAGAGAGGATCGGACGGTGATGTGCATAAATGGTAAATTGAGAGATTGTTTATGCGCCGCCCCATACATTTCGGCACATGTCTTTGCCAAGTGGATGGGAGGGTTTCCACTATTAGTCTAAGCGTTTGGAATGGGCCTGGTGTGTCTTGTTGTGGGACTGGCGACTCACTCATTGGGGTGCTATTGCAATCCCTGTCTGTGAAGGCATATATCACTATGCGCTCTTCCTTTGACATTCGTTGCGGAAAAAAGGATTAGTGATATTTTTTTTTTGATTTTTTTTTTTTTTTTGTCGTCGCTGTTGCATAGGCGGTTGGTTGTGGTATTGAGGCTCTAGTGTGTTAACCCGCTGCTATTCTGTGTGTGTCCTTATATATATATATATATATATGTATATATATATATTGTTTTTATCTCATCTAAAGTGATTTATTTGGAGAGAAAGAGTCAAATCGAACTGTAGTATTTATACTTAGTTTCAAAATGATCAAAAACACTTTTTAAGGATATGAAACACTTTTCTAGTCGTGCCTGTAGACTCTCTTTGTATCTTTTTTTTTCCGTTTTGCTTTTTCCTCTTCTTTCTTTTTCTTCCACTGCTTTCCGCCCCAAATTTTTCTTTTTAATCTCTTTCTCACTGCTCCTCAACAGCACCCGCACGGTTCGTGTGTGTGCCTGTGTGTGTGAGAGTTTGTGTGCAAAAACACATTTTTTTACATTGAGAGCTTTATATTTTTCTTTTTAGGAAAGTTTTATTAGAAAGTAAAAACCGAATCTCTCTCTATCTTTTCTATTTCTTGTCACGCCGTGCATCATCGTTCGAAGCGTTGAGAGGCGAAATAACAGAAAGATACTAGTGGGGGCGGGAGGGGGAATATAACACATAGGAAGGTGAAGTTGCAAGAAGGATTCTCTGGTGGTGAGTGATACCTGACCGAACACACGGTATTGGGGCCTTCATTCTTTCAGCAGAGAATTTTTACTTTGTTTTTCCTTCAGCTTGGTAGTAGCTAAATTAAATTTGAGTGACTTGAAGCTAAAGTAGGAAGAAAAAGGCGAAGTTATATATATATATATTGGCCAAAACGTGTGAAGGAAAAAAGTTAAAAGACACTTAAAATACATTAAAGAGAAAGGCATTTGGAACGGGAAGCTTTAGCTGGGAGAAAACCAAAGTGAAAAGGGGAAAGAGAAGGGAATCACTTTTTGGATTTGTCTAGGATTAGCAGTTAGAAGGATACTGTTTTTTGAGTACTTTATTTACTTATTCTAAAAGTAACATAAAGAGGTAAGAGAGCAGGCTTAGAGGATTAGGATTCTAGCTCAGTGGAAGTTTTTATTTTATTTTATTATTCTGTCGTTGTTATTGTTATTGTTGTCGTTTGCTTCATATGCGATCTTCTTGCATAGCGCATGTTTCGGCTGCGTGTTCGGCCGCCGCGCTTGGTAAAGCCGTTCCGAAGTCTTCTCCCGCAGATACTGAAGCCACCGCCCTCTCCGCCTCTGCTGTGCCGTCCCACTCCCATGCCGCATCCATGGCAATGGCTGTCATGCAGCGGGCACGGCACACGCAAAGCTCTCGTGCGTATTTACAGCACAACCTCTCACCGCACCACTCCACATCCAGTGCCGCTCTGCGCAGGCGTAGCCGCTATGAGCCGTTTGCGTGGATGCTGGATCGTTACATTGAGCGTGGATCGGTGGATTTGGATGCTTTGATTTTCCACCCCGAGGCACCGTCACCGGCGGAGGTTCTATTGAGTGTCATGCGGCACCGCGTGCCGTGCCATCGGCTGACGGAACACGCACTTGAGGCTGCACTTGCGCAACCGCGTCTCACTTCGTCTGCCGGCGCGGCGTCCTTTGCACTGCAAAACGTTTGTGATATCCTCCGCTCTCGTTGCCGGCACTTGTACGACACTCCTGCGATTCGTGTGTTGCTATGCGAGGCACTGCTCTCCGACCGACTCTTTCTCGACGCGACAGAGGTCCTCGAGGAAATGCCAGACGCGTGGATTACCCCAGGGCTGTGGTCTGCCGCAGTACACGCGGCCAGTGAAGGCAAAATTCCGCATTCGCTGCTGCTCTGGCGATTGCTTACGCTCACGCCAAACAATACGCCAGGCGCAGGGCGTGTCGTGGAGGCCGGCCGGCGACTCTCAAAGGATATCACAGGTGATGGGGTGAATAGAAACGGTGACAAGGATAGCGTTGTGCCATTCTCTGCCTTTGAAGTTCGACCGGCGTCACTGGTGCATTTCCCGCAGGAGTCGGTGGTGGAGTGGTGTAGACTGCGCTCCGCGGAGGTTGGGTACGCGGAGCAGCACTACACAGTCCTGCGCAACGATCGTGCGTGGGGACAAGGGACACTGAGCCTGACAGACATGGCCTCAGTAGCGCCTAAAGACAGAAGGGGAAATTTCACGCACGTGTCGGATGGGAGTGGTGGGGATAGTGCAAAGACTGTTGCGTATGGATTGGATGCGAGATTGGCGTCACGGCTTATGCTTCGGGCGAGTGTCTCCTTTTCAGGACAGGCCTCTCCACTCATTGCACTGCACATTCTGCGGCGATACCTGCGCACGTGCCAAACCATACACGCACAACGCAGTGATACAAACGCATTGGTAGAAACGGGCCGTACTGGACAAGCGCTCGGTGGTGGCCTCGTGCACCCTTCACCGTTTCTTATTTTTTTCAAAATCATGCGTGAAGCAAGAGACGTGATCACAAGTAGCACAGAGGCACGAACAGCCGCTTCTTCTACTACTGCTACTGCTACTACTACTACTACTACTGCTGTTGTTGGTGCTGATTCGGAAACGGATGCCGATGCTGTAGATGCAAGAGTTGCAATTCCTGTATCAGGGCAGCCAAATAGCTCACCGCATGGTGGACTGCCTATGATTCACTGGGGGCTTGTTTGGCGCTTCTTTCAGCTTCTTAATTGTGAGTGCCCTAAGTGGTACACAATCATTCCTGAAGAGGCTGAGGATCTTTGTAAGTATGTGATAGATGTCCTCTGCCGCGGCGCGGATCCATGGATGAGTCTAAACGTTGCCCGTGCGGCATCGGCTCGACACATTGTCAATGGGCTTGACATGTCTCTTTGGCTCTTGCACCGCTTGGATCCGTCTCACCATACGAGTGAAGCGCGTGAGGTGACCCGAAAGGTATTCTGTTGGCTTCTTGTCGACGTGGGCGTTCATCTTCACCCACAACTGCATCATCATCTTGTTCCCGCAGCACGTGTACTTATTCGCCTTGGGCTTCAGGAGGAGCTGCGACAATTTTACAATGCCGTTCTTGATAATGTATACTTTTTTGGTGAGGAATTTCGTGGTGAGTTTATGCAAGTTATGGAAGACCTTGTCTGCCCTTCGTGCAGTTCCATCCTACACGAACAGAATGTCTTTGTGGAGCGTACCTGTTCACTATGCCTCACGATAGTACCGGCAAAGGACACCAATGCCATTCCGAGTTTTCAACTCTCCAATGAACATATCGCACGACTTCGTGAGCGTCGCAAGGTAATTCGGATGAA
Organism: Trypanosoma boissoni; assembly: GCA_030849725.1. Classification (NCBI taxonomy): domain Eukaryota; phylum Euglenozoa; class Kinetoplastea; order Trypanosomatida; family Trypanosomatidae; genus Trypanosoma; species Trypanosoma boissoni. Next base: position 74,792 of record JASANW010001409.1, on the reverse strand, counting down.
GGCGAGGCAAAGATTGCACGAACGCATTCAACGATGGTCACATGAAAAAAATTCAGCTGTGGAAATGGATCATGATCCCATGAATGCAAAAGCTACATTGCCTTCTCACCCCCCGATGGATGCCGTTACACTCTTTAAAAATCAAATTCTTAGTGACACAGCTCCTCTGATTCCTGGTGTCTCTGTGAACAGCGAAAAGCCGCTTTTTCTTTTGACAAATGACAACAATGAGACTACGGGGAGTGGTGATAACTCGTCAGCGCCTACCGTACCTTTTGATGTTCATGCCGCCATGGAGGAATCCACACGACGAATTCAACTCCAAGAAGCCGCACGCCGCTATGCGTTGGCTCAACGTGGTGTGGCATCGTCATCCTTATCTTCGCACCAACTCGGCACACTTCCTTCACTGCTTGCTTCATCAGGACAGTTTTCGTCGGTGCGGCGGCGTGGCAATGCCGCGGGACACGGAATGCCTGTGATACAAACACGCGTAGACGGCCCGTGGACATGTGTGTGGTGCCAGGAGCAGAACACGGAGTGGGGATCCCGCGTGCAGTGCACAGCGTGTGGGGCCGAGACAGGCCCATCTGCTCCATGGCGACACTTTGCATACGCCGAAGTTGGAGATATAATGACGGAGGTGCGGGCACGCATTGCAAATGCAGAGGAACGACCAGTAGATGGGGTTGTCGCGGCGTATTTACTTATGGTGTATCGGCGTGCCTTTCTGCTACGCGCGACACCGCATGATCACGAACGTATCGATCAGCTTATTCGAAGACTTTGTTTGATGCAGGAGAGGGTTCTTGCGGGTTATTTATATATGCGTCTTGTCTCCGCTCGGGCAAGGTGTAAAGGCGACACACTTTTGGCACTTGCACGTCTCTTTGGTTGTGATGAAGCAGCGTACAATAAACTCACTGTAGAAGAAGTAATTCACGACGAGGAAAAGTTTTTTATAACAGTATTTACCACCGATACGTGCAAGGTGTGCTTTGGTCAGCACGCCTGGAGTACGTGTCCGATTATCACACGTGATTTTTCTTCTGAGTCAGTGCGATCATCGATTAACTTGACACCTGAAGAAAAACAGTCTGCTGTTCTACAGCAACTGCGGACAACCGTTGAAGCTGCGGTGCGAGATGGTGTTGGTAATAGTCGACTAATTGTAGAGGCATACACAGCATTTGTAAAGTCCCCATACCGTGAACTCTTCGCGGAAGTTAACAGCCGTGATGTGAATCAATTGTCAACTTTGTTGAGCCGCTATAGGCAATACAGACGGGCGGCTTTTGTACTTTGTCATGTTCCATTGCATTTGCGTGATGACGGGGCTTATCTTGCGATGGTCCCATACTTTGATGTCCTCACCGAGGAGGCACGCGAGTTGCTGCAGAAGCGTAGTCCACTTGGAGTGGATGACGATTCGCACCCGAACTTTGTACAGGTGGCGTTGACCTGTTGCATGTGTCTGGACGAGCGCCACGCTTCCTTTGAGTGCCCGCGTCTTTCTCAGTGGCTTCTTCACGTGGATTCACTATGCCCCAAAGCAAATGAAGGAGCGCTGACAGATCCCGCACAAGACCGACAAGTGGCGAGAAGACTAAAGGCGCAAGTCGACGGATGGACTTCCGCCGGACCTGAGCGACTTCATGCGTTTTACCGATTTCTTCTTCAGAAAATTGATGTCTTTCAGGGGGGCCTTCACGCGAAGAGCGCAGTGGACTCATCGTCATCACCTCTGCCGGGACGACGGCCGCAGAGACGAGTTGATTTGGATGATCCTGTTGTGTATGCGCTGAATCGCACAGTGGCAAAGTTGGCGGCGGTGGGACAGAAGCGAGCAGCGTACAGACTGTATGCGAGAGCCCCAGTCGCACTCATTTCCCGACACACGACGAGCGCAATGCTTCGCATGAACCGCTTTACTGATGAGGGTATTCGAACACTACTTCACTCCACTAGTTCCTCATCATGTTCTTCATCCGTTGATGAGAATGGTACGACTGAGCTGGGGCAAGCAAGCGAGGCGGCTCGTGCGGCCGCTGTACCCATGCAGGGACACTGTCTTCTCTGCTTTGACAGCAGTCATGCGTACTTGGATTGCCCGGAGCTTGTCGCCCAACCAACGCCTGCCGCGCGGCTTGAGTACATCGCGGAGCAAGTTGGTGGTATTCGCTCCAGCACAGATGGCATTCGCGCTGCTGCGGCGTATGTGTACCACACTTACAATCTTGGTCAGCTGACAGGTGACATGATGCGTGCAAACCCGTCCCTTGCACGTGCACTTGTGCAATTGGCGCGGCGGTGTTTTGCCAGCGGGCAGATCGCTTCTGGCGCACGTGTGCTTCGACGTCTTCCGGTTGAAATGACTCCACCAGATCCAATTTACGCAGAGCTTTGGCGCGCCGCTGGGATTCCGGATGAAGCGATAGAGGAACGACGCACACAGCTCCTTGCTGTGTACGAGGCAGAGGGACTCGAGCCTAGCATTGAAAACCCACCACAACGGCAGACGTATTCGAATCAATTCATGACAAATCTTAGCCTGGCGTTACACGATAATCTCTGTCGGCATTGCTTTGTGCATGGCCATACACTTGCGACGTGTCCGGTATTTCACGCGGAAGTGAGTTTTGGTCGGGACTATGTGGCAGCCTACCGCATGAGCATGATGTCGGAGCAACTTGATCGCGATTGGCAAGATGCGTACCTTCTGAAGCTGGTTGATTTCTTTCAAACACATAGAGTTTTTATGCCGTATCACATAGTCGGTGTGACAAATGCACTCAATGCCATTGCAGCGATGTGGAGCTTTCGTGGTGAACCGGGTATTGCGTTGCGACATTTGCTTCGTATTCCACCTTCGTACCGACGGCGCCAGGGATTCAAACATATTCTTCACGCACTCCAGGTTCCTACTGCGGAGATAACAGAAGCTCTTTCGAATGTATACTTTGCCCCAGATGAGGTTTCATCATCGAAGCGGCGGGATGAGTTTTCTGATAGCTTAAGTCATGGCGGTGCAGTAGCTCAGCATTTGCTTATGCCCAAGCCTGCCATTCGGGATGTTGCCTTGTCGGCTGTATTTAGTCACTTTCCTCAAGCCATGGCAGCATTAGAAAAAAGCGAAGAGCGAATGGCTGCAATTCGCCGACGCAATGCAACGCAAACCGTGACAGCAGATCTTCAAGGCCGCCCGACCAGTTCTAAACCCCGTGACTCGCCTGTGCTATCACTGCGCGTCGTGCAGAGTGGCGACATTTTGTCTCTACGCGAAGACTTTGACCCTATACTGACGGAACTCGAGTTGGCCGTAGGGATGAAGCTTGGCAGCCGGCACGTTCTCTTCACGAGTGCGGTTGATATTCTCTCCGCCGCGGTCGCTGGCGCAAAGACCCCGGAAGGGACTTCCACCGCTTCGGAACCGCAGTCCTCGTCCGCGTCACAGGCCCGCACTAAGACCGCAGAGACAGAGAGTGGAGAGACCATCGCAACGAATGTTTCGTCGTCCACTTCTTCTTCTTCTTCTTCTTCTTCTTCTTCTTCTTCTTCGCCGGTTCGACAGGCCGGAGAAGACAGGCGGCCTCAACGGTTACAAAAGGGACGTACCTATCGCGACAGCACAGGAGAACAGGAGGAGACAGTCGTCACGTTTTTTAATTCCGGTTCGGCTGGGGCAAGGCGGGGTAATCATGGAAATTATAGGAAAGGTGAAAATCGGCAATACCAACAACGTTCGTCGACTTCACCGCACAGAGGGAGTTCGCAACAGCACCATTACTCGCAGCGACCACGTTATCACGAGCGACAACAGCAGGAACAAAATCAACAAAAACAACGACAAAAAAAGCAGCAACAACCTCAGCATTATCAGCACCAGAGGAGAGAGTGAGATTCTAATATTGGTCGTGCGTCGTCATCGTCATCTTCGTCGTGATTTAATGGGGATGTTTGCGACGAATTACTATACATTTGTGCATAGTTTTTTTTTTGCTTTTTCTCGCTTTCTCTCCGCCATCTTTTTTTTTTTTTCTATACCCGTACTTGTGTAAGAAGTAGGGCAAATTTGTATTACCGAAGCGGAATGCTTGTGGTTAAGAAGGAATGGTGTTGATCACACAATTTCGTATTATTTCTAACAAAGGAGTTATCCATAATACAAAATGACATCTACAGATGCACATGTCCGGATTTTTTTTTTTTTCTTTGGTGCAGTGTGATTTCTCTCTTTACCAGCATTTTTCCTCATACGATTTATATGACATGCTTTTTCCTTTTTTTTTTTCTCTCTCTTTCTCTCACTGTTCGCTGCCCTACCTACGAATTTGTGTGTGGATATAACGTTAATAAGAAAATAGGATACCGTGTGGTCTTTATTTATAGTAGATTAAAGCTCCTAATCACCCCTTCATCATTTGCACACGCAGTCACGCTCTCAATTGTGTGACAGGGTGGTTTCTCTGTGCTTGTTTTTTTGAAAGAAGAAACTAACAGAAGTTACAATAAAATAGATATCAAATTCCAAGAGAAAGTACATTAGGAAGAACGAAGCGCCGGCGAGTTTCTGGCTTGTCGTCTCGCCAATCGAATCCTGCAAATCCGACTTTGTTTTCTAACGCAGGATACATGACCTCCTTTGATAGTGGCGCGCAGTACATGCACTCTACCACTTCAGCGAAAGGAGTAGGCGCGTGGGAAGGAATACAAAATCCTAACAGCGTCGAATTCGACCGGAGTCCGCCTTTTTCGGGCATTTACCTTCGTCCGAATCTTTTCATGATCAATGGCACGGCTTCGGGTTTGATGGATGTCCTTTACCCGCCGAAGGCTCCGTTGCCTTTTTTCCAGCACTCGGAGCCTTCGTTGATGTGGTGGGGCTATCAATCCTCCGCTGCACCGGCTCGTTGGGTCTCTTTCGAGTACACACTCTATGAAGCCTCTTGCATGGGCGATGACTATTTTACAGATTTCCCCCATGATGCCACCTCACGACTGAGGGCAATGTCTTCGCAAGATTTTACCACGGAAGAAGTTATTGCACCGCGGACTCCAGGTACGATAGGAGAGAAAGTGGAGCAAAATCTCATGCAGAGTTTGCGTGAGAATCGGCTTTTGGCGCTGACGGGAGTAAAGGCGCATTGCTGTCAAATGGGCAGGTACTTGGAGCGCGGACAGCGTGTTAATGTGGTACTCGGTTGCAGGGCTGGCATGAACCTTCAAGAGTCGGTACTCCATACAAACATTGAAGTCGCACTGCGTGCAATGAATGTGGAGGATGAGACGATGTTTGTAAGTTTATTTTCCTATAATAGTCAGTATGCCTTCGCTGTTCCTGAGTTGCGTTTTATTCGCATCAAACTGCTCGAAAGGTACCTGCAAGAGCCACTACTAGCGCCACGCCTCATGCAGAAGTTTGTTGTTCGTCTCCCGCCAGTTCAAACGGACGAAAATACACTTAATCATGTGTATCGTATGATTCACCCGTTCTCTTTTTTTCTCAAATCGATAATTTTTCTCTCAGATCCACCATGTGCTTTAGTGCGCTTGTTAAGCAGAGAGGTGATGAATTTTATTTACTCCTCGTCCCGCCGTGGGCTGTGCATGTCGGTCATGATGGCGCTAGGCAATTCTTTAGTCGATGGTTTGCCCTCGCCGATGAAAGTGCTGCAGAACGGTATTCCCAGCGCTTCGCTAGGACAACTTGAGGACGCCTTGCTTCTACCTCATCGTCTACAACAGCACTTCCAATGGGATCAGTCCGATAAGACACAGATATATGATAGTAATGAAATGCCAACGAACCTTATCGCTCAGGAATTTCTCAATCACCGTTTTTTTGCAATGCCGCGTGATGGGGCAAGAGTTAATTGCCGCGTTGCTGTTGATAACATACTAAGTGATGGGCGAGGTGCCCCCCGTGAAGTGAAAGACGTGTTGATTGGCGGCACGTCCCTTCCAGTTTGGATGGACTTGGCTCTCCAATCTATGCGCCCTCACCAGAAGGACATCCTGTGTGCGTATACTGGCGATGCGGATATATACTTTTTCTGCTATTTTGCCTCTGCAGTGCGCGGAGAAGCAGAGAAACAAATTCAAGCACTGGATCGCGCCTTATACAAGCTCGCGTGTAAAGGCAACGTTTCACAAGAGACAAGTTCATCCTGCTTCCCATTGTGGCAGGAGGAAGAGAATCATACGGATCACAACACGTGTGAATGTGGTTCAGCGGACACGCATGGATCTAGTCACCCCAGAGGTCCGCCATCTGCGGGTTCTTCGTTGGGCTCCACCGCCGCGACCAATGAGTTCTCCGAGTTGTCGGAGGTGGAGCAGTCCATGTTTACACCACACAATTTTGGATGCTCTCTCGTTTTGCATAGTTTTGAGCAAGCCTACGATACCAATTGCTTTTACTTTGTGAACAGATTGAATGCGTTAAGGACAGTGCAAGCACTTTGGAAAGAGACCAACGCGCTGTTCGAAGAAAAACCATCGTGCAATACGGGACATGCCCTTCCATGTTTGCGTTGTGCCGCTAAACAGGAAATCGAGCTTCAGAAGACACCAAACGGATGCAGCGCACCGATGCTGCATTTGTGCAGCGTGGTCAAAGCTATTCAAAAGATGAACTTTGCCGTACTACTGCTTACCTTCAACGTAAGTGAAGCGGCTCTGTCCGCTACACCGGATATTCTTCAAGAGTGGTGCACTGCGCTCTCTGACTTGTTTTGCCGTCTTGGTCTTCTCTACAGGCTTGCTAAACTTGAACCCCTCGTAGGCTGTGCCATTGAGGCGTACAGCGCTGCCATCGCTTTCAACCCGACGAGCTGCTGGCCGTGGCTCGGTCGCGTGATGACCTTTACCCTACTTCGCCGCCAAGAAGAAGCGATCCGCGACTTGGAGGTGGCGGAAGTACTCTATAAAAATAATCCATTGCCGAAGAATATGTACTCCCTGGGTAAGGAGCTATCCGATGACGGACTTGAAGCAGTACTTGAGAGAGTCAGGAAAGAATTTGAATCACCGCATAGAGAAGTGTAAAGAGGAAGTGTTGCACGATATTGCGTAAGAGTGCCGGTGGAGCTGGGGAGCGCACTAGTTGCTCAGTAAGAAAACCATAAATATATATATATATATATATACATATATATATATATATATATTTCCTTGCTTGTTTGAGAAATTGAAAGGGGGCAATATTATATCTTATTAGGCTCATAGAAAAGGAGAGAAGGTTGAAAATACTCTTTGCGAGAATAAGTGGGTGTACGCGAAAGAGATATAATGTCTTTCAACACAGTTGCAAAATGTTCAGTGGATGAACTTTCCACTGGGAAAACGATGCAAATGGAGGAAATTATAGTAAAGAAAAATGGGGAGAAGAAGACACAAACATAGCAAGTGGGCGTTTTTGTCTTTTTTCTTGTTTTTTTTTTTATTATTATTATTTCAATTTTTTTTTTGTATTTTTGAATAAAAGTGCAGTCTAAGAAGACAATTGCAGTTCTTTTCTTATATCCGAGTTCAAAAAGAGAGGTAAAAAAAAAAAAAAAGTGCACGAGAAGAGTTAGACACACACACACACATACACACACAACAAGCATGCAGAAAAAGGATCCTCACTTTACTAATTTATTTGTTGCGTGCTTTCTTTATTCTCCTTGTTCTCTGTTTGCCGTTTTCTTTCGCTTTTTTTCCCCCAAGTGCATGCTATTGTGATTGCTTCTTTTTTTTAGTATTCCTTTCTTTTAAGGCGAGTGAGGCGTTGTTTGCAAAAAAAAAAAAAAAAAAAATTACTCGGTTTTGCGTGCTATCGAATGGCCAGTCTGTTTGATTATTCAATGGTCATTTCTTTTCAAGTGAAATGAAGTTTATCACTTTTTTTTCTTTGCAAGGACTGTGTTCCCTTCTATCGTTCGATTGCAATTCTGCTCGATATATATATATATATATATATATAGTATTTTACTTCTATATTTTTGGCATCTTTATATGTACATTTTTTTTTTTTCGAGAGTTATATATATATATAGAGAGAGAGAGAGGTATATAAAACTGTTGTATTCCACGTACCAATACGATAATCACATAAAAGAGCCACATTTCTATGGACATCCAACAGGGAATTGTTGTTGTGACAATCCACCGAGCGGATTCTTTAGTTGCATTGGATGTCGGCGGCACATCGAATCCTTTTGTGACCGCAACAATTGGTCACCAGTCGCATGCCACCCCCGTTATCAACGGCACTGTCAATCCTGTCTTTGGCGCAACCTTTGCCTTTACGGCGTGCCCGCTCCCGACAATTCTCACACTTAAAGTGTATAACAAGTCTTCGCTTAGTGGAGGGGAGGATCTTCTCGGCAGTGCAACGGTAACACTCTTTGGAGTGGCGCCCTTGTCGCGCCGCTCTGTGCAGTTGAGCCACGGCGGAGACATTGCGCTCTCGCAGCGGGCCCACGACGGGTGCGGCTCGATTGACTTGTCGTACGAAGTCCAATCGAGCTCCCCACATGAGCAAGCGCAGGGGAAACAAGAAGCACAAGGACAAGCAAGGCCGAGTGAGGATCTTCCCGCGTTTCTACGTGAAGATAAAGGGGCAGCGGACTTGACCTCTGCGTACGCGGCACTGTCGAAGCCATTGGAGACTTTTTCTGCACCGCCACCACCCCCAATTGCGGTTGTTCCACTGCCGTCACAGGAACCACAGGTTTCTCTGCCGAAACAAACGTACCCGGCAGTCGCCCCACAGCCGGTACCACAGCAGTTCCCAGTGAGTCCGCCCTCACAGCCCGCCGCGTCCGTTCCGGCGCCTCCCTCGGGATCTCATCCACCCCCGCAGCTGGGACCCAACGCGTTACCTCCAAGAGAGGCATCAGTGTCTTCTCGCGACACGCCCGTGCTGGGCGGCGTGGCGCTCACACCAAAAAATCCCATTGAGCGTGTGACGCCACAGACGCCGCCGGTATTGGCCTCTCCGCCACCACCGGCGGTTCCAGCGCTGCATGCACTTCCCATCAACCCCCCACTTAACGTGGCCCTCGGCGTGCACGCACCAAAAGAGCCACAAGGGATCAGTGGACAGTACTTCAGCGCGGCAGACGCCCCGGCGGTGCAGACAGGGCAGTCGCTGCGTGTCATGCAGCCGTTTATTCACGGCCCTAGTGTGGTGCCCGACCAGGCTGGCGCAATTCAGCAAATCCAACAACCGTACCAAGTGCAACAACAACAGCAACAACAAACCCAACCGCAAGAACAAACCGCGTGGGCTTCGCCCTCGGCGCAGCATGCCATTCCAAACTCTACCCCAACGCGGGACACGCGTGTGACGGCGCAATCGCGGTCGCTGCAAAACATACCTGCGGCTGCTGAGCGAAAGACAAGGAAGAAAGTGTCCGTCCGGCCCCCGGAGGGAAACATAGAGCGTGGGGCACCAGTGGCAAAGACTCCCCAGCGAACGCACCGCGATCTACAGGCGGAACGATGCCTCCGCGGCGCAAGTCCATCGCGTCCCGCTTCAAAGAATGCAAATGAGCATTCAGCGCTTAGAAGCGCATCGCGTGGCCGCGGTGCCGCGGCGGTAGCGGCGCAGACAGGCATTGCAGCGTACCAGCGACCCGACGAACTTCTTGCGGCAGCGGCGGACGGCTCCATCGTTGTCTTTCAAAAGCTGCGAGAGGCGGACCCAATGCTCTCGCACGGGTTTGAGAATGTGCGGGATTACTCCGGCCGCAGTGTGCTGCACATCGCGGCATGGCACGGTCAAACCGAGGTGCTTAAGATATTACTGCAGGCCTCCCCTGTGGTGCCACTGCTGGAGCTACGGGCTCTGCGGTCGCACAATGGGAATACGGTTCTGCACAGCGCAGTGATGGGGGGCCGGGCAGAGGTGGTACAGTGGCTGCGCTTTGGAAACCCGGCCACCTCCACACTGTTGGGATTGCGCAATGTAAAGGGATTGACGGCGACGGAGTGTGCACGGGAGTTTGGATTTACAGAGCTAGCAATCATGCTTGGTGAGTGAAAAAACAAATTACTAAAAAAAAAAAAAACGAAAACGAAGACATATATTTGTCTGTATATATATATATATATATATATATAGTCTGATAGTGTGCATGGGAGAAAATTAGGGAAAAGTAGACAAAAACAATATTGCGAAAAGAAAAAAAAAAAAAACGTACTTGTATTAGAAGATTGAATAATACGATTTTTAAAAAAGAACAGATAGAAGAAGAAGAAGAAAAAAAAAAAAAAAACAAAGAATGAGGAAAATTTTTTTAATGTTCGAGAAGATAGTATTTTGAGAACTTTGAAATTTGAGTGGCATGCGTAATACATTCTTTATTTTTTATTTTTTTATGTATGAAAGCCTGTGGTGCGAATAGTATCGCTTATATATGGGTACAATTTTTCTCTGTCCATTCTTATGTTTTCTTGACTGTATTATAAATTCACGTCAAGTGTAGGTTTTTTTTTTTTTTTTGAAAACTTGCCTTACTCAATCCCCGAACACATTTTGCGGGAGGCTGCCTACAGGCGCTTTCAGCATTAAATTCATTGTCGGCGAAAAAGAAAAATAGAGTCTCCAGCAAGTTAACCATTTTGGGCTTGAAGTCTTGGACGGTAAAAAAAAAACAAAAATATGTTGAGAAATAACCTAATTTAATTGCGTTCATCGCTTTTCTCATTAGCTGTACGAATAAGAAGTTTGTTATTCTTATTATTATTACTCTTCATAGTAACTTTTTATTCTCTCTTTCTAATGGAAGAGAAGTAGAAAAAAAGAAAAAAAAAAAAACACTACTTTGCAGGAAGAAGAAAAAGAGAAAAACGAAGAATAGAGAAAAAAAATATATAAACAACAAAAAACAGAGAAGAACAACTACAATGTACGATGAAAATATAAAGCATAACAATGTTAAACAACCAATGGTTGGATGGAGCGGATGTCATGTGTGGACAAATATGCACTTTTCATGATCTCATACAAATTCGCGTTTGCCTCTTTTCTTGCTATTAAGAATTTTTTTTTTTTTTATGTTGTGTCTTATTTCTACTTTCTTTTCATGCCTAAAACGAATTTATTTTGCCCCCTTTACAGGTAAATGTACAATTATTTTTGATATGCCCTACTATTGGCTTTACATTTTACATGGGTGTTTTTTCTTTATTATTATTATTTTAATCAGAACGATAAATGAGTATTCATACGAGCCAAGTATAATATCCATTGCACGGATCCCGAATGTATGCTGTTGACTAATACAGAGAGGCTGTAAACCGAACTGGGGGAGAATCTTTCTTTGATTTAAAAGCTTTTACTTACTTATGTATATATATATATATATATATATATATATGTATATATATGCATATATAGATATTTATTTATTTTTTCTCTAATATTATTAATTGTTACACCAGACGGTAGTGTAGTTAGTAGGATATCCATTCCTCCGTCCCAACATGCAACAGGACCCCCCTTCGACGCGGCTCTTTACTGTAAACGTTGCTGGCACTGTGCATCGCCTTTCCGTTGACTGCCGCACTACCCACACGCTGCGCGATGTTCTTTTGCTCGCCATGCCCTCACCACCACCACCACTGCTTTCCCTCCACAGCTCCACTGCCGCTGCCACCGCGCGCCGCTGCGGGGATCAGTGGTGGATTGAGAGTTCTGTTTGTGTGTTTGCGGGGCAGCGAATGGCCCTCTCGACGCCAAGCGAGTGGGCGCCGGCGGAGTTGAGTGTCTCGTGGGATGTACAGTCAGCGGTGCCTGGCGGTGCCACGGGTTCGTCGCACAGGCGTCGCCAGCGGCATTGTGCAATGCAGGGAATAGGCACAGGGGGATACAGTGGGGGCGACGAGCAGAGCACATTGGACTCGAATGACGAGGAAGATGACGAATCGGTTGATAGCAGCAGCAGCAGCACCAGTAGCAGTCGCAGCAAAGGGAATGATGGTGGTGGCAGAAGAGTGTCACAACGGTTTCAGCGGTCGTACTTGCCTGGCTTGAACGACTCGGAGGACGAAAATAGAAACAGCGAGAACAATATTGGAAATGACACCGCGAACAGTTGTAGTGGTTATGAAGAAGATAGTGAGGACTCTGGTGACGGGTCTGGTATAGAAAGTGATGCTGTACTGCCGATCGTTGTGGGCGGCGTCGTGCGGCTCATCAACACTGAGAGCCGCGAGAAGAGTCACCAGTGGACCGTATATATTCGTGGCCTTTTCAACGAAACGGATTATCTCACGGAGTTCATTGAATCCGTACACTTTATTCTTGATCCATCCTTTACACCGAGCGAGCGCCGTGTCACGACCGCACCGTTTGAGTTGACTGAGGTTGGGTGGGGTGAATTCGTCGTCAAGATGCGCGTGCAGCTGCGCCACTATCCCCGACCTTTGCGAATGGCCTTTAAATCAGGCAAAGGACATGCCGAAGTGAACCCAATCGATGCCGCGTCTTTGTTCTCCGCGAGCGCCTCTGTGCCACTCGCGGGATTTGCGCGAGGCCCCACACTTTCACCTGTTGTGGACTTGCTCAGCCGCCGCTTGTCTTCCCCACTGCCCGTTGCGACTGCTGTGAAGCGGCGGCGGGTGGAATCTGTCAAGAAGGAAGAGGAGGAGGAGGAGAAGAAGAAGAACGGGTCCTATGAGGCAAAGCCGGACACAAAGCCGCTTGCGCAGTCGGACGTGGCGGGGACTGTGTGGACAGAGACACAGTGCCCGGGCGTCGTGACGCTGTCGCATCTGTTGCGCTTTTCACATCGACCGCGGCGCGGGCACTGCATTCCGCCATTGGGTCGGCCCTACGAGCCGGATGAGCACATTGGCTATGTACTCGTGCAAACCCCAGTCGTGACGGAGCAATATGATGAAATTGTAATTCCCGATGCCCCCGCAGCGTTGTGCGAGGCCACCGCCGCGTTGCCAGATCTTTTTCGCCACCGCATTGCGATTGTGAAGTCCGCGGCCGCGCAGCAGCGCAATAACAACAACAACAACAACAACAACAACAGCAGCAATGGCAGTGGTGACACGGGAGACACTTCCGGCAGCGGTGCGGGGGGCGCTCCGACGCGCGACGCGGCCTTCTGCGAGAAGGGGGTCTCGTGCTGGCCTTGCATTGCGCCAGAGGAGCCGGACGACGCGGCGCTCGCGGAATCGTTTCTCGATAGCGTTGGCATTCCGCTTGTTCCGCCGCAACTTGCGGAGGCGACGGAGGCGCCGCGCGGTGCGGGCGCGACGGATCCGGCGGCACTGCTTGCGCTGCGACCCGGGCGCGGGCGGCGAAAGCTCACCGGTGCGGAGATTGACCTCGCGGCTCTGCGGAATGCGCGGCAGGGGTTGGTTGAGGGAATCGAAAAGATGAGAGGGGAACTCGCTGCACGGCAGTCCGCACATATTTTTCAGCACTACACATGAGTTTGTGTGTGAGACTGTGAGAGAAAGAGAAAGAGAAAGAGAGAGAGAGAGGAGGAAGAAGAGAGAAATGGGGATGCTCATATGTGCCTGTGTGATCTTTTAGTTACTTGTGCTTTAAGGAGTTTTCTTCTCATTTTGATTTTTTTCTCTTAATGTGGTTTTTCTCGGCACATGATGCTTGTGAGTAAAGTGCTGATGAGCGCGAGTTGTTTTACAAGCTAAAGTGGATAAGTATGTGTTGTAGGATATATATATATATATATGTGTGTATTCGATGCTACATATACAGCTGCGTATCGGTAAGGTCATATATAAGTATTGTTGAGACTTCTTGACTTTTAATTGGGGAGGCCGTTCTTCACCTTGCTCTTTTTTTTTTTTTGTTTGTTTTTCGTTTGTGCGCGTGGCCTGGTGAGAATAATAAGGCATGTCAATACTCTTGTATTTTATTTTATTTTATTTATTTTATTTATTTATTTACAGATATATATATATATATATATATATACATATACATATCACTGCTGTATTTTATGTTAGGAGTGCATTTATATGGATACCTAGTTTTATACTGTGATGGCGACTTATAAAGCTATGTGCGCTTACATACACGAAACTCCTATTGTATCGAGCAATGCTTTGCCTTGGTCCTTTGGTCGTGAAAAAGTTGTGCAAAAATGTACAAATCCTTAACGCACCAGGAAACTTCCACCTTTATGGCGCCATGTGTTACGTGATTCAGAAGACACAGTACGGTATTGGTACGGACACACTTTGTGACGCACAGTACTGGGAAGCACAACATGACCGTTGCAATTGCCGCAATCTCCACTGACTGTAAAGGAAATATTGTGCTTTTTAAGGATATTGGAAACATGTTTGTCAAGAGCATTCTGACATTATCTTGGAGATCTCTGCCTTAGTCCTTCTGTTACCGGGTGTGGGATTCTTTGTTTTATTTGGAGAGGGGAAGTGTGGAAACTTGCAGAAAACTTTCATTTGTAATAACAACACCAATAACGAAGGCGTGGGCACCGGACCTTATTATTGTTATTATTATTATTATTATTCATCTTCAAGTACATTGCCTCATCTCTCGCAACGACACTGCTGACATTGAGCGGATACTCCAGACCCACAGGCCAGCTTGGCTTGCTTCGGCCATCGCGAACACAAAACACAAAAAAGGCACCCAAAAGACATAGCCTTTTTTGCTGCAGTGTGTGCAAAGGCAAAGACTCCCCGCACCTCTGCGTCTGTTTTGTTTTATTTATTTGTTTATTTATTTTAAGGCACACAGGTAGAAATGGTTCACTCCTAAGGGCCCTGCAGAGTCTTCGACATGTCCATTGGCAAATGGATAGGGTTTGTGTGCGCACGACTGTAGGAGCAGTGGCGGTTCGTATTTTGACGTGATTGAGAGCGCTGAGAAAGTTTGTTATTGATACAAAAGTCCCCCCGCAGTTGGAGCGCTATTGGGCCCGTAGGCATTGCACTCCACTGGAAAGAATGTGAAGTTGGAGAATATCTATCGGCTAGCGCACATCTTAGATGTAAATAAAAAAAAAAAAGGAAAGGGAACGTGGATGCCACGGTTAGCTAAAAAGCCCAGGACTTTTTTTTTTTTTTGAAAAGATCAAAAGATATTTCTTTATTCACTTTCTTGTGTATTTGCATTTAATTTTTTTTCTCCTTCATCTCCCATTTTGAAGTTTTTTTTAATTTTTTTATTATTGTACTTTCAACGCAAAAAGAGGTGCTCCTTTCCCTTTAACTCACGACTGGAAAATAGCCAGCGAGGAGTGAATTGTGAGGAGTTGGAATAAATAGAGGGACACATGGAGAGATAAAGAGAGAGAGAGAATATTATGATTTACTTAAGGTCATAGATAAATAAATACAAACTTAAAAGTGTATATATTTGTTTATATATACATATATAAGTGATGAGCATTTTGTTTTGGACCAGTAACAAAGATGGGCCTCTGCAGCAATATTCGTAGTTTTTCTTTTTTTTATATACTTTGATGGCTGATTGAATGCCTTAAAAGTAAACACGAGGGATGGAAGAGATTAATGGGTTGATGAATACGACAGGGACAGGGAGAAAAAGAATAAAAAAAAAAACTGCATACAAATTGTTTTTTTTATTTATTAATCTCGGAGTTTTTTTTTCTTTTTTTGTCTTCTCGCACTGCACTCAATTTGTAAGTTGACTAAAGGTAAAAGCCTTAGCGGGGAACATTTGAGTTTCCCTCGTGCCGTTTACAGTTGCACTACACATCAGTAGTGATCATCACAATCAGGTTGCCACACGGTAAAAAAAACACACACATATATATATATATACGTATATATTTGCGAAAAAGGATAGAAAAAGGAGGAACTGACTACTTCGAAGGGTACGCTACAAGGGTGTGAATAAAAAACAAAACAAAACAAACCAACACGCGAGATGCCAGATAAACTTCCGCAAGAATTTCTTGAAGAAGGCCTTGCAGCTTGGACCTTACTTCGTCGCTATGGAGTTCAGAACGCATATCTCTCCGCCTTACGTTCCCCTTCACCGCTGCCCTCTCCGCCGGCAGAAACAGATCCGTACTCCCTGCGCATTGCCCGTCGTGTCGCTGATGTCGTCGATCGCTTGACGCCCCACACATCGTCGGCGAATGGGAATGAAGTGTGCAACGAGGCCTTAACGAAAGGGTCAAAGGGAATGTTTGGGAAAGTAGTGGAAGTCTCCAAACCGCGCTATGCTCTTCACGCACTGGCTGTTGACGTGCGGCGGATTCTTTCTGCACAGAGTGATACTTCATCCACATCAACGAGAGAGTGGGATGCGAGTATTCTTCGCCGACAGGCTTTGGCGACAACAGTGATGGAGGGATTACATGTGCTCACGCTTCCTGGTGTTCAGCTACGCCTCGACGGGGCAGTGGCGCGTCTGCGTGAGCGCCTTAGTGAGGAAATGACTGCGCCATTCACAGCGAACGAGGCAAAAAGTTTACGTAAGATCCAACTTTTGTTGAATGAGTTTGAAGAGGCCTATATGCAACTTCTCGGGACATTTCCATGCGTACGGGCAATGGGATCTCCACACATATCCGTTGCACTTATGCCAGTCATTCATGATCTCTACATTAAATTAGGGGAGTGGGTTTTAGCCGTAGAAGATGACGCGGAATCAAAGTCAGGGCCCTTTGTAAAGTCTTTTGAAAAAGATAGCATGCGTATTATGATGTTGCGCGAAGACGTATCAGCGCCGTGGGGCCTTCAGCTAAATGAACTTAACCGACTTTGCGGCCTTAGCGCATCGGTTCGAGTGGAGTCATCTGTGGGCACTGATTTGCATAAGGCACTCTCTTCACCGAAGGAAGGCATTGCTATTGCGACGATAAATCTGAAGCCGTATTCCTTTGAAGGAATGGATCATGTTGATGCTTTAGCGAAGCTTGAAAAAATCACGCGACACCATCGCCGAATATACTTGACATTGAAGCGAGTTTCTTCCCCAGAGCAAAAATCCATTGAGGAATTGGCCTTTTTTGCGTCGGAGCCAACACATGAAGTGCCTACCCAAAGTGCTACCTTTATTATGCAGCGCCATGAGAAAAAACAGCCGTGGAAGCTTGCCATGACAGCGGACTTAATCTTACTGAACGTTCCTCAGGGTGTCTTGAGCAAAGAAGCTACTCAATTTGTTCGTACGCACGACGGACAGCTTCGTGTTGGCGCAATCAATGGTGTGGAGGTTGGGACGCCGGGACAGGTCAAGGCACTGAGCGCAACGGTGAACACATTGGTGGTGGAGCTTCAGGTAGTTCAGAGAAAGACTGAGTCTGTGCAACATCACGAGGATAACGATGAAACAATGAAGCAGGGGGAGGAACAGCGAGAGGCTGAGGAGAAGGAAGCAAGCGCAGTGTATAATGAAGAGGAATCCATAAGTACATTCGCTAAAGAGACTGAGTCGATCGCACCAACCAAGGCTTCAAGTAAGCCGCTGAATAAGACATCAAATACAAAACAGAAACATTTGACAGAGACAGAAACAAAAACATCCAATATTCTAAATACTGAAAAAGTAAAGGAACCAAAAGGGAAATCAAAAAAAAAGATACAGAGTTCCACAGTGATTCCAGAACTGAGCGATGATGCCATTGACGATGATGTGGATAAACCAACTGTGCCAGGCCCCGCCGGGCCGCTCTCGTTCCCAAACGAAGTTACACTGGAGTTTCTCACCGCAGAGGAAATGATTCTCCAGCGAAACTCGACAGAACAAAAGTGGGGAGTCTCGCTGCGTACATCTGGAGATGATGCGCAACGAAATATATCGATTTTGGCTTTGCCGGATCTCAAAGACTCACGGCGGCAGCGGCACCCGTATTATAAAATGTTTAACGCTCATGTAGGGAAGTGGAACATCCGGAGTGTTAACGGCACATCTGCCTCTCAACTGCCGGATGTTCTCGATATTTTGAAATATGCGCTTAGGATTAAGATAAAGTTTCATCGTCTCTAGTCCAATGAAATATATATATATATATATATAGAGAGAGAGAGAGAGAGAGAGAGGTGTGTGTGTGTGTGGTGGGTGTGACGGGCGAGTGGAAAGCTCTGCTACACAAATCCGGGAGGAAATAGAGGATGTGCGAGAGGATTACGATGATAAAAAAAAAAAAAGGAAAGAATATATTGTGCATTTAAAATAAATTTTTGCTGTTCTCTGCATTACTCTTCTATCTCTGTGTGTGTGTGTCTGTAAGTCACACATCTATCAGTACCGTTTATTATTATTATTATTATTTTTCAATTGGATAATCCAAACTACTGAAGCAGGGCGAGTAATGGAACAAAATATAGAACATATGCAATAAGAAGTGTATTTTGCTTTTTGTATTTCTTAGGCCGATTACTTTCTTCATTCCTTTCTTGTACGAATACTTCCCTTCTTTTTTTTTTTATTATTTAGCACTATCTGTTTTAGTTATCATTACTATTATCGTGAAGCGTGCTTCAATCTAAAGCTTCCCGGATTCTGCACTTTTTAAGCTATTCATGAATAAATATACAGTGTTTTTTCCTTTTTTTTTTCTTTTTCTTCTATTGCATGCTACAGGGATTCCCGCCCCCCCATTTTTTTTTTTTTTTGCTTTGTTTAACATTACACATAGAAATGCCTATAGAAGTCGAGGATAGAAGGGTGGAGGTATCACCAATGGCCTACAAGTGGGCAGCGGCGCATATCCGGCGTCGAGGAATGTCATTGCCTATCACCGCCAAACCACAAACGAATATTCCATGTGACGTGAAGAAAAAAAAAAAGAAAAAAATGACAAAGCCCTCTCCTGTTGATATATCGCTTTTCTCGTCTGAACTCTTTTCTGCTGTCAAGCACCGGCAATTTGTCTCTAAGAGTTCACTATTTGTTCCCACAGACTCGGAAAGCTCCAGTGGTTCAAGTGCGAAGGCTGCGGTGGGACACGACGGCGATGCTGTTGCCAGTGCTCTCTCGGCGCCTGAGCGGCGATCACCGCCTGACATTATTTCTGCCGGTGTACGAAAGTTTGTTGCGCAACAGACAGAGCGCACTATGACCGCTAAGAGCTCAGTTCAGGCGGCGTTTATTCTCCACACTGTTTTCTCCGCCTGCGTTCGACATGCCCTGCGGTATGGGCGAGTGGAGCAAAACAAGAAAGAGGACACGGGGGAATGTATTGTTTTGCCCTCGGGGCCTATTGGTTTTCCGTGGTCCGCGCGATTGGCTGCGTCGCATTTGGCAGAAGTCGCGCAGAGCGCTGCTGTGCAAAAGGAATTGCGTTCACTGCTGTGGAAAATTGTGGACAAGGAGCACAAGCGCATTTTGCGCAGCGCTGTGGAGCTGTGCGCGAGACTTTCACCACCATCGCATGTGTCCTCAGGGCCCGAAGAAGACATAAAGGCAGCAAATGACGAAACTGAGGCAGCGGTGCGGTCCCTCTTTGCACTTTCATCTGCTCCTTTGATAGCGGCGCAAAAAGGCATTGATTCGAGTACGGCGCTCACAGAAGTGGACATGGACGGAGCGACTGGAGTGCTCTCGTTGTTTAGCGAAGAACACTTTGTGTTTTCGACGACTTCCCCGCGTCTTGCGGCGCTTGCAAAGGATGCAGCGCGACGAGTGCCTCGCGATGCTTGTGCTGTGAATGAAGCAAGCCCGGAGACAAAACTCGCGCTGCTCATTGTCGACATGGCTCGCGTGCGTATGGTTGTCGTTCTCTTATTGTTATTTGAGGCTCTCACGCAACGATACGCTCGGCTTCGCAGCGAAACCGAAGGATCCGAAGATGAACGGGTCATATCCGCAATGGCACAGAAATTTTGTGCTTTGACCTCTACCGCGGGATCTCGTGTACTGGAGACAATGAAGCACCGCAAGCGCTTCATACGATTCTTTCGCATTCATCTCCGTGATTCGGAAGAGGAGTCTCACGCGACACTGAAATCTGTCTTCACAACTATCACAGCCTCTGTGTCAAAGAGTGCACTCATTTCTCCCGCGGCAATCGCCACTGTGTCGTCCGACGTACTCGAAAGTGACCCGGTCATGCGCCATGTGATGCGCCGCGAGTGGTCCGCGACAGAATTGGGCGGTTCCACCACATCCGCAACACATATGTCCTCTGATACGAAACCGATAAAGAGCGCAACGACGTCATGCGATGAGCAGGTGAAGAAAGCACATTTGGATAGTAACAAAACCAAACCCCAAACGACGCCACATCTTACTCCCGCGTGGGCGTTTCGCTGTTGCAGGACTTCGCCAGACACTTCTTTCGACCCCGCCGTTGCTGTCCCGAGCGAATTGGAAGACTCCAAACTTCAACTGCTGCGCTCGTCAAGAGACATTGCGTGGCCTTTTGTAGCAGAAGAGGTGAATGCATCGGAAGACACTCAATCATCTCTTCGAATGCCCGTAACAGATGCCTTTGCAGGAACATCTACTCCGAAAAGACATGTATCAGCTGTGCGCATACGGTATGATACTTTGTGGAGAGGCAGTGGTGAATTCGACGAGCGGCACGCGGCGCAACTGCGGCAAATAATTGATCACCGGGGCGGAAGGGTTAGTACAGTGAATGGATGTCCTCCGGAGAAATTACGTGCCGTCCTGCGTATGATGAGAAAGAGCTTGAGACTGGTCGTGCGGTTTCGTTAGAGGCTTGCCATCAGAGATCATACACACATACACACATACACATATATATATATACATATATATATATATGTAGTCATCTGAATCTGTTTTTCTGTTCATTAGAATCAGAAGGAAGGCTTTGCTGAAATTAAAAGGTGTTTTTTTTTTTTGTTGTTGTATTGTTAACGAAAGAACAAACAAAGATATTTACAGTTGTTTTCCTGGGTGAACGTCTCTGCTGTCTTTTGTTGTTATTGTTACTTGTTTGCTTTTATTAATATATATATATATATATATATTTTAGACGATAGAGAAGGAGTTTCTTTTTAAGCGTCTAGTAGTTATTAATATTGCACAACCTAGTTATTTAACTCTTTAAAGCCAGGAGTGCATTTTCGATATATTACAAGAGAAGAACAAACGAAATTATATATATAAAAAAAAAAAAAATGGGCGGAGGTGCATCAGTGGAGGAAAAACAAAACTCGCGTTTGTACAGGGAAGGCTACAAATCCCTACAAGAAGGGCGTTACACGTACACAAAGCTTTACTTTGAGCAAGCCGTTGAAAAGCATGACGGGTATGCGTTCTGGAGCAGCCTGGACCCGCTCGTGGAGTTGGAGGCCAAAGCCGGAAAGCACAAGGGAAAGAGGGATGGCGACAGGGCGGATGCGAAGCAGGCGCAGAAGAAACCCGAGGGGTTCGTGGACGATCCCTCTGCGCTCCCGGAGGCGGACGGCGCTCTTGAAGGGGAAAATGGAGACGAGGTAGGAAGGCATTTGATTGAGTTCCCATTAGACAGTCGCGCCATGGATGTGTTGGATTACTTGCAGTTGCGTGGGAACATAGTAAATGCTTATATTCTCGCCGACCGTATGGAAGAAGCGTCTGTCCACGCGGAGTACATCACTTCTCATACTATTGTCGCGTTGAAGTATTTTCGGATCGCACGCGATGAGTGCGAAGCACAAAACGAAGGCGAAACGGATGATAATCCGCTGCAGCGCCGTAATCGACAAGGTGCATTCATGACCGGTGACACCGAACGCGAGACAATCTTCGAGTGTTTCGAGCAGCAACTACGCGTACATTGGATTTCATCTATTGCTAACTCCGCGTACGCCGCCTTTAAGAGAGGTATGGGCACTCAAGGCGAGAAGAAGCGCAAGAAGGATTTGGATGCCGCTGTGCACAAATGCCTATTGGGAGAGGAGGCCATTATCAATATCGCAAAAATGCGAGCAAACGCTGCGGTAAATGAAGTTCTGCTTAAGCACTTGGAGTCCGCACTGGACGACTTGGACGCCGCCTCGTCCTCCGGCTCCGGGGATGACGCGGACAAGGAAAACCCACTTGCCGCGGACAATTCAAAACAGAAGGAGAACCCGGCGTTGATTAACTTTCCCGATGCGGATAATGGAGAAAACGGTGAAGACTTGGTATACCATGTCGTCCTGCAGCGCGTGGACCGACGTGCGCTCTGTCGTGCCATTCCCACTCCCTCGATGGAAGCCGCTCTGCGTTATGTGGTTTGGGTGGAGGATGGGATCCAACGCCTCATTCCAGGTAGGAATGCCTTCATACACCCGCAAACCGGGGGTATGCTCGAGAAGGAAAAGAAGAAATACATTAAACAGCAGAATGCCATGCGATACATTGGCGATAAGAGGCCCGAATACGGTGATATCGCGAACGTAATGGGATCATTTGACGAGGAGAACGCGCTGCTCTTGTTCCCGCTGCTTCTGATACAGGCCGACATTCAACTCGAGCTAGGCGCGGCGACGAAAGGTATTCAAACCATTGATTCCGTGGAGAGGATAACAAAACTAATGTACGACCCAGAATCACCGGAACACGCATGTCTCTTGCATCACGTGGCGGAGTCGAGGAAACGCGGAGGTGCGCTCTTTATGATGTTTGAGGATCAGCAACTGGTCATGTAAATGTATGTAGACTACGAAGCAGAAGAAGAAGAACAAGGGGTATGTTAGAACACAAGAATAAAGACAAATAAAGAAATAAGCACAAATACACTATATGCGTAGTTTTTTTTTTTTTATTTGTTGTTGTTGGAAGAAAAAAAAAAAGAAAAGATTTTGAGAGAAAACGATCGAAAACAAAAAAAACAAAAAAACAGAAAACAAAAGAAAACACAAGAAAAAAAAAAAAGAAATAAGTTGAACCAATCCGTCAAAGGTATTCCGAATAAGAGTACTAGAATGCAAAAAGCTCAAATCGAGTACTTTGCTTTCTTTTCCGAAAAGAAAAAAAAAAAAAGAAAAGATGTGAGTATGGTGTTTACGTACAAAAAGGGGGAGAGCATACGAAGCACTGTGCCGCCCGTAAGTCCATACGCTCAGGACGGCAGGTGGCGGATAAAGCGAGGCGATGAATAAAAAAAAGAAAAAAAAAACAGTCAAAGAAGAAGAAGATGAAAAATAAAAAAACAATTTTGAGTGGCGTTGGGGGACAAACTGTGCTTTATTTATTTATTGTGCTTATATATATATATATATATAACTTTCAAAAAAAAAAAAGGAAAGAGTAAGAAGTAAGAATTCTTTATTGGTATTCGATGTAATGAGTAAAGCGAAACAAACCTGAGTGTTGAGTCAGAAGCGAATCTAATGGACTTGCAATGTGTGTACGTAAGGATATGACTCCATATTCTTATGGGACTGCAAGTGAGAGGCTTTCCTGACAGTTTCTATTTTTTTTTTCTCTCTTCTTCTTCTTTTTTTTGTTTTTTATTTGTCTTTGCAGTGGATTCCATTGCCTTGTTCGCTTTCTCCAGCACGCATGCTTTTCCCCCTTTTTTATTTCCTTCTCAGTTTTGTGTATTACTTCATGCTTTATATGACAAAAGTGTTTTGTTGATGTTTTTTTTTTCCTATATATATATATATATATAAATATATATGTACGATAAAAAAAAAGTTTTTTTTTTTTTTTTTGATTGTTGCTACTGGATGGAAGTGCATGGTGTGTGCGAATGCGGAATAAAAAGTGAAACTCAATCACATTGCGTGTGGTCCGTGCTGCGAATGCTTCTCCTTTAGTGTTTTTTTTTTTTTTCTTTCTTTTTTTTTTGTGTGTGTGTGTGCTTTTCTCTTTCTTTGCTATTCTCAAGCAGTGTTTCTTTCTTTAATTTGTTTATTTTTCCATTCGTGCAACCTTTCAAATGTGTTTATATGTTATTTGCACTTTTTTTTTTTAAAAAAAAAAATTCTTTTTCTTTTGTTTTCCAATTGGGCTCAGGGGATTGGGTTGGGAAAAAAAAAGAAAAAAAAAGATTTTGTGTTTGAGTGCTCTCTCTTGCCTCCCCCATTACAATTCAAAAAACAAAAATTTTCTTTTTTAAAAAAAAAAGAAAGTTGTGACAAAGAAACAATATCAACAAAAAAAAAAAAGAAAAAAAAAAACAACTCAAAAGAAAGAGGAAAATGATGGATGAGAAAAAGGGTAAAGGAAAAAAGAAAAGTGGGTAAATAAGAATGAAACTTTATGTAAAAAAAAAAAAAAAAGAGAGTGAGTGCAGTAAAGTATCAAAAAATCAATAACGAGTTGAACTCTTTGAATTTTTTTTTTGTTTTTGTTTTTCAATGCTCCTGTAAGTGTTAATGTATTTGTATTAGGCAATCCCTACAAAAGCAATTTATTGAGCAGTTCTTCCAAACTCTTATACCGAAGTGTGCGATTGAAAGGGAATAGTCATGTAATTGCAAAAAAAAAAAAAAAATGAATAAGAACGAAAAAGGGAAATTAGACAAAGAAGGAACTTCCAATTCTTTCTTTTTTTTTTTACTTTCGCAAGCCAAACTAACAATATTATTACTGTTACTGTTTTTTTGTTATTTAAGTTATTCGAACGATTTTGTGTGTAGCCTCTTTTATTTTGTCTTTTCTGGTTAGACGTACGCAATGAGTTTTATTCCTTGTTTTGTATGTTCCTTCTTTGTTGCGAAGTATTCCTATTTTTTTTCTTTATTACTCTTTCTCACTGCTTGCAATCTTACCAGTATATATATATATATATATATATAATGTTTTTGTGTGTAAAGGAATATCTGTAATGTATGTTGCCACCCTCACAATTTTTTTCTTTTCTTTTCCTCTTCTATTTTATTGTTTATTTCATTTATATACATATATATATTAGCCCTTTCGAGTTTGAAAGCCAATGCCCCGGCGCGATCACTCGGATGTGAGCTGTTCCTGTTCTTCGTGTGGATCCAGTGGGAGCTGTAGCTGTAGCTGTAGCTGTAGCTGTACTTTCTCACGAAGCAGTGAAGGCAAAAGTGTGTGTTCCTGCTCTGCCGAGTCCTCCTGCTATTACACAAGCACCACACAGGAAAGTACTCTGCCGAACGGAAAGTATGATAGGGCTTTTGCGTTTAGCAAAGATGTGGCACTGGAGCCTCCACAGTTACTGCAGTTGCGTCCATTGTCCTCCGTAAACGATACACGTGCGATGCGGCGAGACGAAAGTGGAGGAGAATTGTTTGTTTTGGGCTTACCACCTCTTCCACGTGATTTGGATGAACCCAACAAAGCAGAGGTATTGCTGAAATCACCACTACACAGAGAGAGCAACACATCTGTTGCCGTACAAACAGCGAAGTCTGAGACCGTCTCTCGTTCGACCTCTCCTGTGGCTCCGGCCACGCGCGAGACTGCTGTGCTGACAGACATGGACGGGACATATCTGACAAGTCTCGAAACTCACATGTCTAACCTCTGCACAGAGAACGAATACATTCGATTGCGATACGGCACGATGGAAGAGGCTCTCTCGGCCACACACGAGCAACAGCAGCAGCAACTAGAGCAGCTTCAAGCCCAATGCGAGGCAATGGCCCACTCTGACGCGCAGCGCAAGGCGGATCTTTGTTATCACATGAAAGAAATGTTTTCCACAGAGGCCATTTTCCGCCAGACATTGATGGATTGGGAAGATAATGTGTGGACGGAACTTTGCACACGTGCGCAAAGTGAAGCGCGCGAACGGCAAACCTCTTGTTCGGCAATGGCGACAGAAAGTACTTTAAACGCATTGATTCAGTGCGCGACACAATTGCTGAGCCACGCCACGCAGAGTTTGTGCGATGTGGAAAGTCAGCGACGGGCAGATGTGATACTTGACGAGGAAGACTGCCGTGGTGCACTGCACAAAGTGAAATCCATGGAATCCACGTGTCAGTGCGAAGTACGGCACTGCAAGGAATCTGCCAAAGCCGCCGTGGCGGAGAGAAACGAGATGGAGAAGAGATTGCGAGAGGCGCTTGAGCGTGAGAAGGAGTTGCGTCTGCAGTATCTTCACGTGCTCCGGCTCCCCACGACAAACATAGAGGTGACTGCGTCACGGGATAAAGCACGCAGCGAGGAAAGCAGTGGGGATACAAATATTTCGGTTCATGCAAGGTTTGCACGTGCACACCAAGAGGCCGTACGTGCTGTCATGCTTCAACGACGCCGAGTCCCGCTTTCACTGTAAAGGGAATGTGTACAGAATACGAATAACAACAAAAAAAAAAAAAAAGGAGAGGAATCTCTTCATTGTATTTGTCTTTTTTGTTTGTTTAAGTAGAGGTGAAGTGAACTGAAGAGAAGCACTTGGGAAAGTTTGATCCTTTTGAAAAGGGAAATATAAATACATAAATAAAATTATTTAGAATGTTTTCCCTCCATATGCATTTTTATTCTTATGTTTGCCTTCCAGTGGTTGCGCTGCTCTTTCACTCTCTCACTAACCAAATAACTAACGTACTCTATCATCTTTTTGTTGCTATCATCCTTGTTACTTGCAAATGATAAAGTAACTGTGTAGAGTTTCTACAATGACGAGTAGCACAGAGCTTCTCCTTACGTTTCATCAGTTAGATCCATGGCTTCAATACAATCCGTATGTCGCCACAGGTTATCGCCCTCGCATGTCAATCCGCGAAGCTCTACAGTCCTTTTTTCAATGGCACAACGAGTCTGTCAATGTATGGACTCATGCATTGGCCGCTTGTTTTATGCTTTACCTCACTCTCTTTCCACCCATTGGCGATATGAGTGTATCGCCGCGCCTGGGCTCTCGCACTGCCGCGTCATCCTCCGCAAGTCTCTTAGAACCCGGGCCGACCGCTGTGTTTCGCTCCATCTGCTTGCTTTTCTTTATTATGTTTTTGACGAGTGCGGGGTATCATCTTATGATGCCATGTGCGGCGTCGGCGGTTGGGTATAGTCGATTGCTCCACTGCGATGTGATTGTCCTTGTCATCTCTCTCACAGGGAGTGCGTGGAGTATTATTTACCGCGGCAATGCATGTGCCTCGGACTGGAGTTGCTATGCCACGGCTGTTGTCCTCACTCTCTCACTCGCACTCGTGTTGTACCGCATGATGTTTGCCCACTCATGTGGGGCAATGGAGCGTGCAAAGGCGATTGGCATTCACTGCGCATTGCGTCTCGCTGTGATGCTGTGGATGGAAGTGCCAAAGACACAAGTGCAAGGGTACCAGCTCGCAATGTATTACCACATCGTCAGTTATTTTTACGTTGTTCTTGGGGGAATCATCAATGCCATGCGCTTCCCAGAGAAGCAGCTGCGTTACGCGCTGTCTCGCGGCGGGAGGTTTTGGCGCTTTGTGGGAAAGTACATAACCTCAAGCGAGGAGTTGGACTATGCGTGGAATAGCCACAACCTTTGGCATCTCTTGGCGATGTTCAGTGTCACATCAACATTGCTTGGTTGCTACTATGATCTTGTAGAATTTGAATTGGCTAGATGCTGAGATGCAAAGAGATGGAGAGTGAAGAAAGGATTGCACTGTTTTTATAAGTGCGATGTGTATGTGTGTGATGGGGGGAGGGGGGAGGAGCATGAAGAGATAATATTTGTTTTGCACACTGGTTGACATATTAAACAAAGCAATGACAAGTGACAGAAAACGGCGACAACAACATTAAATGTAAGTCATAACACATCACTTTGTATTGGATTGCTTAAAAGCTGTGTTTTTACTGCTTAGTGACATGCTCTTCTTCTGTTTCTTCTTTATATATTATATATATATATATATATCATTGGACTACGAAGTGTCTTTTTTTTTTTTCCTCCACGGAACATTTCTGGCGGAGAAGACAGACACAGCTAAAGATTTGGGGTTGGTGGTGTGGTGTGACCTTGTGCGGATTGTATTTATTCAATCCCTGCGCGCGCAGTTGCACATAAAGTTTTCTTTAGATGCATAGGAATAGATACGCTTTAGAACAACTCCGCAGTGCCGAATAAAGGAAGAGCAATTTCATCATAGCGTGTGATAGAGTTCGCTATACTCCTCCCCCGCCTCACTCTCCTTTCTCCCCTTTTCCCCCACCACCGCTTTGAGGCAAACACAGTACAAAGAGGAAAGGGGAGGTGGCTACAAAAAACAAAACAAAACAAGAGTAGACAGAGAAGACGGGGAAAAAAAAATAAAAAGAAATCAAAAGAAAAGAAAAAAACAAAAAAAAAACGAAACGTACACATGCTTGCAGAGGCTCGGGGTCCTGTGAGCTCTCCTGCCTGTGACCGCCTGCGCGACGCAAAGTCTCTTTTCGTTTGTGGCCAAATTGCGGATCCGTTGGCAGTCCATGCCCCCAATGCCGCCTGCGCCCCGCGCGGGACAAACATTGCGGGCCTCTCCAGCATTTGCCCTCCGCCCGCGAGGGAGTCGGACGAGAACACAACTCTCTCATGGCCTGCCGCAATGGTCTCTCGTCTCCACGCCGTCCCGCCGCGCGCGTCGCCGCTGCAGGCGGAGAAGAGTCGGACACACAACCAAGCCAGCGCCAATAGTGGTGGGAGCGCTACTCGCAGCTCTTTGGGGAACAGTGATCGCAATGTCGTGGGGGTGTATGATGCACACATACAGTCGGACGCGGCGCGGAGAGAAGAGGCTTACAGATATTGCGCGGCAGTGGAAAACGCGAAATTTACGGATTCCATCGCGCAGTCTGCGAAACTTTCGGCATCGCTTGGAATGCAGCGGCGTATTATGTCTCTGGAAGCGCAGAAGCTCGTGCGTGCAGAGACTTTAAGGAGAGAAATGAGGGAAACTACAGCGACGGGGCGGTTGAATCTAGAGAATCGTGTTGAATTGGATTCCGTCGTAAGGCCCGCACCGTTTGTATATCCTGTGTTGGACAAAAAGCGCGACAGCGCACAGTTTGCGTTGTCTCTGCTAAAGTCCAATTTTGCTGGGGAACTATTAAACCCCACGCGTGGGTTGGTCTCATCGCTACAAGCACAAATACCCACTCCACAGTCAGCAGAGCCCCAGCAAGGCGCGGTGGACGAAAAAAGGCACAAACGGTACAAAAAAGTGGACAAGGAAAAAACGATAGGAACGTGTGACCACAAGTCTACACTGAACACAAACCGTTTTGTTGCGCCTGTGGTGAAGGAACCGAGCGTGATGCATTACATTCCGAGTGATGGCTCGTCAAGCGCAACACCGCGGCGGTCTTTTCAATCGACATGTAGCGGATCCCTAACAGACTCCAACTCCCCTGATGCGCTTAGCGTAGAGGATACTCGCGCAATGGAGCTACTCACCACAGTGCGTGCACTGCGCTCACAAACAGAAGACCTTCTTGTGGTATTTCTTCATGCCGCGGGCGCCTGGGGATGCTGGGACGATGCAGAGGACAAGTGTGGCATGCGCAGTCTCTTTCTTTCACCAAAGATGACCATGCAAGTGTCGCAGGAGGAGACTGCACGGAACGCACGACTGATGCGAATGCGTGCGGTGGAGAAGGGACATACATCAAACGGAGCAACGGACACTGCACACATGCGGTTGAAACCGTTTCAGCGTGTACTGCCGCCGCCTCCACCTGTTGCTGTGCAAATGGAACTGTTTCACCGGCAGCAAAGGCAGTGCTGCGCTGTGTCTTGCGAAAGGGAACTGGAGACGGAGAAAAGTGAACCATGCGATACACAAGAGTCTCAGGAGACAGAGAGAACGGCGAACTTTGTTGGAATTTCCTGGCGGTCCTGCGTGCGACAGATGCTTTTGCCGCAAAGAGGGGATAATGTATCGGGAAGTGAATTGCCAACGCGTGTGGAGCAGGACGCGTACTTGGATGAATTGCTTGCAATGTTAAAGAAAGCCAAGATGCCATTGGTGAATGCATGTGATATAAAAGAGGAGACTCCAATAGAAGAAGCAAATGCGCCAACGAGGGCAGAAGCTCAGACCGGAACATCTCCTGCAATAGGTGAGCCATTAAGAAGAACAAAGAAAAAGCGATTGGGTGCAAAAACCAAAGCAAGCAAGGCGAGGGACGAGCATAAAAAAGAAGAGATGAAGGCAAGTGAGGCGAACAAGGAGAAGAACAGCACGACTGCCGCACTCCACACGTTTCACTCCGCTGTGCCTTTGTGTACAAGTGTTCCACCGCACGAGGATGGGGATGACAATGTAAGTGAGGAAGATCATCTTGAGAACTTCTCTCACGCTTCTACCTTTTCGATTCCTTCTACAAGTTCCGTATCGCACAGTAGAGTACAATTGGAGGAACAAGCAATTGAGGAACCAGGCACAGTGAACGACCTACCCCTTCGATTAAGTGAAAGTCCTTTTTTACCTTCCAAGAGACCCTTGCAAAGGGATCGCGCGTCTGTGGATACTGTGGTACAACCTGTGTTTCATGCCGAGCACACGTGTAAGGCGAAAATGCGTGGAAGTAAAGGAGTGAAGGGATTTGCAAAGCGTATGGGTACATTGTTTTTACGGAAATTTCTGTGCGGTCGTTATGGCTCCGTGGCTGAGAACAATAAAGAGAAACGGTTGAAATAAGTGGAAACAATGCAATGCTGGCACTGTGGAGGTTGTTCATTGTGTTGCTTGTCTGCTTCGTTGTATGCGTTGGAAGAGAAAGAGGAGACAGAGCGATCGAGAGGGATGAAGAGTTTGTAAATATATATATATATATATATATATATATACTATAGAATTTCATTACTTGTTTGTTACTTCTTTTAAAAAAAAAAAATCTAAGCTTCCTGAGAATTTTTTTTATTTTTTATTTTAAAATAGTATTAATATTATTATTATTTTTTTTTTACACTATGCAATTTATTTACTAGTAAAAACTATAGAGGAATAGGTTTATTGAGCGGATTTGGAAAAAAAAAAAAATAACTTTATAAACTATGAGAGTTTTTCATTTGCTGAAACCCATTCCTTTGGATGTTACCTTTCCAACAGAATCTGACGGTTTTGTTCCCAATCATTACGGATGCCAAAGAATACTTTTTTTTTTTTCAGTGATCGCGAAATGATTGTATCTTTTTCGCGCATATCTTCTGCGCGCGCTTGTCGACTCGTCGGGACGCAAAAAAAAAAAAAAAAGCAACTAGTGGCAAATGATTGTTTGAATGCTATTCGTGTCGATGTTATCTCTTTTACTTCTATTGCTGAATAGGTCGTATTGCAATAGAAATATTTTTTTATTTTAAAAAAATATATATATATTTTTTAAATACATTATTATGCATTGGACACGATTGCCAATTCGGAAATTTGTAGAGTCCTGTGCGCTGGGCTTGCAGCGGCTATGGAGAAAGGAGAAGAAGAGAGTATCTGTGCAATTTGGCTTTTTTTTTTTTGTGTAGTGGCGGGCGAAGCTCTTTGCGTGGATTAGCCGAAGACAATGGCGAATGGGATATTGTGAATTCACTGTCAATTATTTATATTTATATTTATACTTTTGGTGCAGAGCTTTTTGTATTTTGAAAGAATTCCTTTCTCAATTTAAGAGGTGCTCTTGGGGGGCCTCGAGGTGAAGAGTTTCTTTTTATCTCTATATGTGAACTCTCTCTTTCTCTCTCTTTTCCCCCTTTGTGTAGAGAGTGTACTATGCCGACGATTAAGGAATTTATATCTACAGAGAGAAATGAAGTTTATCGCTAACTGTCCTGAGTGTGTTTGTGTCTGAGATCAATCTTTACGGTTGAGATATTTTGTGTTTTTCAAATGAATGAAAATGATAGTTGCTCGTGAAACTCCTTGTAGATTGTTTTTTTTTTTTTTTTCACATTCTATAAAGAGAGAAGAATACAGTTGGACATTCTCTCTCTCTCTCTCGCTTGTTGAGTACATACATTTGTATATATGGATTTAAATTGCTAGCGTTGTTTTTTCAGCTTCGCTATGCCATGGCTTACATTAAAAAAAAACAAAAAAAAAACATTATTCCTTTTCTAAGTATTAATCATTCGATTACAGGTATTGAAGATATTGATATTCATATACAGCTTTGTTGCATTGTATTTTTTCTTATATGTACTTTTACATTTTTTTTTTCTCTTGTTGTTCAGCAAATAATAATAATAATAAAAGAAAAGTATATAGAGAATTTCTCAAAGCAAATTTTCTTGACTCTATTTATATCTTATAGCTAAGTCTAGAAACGATCAGTAAAAATTCCAGTGCCAAGACTTAAATCGGGGCAGGGCCAACAGAAAAGGTAAAAAAAAGAAAAAAAAAAGAACTCACCCGAAGTCAAAAGTAAGGAGATAGAGAAAGGGTAATACACACAGACACAGAAGAGAAGAAGAAGAAGAAGAAGAAGCAATAATAAAAAAAAAGAAAACGGATAAACTGGTATGAATTTACAAGATCCGAAGAATTCCTTACCAGAAGATGTAAATCTTGATTCCGAGTTAGGTCTTATTTTACCTCTTGATGTATTAAACGACGTAAGTGATGGGGATGTGGGAAATATGTGTGACGAGGGTGCCTCTCATAGCTTAAGTGCTTTTTTACAAGGTTACGGCGCGCACGAGTTTTCTTTACCAGAGGTTTCAGCGAGCGATATGAATCTACCACAAGCACTTCCATTGGAGACGACAATCAAAGAGCCATTGCCCTCTTTTTCGGTGGATTCCTTTACAACGACCAGGCAAATGGATTCGCGAGAAGGCAGTGCACACACCAGACCCAATAATCAATACGCGAAGAACACTTTTGAATATTCAACGAAGACCCCGGAGTCTTACATGCCAAACTACAGTGTGCCTTTAGGCTGCATCACCCCAGCGGAGTCCTGTTTCTCAAGCGGGGCAGTGAGTCAGCGGCCACACACTGCTGAAGAAACAAACCCTCCTGCTATGCCACGCAACAATGTTTATGTAAGTGAACTCCCACCACATTGGAACACTGAAAAACTGCGAAGCGTGTGCTCTGCCTATGGGAATATTAAGTCTGCAAAAGTGGCACGGGATACGGTGACAAATAAGTCTCGGGAATATGGATTTGTCATGTTTGAGACAGAAGACGAGGCTTTGAAGTGTGTGAATAGTCTTAAAGGTCGTGTGGTGGAAGGGAGACTTCTCGTCTGTCGCTTTGCGCACGAGAAAGCGATGCCTTACTTTGCACAAGTGGATCATCTCGCCCATACTGGCTCTTCCCTGACCGCGTCCTCGGAGACTTTCCTCTCCACACCTAAGCAACCACCACTAGACTCCACGATTGCGAGAGAGCTCCCTATTGGCAACTTTTTGTCTAGTAAAACATTGCCTAATAATTTTCTTGAACAACACAGTAGTTCAAGCGGTCTGAAAAGTTGCAATGTTTTTGTTCAGGGATTTCCACTTCATTGGAACACAGATAAGCTCCGCAGTTTATGTGGGTCATACGGCAACGTTAAATCTGCCAAGATTGTGCGCGACACCCAGACGAGTTCCTCTTCTGGGCATGGATTTGTCTTGTTTGAAAAAGAGGAGCAGGCGGCAATGTGCGTAAGTTTCCTAAACCTTTCATTAATTGAGGGAAGAATGTTGACATGCCGTCTCACCCGGGAAAAGCCAAATTCATCACCGGCCTCTTCGTGCTCTTATCAAACCGGGGGATCCGCACCATCGTTCTCCTTCCCTCCGTGGATTGTGCCCGAGGGAAGTGTCTTTACGCCGCCTGTAACCGCGTTGCCATCACATCCTCCCCCGCCTCCTCCTCCACCACCACCACCACCACCACCACCACCACCTAACTTTGTAGAGGCCTTTTCGCTTGTGTCGGTCAATCCGTACAAACCTGCAATGCAACAAATGATCCCCGCGACGGTTCCGTATATGGCTCCCACAACTCTTCTCACGCCGTCGGGGGAGCCGGTTCAGACAGCGTGTCCGGTCCCGGGTTTCCCATTTTCAATGGTGATGGCAAAACAGGAAAAGCAGTTGCCAGAAGTTGGGGTAAGGTCTGCTCTAGTTAATGGTCAATTTGTGGGAAGCTCTCCACCATACATGACATCTTTACCAGCACCTTATATAACCACTATGCCGAATCATTCAAGAAACTAGTAAGGCTTGGATTCCTACGTACTGCATGAAAGGCTCAAAGCGAACATGTGTGGAGTTTATTGCTATATATATATATTTTTTTTTTTTTGCAAAAGTAAGAAAAAAGAGTAAAAGAAAAAAAAAGAAAAATGAATTCTTTTCCATTATTATCAAATCAACAAGACGACAGGAGAAGGATTAAAAACCGGGAAAAACAGTAGGTAGTTTTTTTTTTTTTTTTTTAATTGCACATGCAAACAAGAAGGAGAGAGATAGTATGTGAGAGAGAGAAAGAAAGGTAGGGAGAAAGGAGACTATGTCTCTTTTCTTTTTTTTTCGTCTTATTTTACCTACGTTTTTTTTTTTTTTTTTCTTTTGGTTTTTATTATTTTTTTTTTTTTGCGTATTTTTGCGTATGTACATTTATTTCGAGGTATGCTCAATCTTTGGTTTAAAAAGAATTTTTCTTTTTTTTTTTTCAGTTTACCTCTACTACTTTTACGATCATTTTTTTTTTAGTGGTCTTTTGGACCAACTGAGGAACACGGACTGACGGAAAAAATAAGAATATGGTGCGTGTGTTATGTCTAATTGTTTCTTTTGTTTTTTTTTTGTTTTGTTTTCTTTTGTTTATCGTTTTGGATATGAGCCAACTGACAAGAAAATGAATAATAATATAGGTTTTCCTGTCGCAATGATACAATAGTAGATTTAGTTTATCACTTAGATTTGTATATCTTTCTCTCTCTCTCTCCATATGTATATAATAGTGTGGACCTTTTTTTTTTTTCTTTTTGTGTGTGTGTGTGTTGCTGTTTATTGCTTAAAGGTCCCTTACTTTTTTTTTTTTTTACCGGGGAAAGTACTGCCCGTGATACGTACGTATTATTACACCATTGTGTATTCAATGCAAATTTTTATTTTCCTTTCTTGTGATCATGATTGTAAAGGTTAACCTATTCATTCATTATGATAGAGCTCGCACACTTATCGGGGCATTGAATTCAATGGGTTTAAAAATAATCATTCTCAATAAAAGAACTTGCGGCACTGGGTTCATTGGTTGTGGAAGTTTGTTTTGTCTATTCCCACTCACTCCTTTTACAAGTAAATGAGACTGACCTTCTTCAGTAGTATTTCACCTTTTTGAAGGAGGAGTTCTTTTCCTTAAGTTTTCTGTTTTTTTTTTTTTTTTTGTTAGTGTGACTATTTATATTTTCCTCATACACTCATTCGTTATGAATACTTTTTTTTTTTAATTATTATGGTAAAGTATTGAAGTAAACGGAAAGTTTGAGAGGAGTAGAAATCAGTCTTTGTAAGTATGGAGGATACCATTGGAATCGCATGGGATATGTAAATAAGTGCATGACACGTACATTACTTTCTACATTTGTGTGCCGTGAATGTATAGAGTTTTTTTTTTTTTTTTTTTTTGGGTTGGGGGGGGGATAAACTGTGCCGTGTCATAAACAAAAAAATTAAAAAAAAAAATCATTTCGTGACATAAATTGTGTTCCATAGGAGAGACTGATTATTGCGTGAGTTGTGGTCACGAAACTATAAAGCGAAGATTTTTTATTTTATTATTTACTATTCTTTTTTTTTTAGTTTTTTTTTTTTTTAATGACTTGGTAACCGTTGTCTCGAAAAAAAAACTTTCGATGAGGGAATTACAGGCAAAATGAATATTCAGCAATGTATTTTTTCTTTTTGGAATTTTCTTTTATATATATATATATATATATATATATATATATATATAACGTCCTCCATACTCAAGCAAAAAAAAAACAAAACAAAACAAAACAAAAAAAGAAAATGAAGAGCGTAGCGGTTGCTGGTGGGGTGAGCAATGAAACATTTTTCTCTGAGTAAAAGTGCACGAGCACACACTGAAAATGCGTAACTGAAAGCCGAACGATTGTTTTTAGAGCGATCTTTTTTTTTTTTTTTGTTTTGTACGCCTCCTCCACGTAGATTTGTTTTTCTTTTATTTTTCTTTATTTTTCAATTTATTTTTATTTTTCGCTCTTCTGTAATTACCTAGTGTATCTTTTGCTTCAACTTGTTTCCTAAGTAAGTGGAAAAGAAAAAAAAATAAAATATGAAATGGTGGATCCGCCGTGTTGGACAAAAAAAAAAAAGAAAATGAGGCGAACGAGAGAACTGTGCTGCGCGAGAGAAAGTGACGTTAAATGATTTTTTTTTTTAATTTTTGTGGTAATGTTTGGGGTTGCATTACTAATAAAGAAGACATGGCTTGTGCTCGAGGCTTTTCAAGCCGTTCCAAAACTTGGGAGTACATTGGCTTGACTGAGTTGATTTATGGTTTAAAAAAAAAAAAAACCCTCATCATTATGTTTTTTTTTTTTTTTTTTAATAATTTTTGTTATGAGTTGAGAAATACAACTGCGACATCAATCATCACCTGTATCCTTTCCACACATTGTGAGGAAAAAAAAAAATATATATATATATGTATATATATTTATTTATATATTTATATTGACGGCAAAACCTAGAGTGGCGGGTATACCGGAACAAAATGTTGAACAACTTCCAAAATAGAGATATATGCAGAGAATTGGAACAAGGAAAAAAAAAAAAGGTGATTTTACAACGAGCGGTTGATTGTTCTTTTGGTTATTATTATTATTATTATTACTTTTATTATATATATATATATATTTTTTTTTTTGATTTACTTGGCAAAAGCTATACTGCCTACAAATTGTCAAACCATCAGTAACCCTATAGAGCAGTCTTTTTGGGTCTTTTGGGCACACTGGGGGATGAGTGAAATAACAGTAAAATACCCAAACATGACACCACCCAGTACGTACTGTTCTTTACCGACTGCAAAAAGGGGGGAAGACAGAAGAAAGCAAAACAATAGAAACTTGTAACGGCATATGAGAAGCACGAGGCATGTTTTTTTTTTTTTGAAGTTGGTTCTGAGATCTGTAGAAGAAGGAGATAAATCAAAAAAAGGAAAAAATAATTTTTGCAAGAGAATCACGAAAAGTGGAAGAGTGACATTAATTGAAGAGAAATGTATACTTTTATTGCGTTCGCTTAGAGGATTCTACTAGAAGAATTTTTGAAAACTGTGAAATTTATATAAATTACTAAATTTGCACGTCTTTCTTATTTTTATTGTTATTATATATTTGAGAATGCATTACAGGGAGCAATTTAAATACTTGGCACTTGTCAACTTTTTCTATATGCATTTTTTATATATCGACATATATATATATATATTTGATATATATATTGATATATATATATTTTTATTCTTTCTTATTATTATTATTATTTTATATAGGTTTCCCAGTTATTACAGATAGAGATAGGTTATTAGTCTATAGTTTGCCTAACTATAGCTTTATATTTTTATATTGTATATGCAGTTATAGAAGGAGATATACATGCTTACTTGACAGTTATGCATGTAGAATTCCTAAAAACGATGACGCACGATTCCGTTGACCCGACGGTAATGTTTCAGAGAATTTGAAATGCTTCGCTTAAAGTGCCCCATCCCCTTATATCTAATTCTGTGAAGAGATTGGAATGTAAAAAAAAAAAAAAAAAAAGAAATCTCTTAATTCACGTATCGCAACGCAATCGCTAGTCAATTTTGTGTACTTGCACTTCCCACTACAAGCCGCCATATCTGTTTATGGCACTCGTTGAATATCAAAAGGATAGCGAACCATTTCAGTTGTATGAAGCAGTCGGAGAAAATGTTTCATTTACCGTTACTGAATACTTCCACAGGGATATATATATATATATATATATGTGTGTGTGTGTGTGTGGTGTTGCGAAAAAAGTATCTCTATGGAAGCTTTTGCAGAGGCTAGTAATCTGAGTAATAGGTCGTG
The DNA here is from genome assembly GCA_030849725.1 of Trypanosoma boissoni. NCBI lineage: Eukaryota > Euglenozoa > Kinetoplastea > Trypanosomatida > Trypanosomatidae > Trypanosoma > Trypanosoma boissoni. Next base: position 36,964 of record JASANW010001409.1, on the reverse strand, counting down.
CGGGTTTTCATGCTATTACACGGTCAGACTTTAAAACAATGCGACTGAATCAAACTTACGAAAATGAGAGGCGTGCACTACAGGTTTTTATCCTTGCTTTCGCAATATAAATCTGTATTTGACATTATATCCGTTATTAACCTTTATTATTATTATTTTATTTTTATTTTTATTATTGCTTTTGCAGTGGAGTCAAGAAGGAGTTTGGTACGTTGCAGTACGTGTAGATGGATCTTATATTTTCAGTTTTTGGCGCTGCTTTCAGGAATTATACGAATTCGAGACGATGGTGAAGCAAGAAAAAACAAAAACAAAAACAAAAGATAATAAATGAAGATATAGGATTGTTATTCCCCTGCTCTAGTTTACTTACATGCAACTTTCTCTTTAGAAAAGTTGAATTTTTTGTTTTTGATTATTGTTTTTAGGCATCAATGGAACAATGAACCAAGATAATTTTTTTCTTTAATAAGCATTTTAATTTGTGGTTATTATTATTATTATTATTATTGCTTTTCATAGTATGGAGGATTAGATGCCAAGTATGACTCAACTGTATCGCAATTCTTTCTTGAAATAAATGTTGTGGGCATTGAAATCGTTTTGATAATTGCTTTTGATAAAATTGTGTATTTTTTCTTCTTTGGATTGCGTAAAATGTCCTGTAGAAAGAAAGGATTATGCATAATGCTTGAGCTTTGAGAAAAGTTATACCGCAGTTTTACTTTTTCCGAAAAAATATATTTTATTTTTGGAAGTAATGCATTGAAAACTGTTCTTGTGTTCATAATTCCATTTTAAATCTTATATAATTCTGCTTTACACTATTTTTTATTTTATTTTTATTTTATTTTTATTCACATGTTTAGATATTCACAAACAGTGCTTAAAGAAGAAAGCAGTGTATTCTTATTATTATTATTATTTTTTTTTTTTTTAGAAGAGAGGTTTTTTGATCATTTGCTGTTGTTTTGGTATTTGCATTGGGGCAGCCTACTCACATGTTTTCTCCGCAAGTGGACGAAGGATTAATTTTCGCCGAATCTCTTTTAGGTTGCTTGGAGGAGAATTCCCCGAAAAGGTTTGATGCATCCAATGCCCTCCTTATCCCTTATGCTTTGAGAAGTGTTATGCGACATTTATTATGTGAGGGAAGTGCCTGCTCGGCGAAGAAGGAGTTGGAGGATATTATTGATGCCCAGTGTAAGTTCTACTGGCAACTGCACATGTCTCGCAGTTGTGACTTTGAAATGGCAGAGCAGCACTGTAAACTTCAATTCCTGCACTCTCTTTCCGGTTTCAAATCGGAGTCTTATACAAAGTACATGGGTGATGGTGTCTGTGAAATTCCGCCTGCCCTGCCTTGTCGTTTACTCTATGTGCTGTACTATGTGACATGTGCTCAGTGCGGCCCCAGTGTGGTATACAAAGATATTCAAAGCCCGTGGGCATATCTTTTCTTTGGAGCAATGATAGGAGACTTACCATTGCTTGAGGATTGGGTTCCTCCGCAGAGTAACGAAGAGTTGCTGCGGGAACTACGTCGGGGTATAGTGTTTTTGTTCTCTAGTAATACCTTTCCCGAGTGCGGGACATTTGTTCTCTCCTTTCTTGACACGTGTAGGTCTTGGATACTCGGGGATTATCAAAGTGTTTTGGAACACTCAAAACCACTTCTTCTGCATAACCAAAACCCACGAAACATACGGAATATATCTCTGTTAGAGTTGGGTTTTTTAAAAATTATGTATGAAGTATTACTTTTTATGCACATCATTGCGGTTGTTTTGACAATGAACATGGGTCAACATGCGTCACGTTGTGAAGTTCAAACAATAATTCAACAGTTGTTTGTTCGGCCTCACATTTCAGAAGGTATAACTGTGTTTATGAATCGTGTCTTTTTGTTGATACACCAGGAGTTAGTTAGCGAGGATGATACCTATGATGATACTTTTAACATTGAAAAGAAGACGAAACTGGATAAAGTTTTTTGCTTATTGCGTGTTTGGTTGCGCGCAAAGCGACTAACGGACTCTGGTCAAATGGAATCTTCGAGGGATCTCCTTCTGCGTGCACTTACTGAGATGCGAGATGATGAAGAGGTCATTTTATTACCAGTACAATGGCTACGAAAATTGTTTTTTATGAACTGTGCTGCTCTTTCTGATACTTCAACACTGTTATGTGTTTTACGTGATTGGGAACGTTATGAAATGCGACTGAGTGAAGTGCTGTACATTGCAACTTGCCCAACACTTGGGGCTGGTGGGCTTCACTCCTCACTATTTGGGTGTATGTGCAGGGAAGACAGTACCCGAGACTTTGTGCGTGCCGTACAGGGATTTCGCTTTTGTGTTCAAATCCCTTTGTTGGCCCAGCGCCTGTGGGGTGTGCGGCGGCGCGCGCTGCATTGCAATGTCGAGGATCGCATTGCCTTGGAGAATGAAATGCTTTTTCTTTGTGATGCAATCGTCCCACTTGCACGAGGACTTGCCGGAACATTAGAGCTGAGCTTTACCGACTGTGCCCCGCATCGGCTTTTATTCGATGCCATTACAATTGCGTGTGATATACAAGAAGATGTTTTACGTGATGCCGCCGCATTTCCGCAGGATGACACGTGCGCTTTGCAGTGCACACATGGAAGTCGGAAGGATACGAAAGTTTCTTATGATGTAGTGAACCCCAATGGGGATACAGACAGTACGGCGAGTGATGCATGGCTTAAAGTGCAAAGAACGCCTCTGAATGAGAGAGAAGTTTCGTCATTAAGTAAAATGTCTTCATTGCAATGTAGTTCATCGAGCTTATTGTCATTGTCATCATCATCATCATCATCATCTTCGTCATCTGATTCATCAGCACATTCAACGACTACAAACGTATCGTGTATGCCATCGCAGAGTGTCTACTGGCGCGCACAGCGAAGGACAATGCGGTGGTTAACCTTTCTGGAGAATAGTTACGCACATCTTAACCTTACAGTGAAAATTTGTCAATTGCGTATGGCCGCTGCGTCTTTTGACCACTCAGCGGCGCAACTCACTCGTGAGCTTTTTGATTCCTTTGGCTCCAATGCGTTGGCCATTACACATGGTGCCAGAGCGCTATTTGCAAGTTTGAATATTGTAGCGGCAGAAAAGCACATATGTAAGGCCTTGCAAATTTATCCACATTCTGCTGAAGTGCAAAGGCTATATTGTTTTATGTGCTCGAGCCATAATGCGGTGGATTTGTTAGAGACGAAAAAAGAATGGAGTTTTGCTTATAAGGAAAGATACCGAGGATTGCTCCCACTGCGGTATACACTTCAACTTGGTTCGACAACTAAGGTGACCAAAAAAACTGTGAACGTGCCCATGTCGCATGTGATTCCTGTTGTACTTAGTATTCTGTGTGTGATTTTTCTCGCGGCGAGTCTCATATTGCACTTCACGAATGTGTCATTGCCCATTTGGAGAACTGTTTATAATGATTCTCATTCAGAAAGTGGCAATTTTAGCGACATTGCCAGTAGCAGCATGACTGATGAGGTAATTGCCTTCAAGGGCGGTGTATATTTTAATTGGTCTTTTGTTTTACCATTTTCGGGGCATCTTTACTTTGGTTTATTTATTGTCGTGTATGCCATTACTGCAACCGCATTCTCGTGTTACAACAACGCTTCCACTGACGATCGATTTGCTGCAGTACTGTACTTTCTCAAGTTATCCATGATGCACGGTAATTTTGTGGATGATCTGCTTAATCGATTAGTCTTTACTTTGCGTGGCGTCGGGTTGGTAAACGTGGTGACTGTTATTCAGATTGTGGTGAAAAATACTTTGCTGCTTGATGCCTTTAACAGGGAAAACTGCTACATATCGGAAGCTAAAGATAATATAAACAACAAAAGCAGCAACAGCGCAAATTATGGTTTAGATGGGAAAGTCTGTAGATACGCCCTAATGGAGTGGACTGTCGCTTGCGTACTTTTGACATTTTCCTTTACAGTTTTTTGCTTTGCTTTTCATAATCGTGCGTGCCGTGTACTCCGCAGTTATGACATCATAACAGGTTCAGTAGCCACATACATTACATTATTCATTCTTGACGCGACGTTTCTACTTGTTTTATTTCCGGCTTTGTTTATATGTTGTGCAGTGTTGGAGCCCATACTATTCATGATGAGCCTTATTTTTGCTCTTCTTTCTTCACCTCTTTTCGTGGAGCACATCGCCAGCGTTCCGACCGATGCGGTGCTGTCAACCGTTGGACCGGGTGGGCCCACTGCCTTTGGCGCTGCGGGGGGCGGCGGGGTCGACATGGCGCTCTTCGCGGCGGAGGCGGCGAGGCGAATTCGCTCTCGTCTCTCTCGGGCTCTCCCACCGCGGCACTGGTCCCCCGGACGCCGTCACGATTATCCAATTTACTGTTTGCACGAACTGGACACGGTTCCGTCTGATAAGCAGTGCAGCAAAGTTATTTCTGTGGCTTCATATATAATTCATCTCTATCTTTTGCTTCACCGGGCTATTTGTTGGAGAACTCACCGCAGCCCTCTGTGCAGTGCGGCGGCTGTTCAATTGGCTTTGTTGCGAGAGGCGTACGCGGCTGTACTTCCGCGTCATTGCTTTTCCTCGACTCGGTCCATGGAGTCCTCATCAATCACAAGTTCATCTTCGGGAACATTTGGCAATGAAGCAGTGCGTGGAGAAGCGGAAGAGGAAACGATGCATTGTGGTGATACCCAGCGCTCGCTCTTTGGCACATCTCCTTTCTTGAAGTCACAAGGAGCAACTGCATATGGCTGAGTGATGGGTGCATGTTACATTATTTTTCTATCGCGTTATAATAATCTATTTTATTTTGTTTTACGGTAACTTGTTTCAAAATCTGAAAGAAAAAAAAAAAAAACCTTTGTACTTGGCTTTTTAAGGATAGTTTATTTATTTATTTATTTATTTATTTATTTTTTGTGATGGTTTTTAATAAACAAAAATGAGGACATCAATATGAGCTTGCTTTCTCATCAGGATACCGAAGTCGGGAAAATTACAATATGATGAAGGATACAAATTCAAAAGTTTTCGTTTTTGTTTTCGATGTGTATCTGCTGTTATGGTACAATTATATAAACTTTCGTATTTGAAGAAAAAAAAACTGTTTTGGTTTTTATTTTCACTTTTTTTTTTTTGTACAAATGGGTAAAATAATTATATGTACATATTGTATTTTTCATTCTCTTTCTCTTTCTCTCTCTCTCTCGCCGCCCTTGACTTCTAGTTTGACTGGCGATCAAGTTGAAGTTACTAGAAATAGTTTAAGGTGTCTGTGCGCATCGCTTTCATTGGAGTTACTTTTTATGCGTGTATCTGTGTATTGAACCCAAAAGTCATTATGACTTTAACATTATTTCATACCTTTTGGATTTTTATTTTATTTTTTGCTTTTGGGGGGGGGGGGGGGCGACCATGCAGTTACTTTGTCACGGACGCACAAGCAGTGGTGGTGGCGGTAAGGGAAAATCTCACGAATTGTAATGCGATTGAATGCCGATGGGCGCGTACGGGTTTCAGTGTCGTGCACAGATTGCACTATTCTTCTGCAGCGGAGAAATCGGGGTGTGGACCTTATCCTTTCTTTGGAAAATAAACATAACTGCAATGCGCCACATAAATTTGTGTATGATCGTGAAAGAGTGAATTATCACGACATGCACTGTTTGTTCCTGTGGCATGCGTTTTAACCGATTTGACAAAAGCAGCGCTTTAAAAACAAAAATAAAAAGTTTTCTGTGAATTATGAGTATAGTCGTGAATCCTGTCGTGTACTGCAATTTGTCAGTGGACCACTTTCTAGCGGTTACTAATTGTTTTGTATGGAGTCTTGCTCTAAAGGTTGAAATTCAGGTCTCCACATGCTCAGCTGGGTGCCTTGTATATACATATATATATATATATATATATTATTATTATTATTATTATTATTATTATTATTATTATTGCTCTTTTGAGGAACCTGGTGTGCTACGATGACATGCGTTGCGAGTTGAATTTTTTTTGAGGAAAAATATATCCAATTAAAGTGCCAAATATTTTTGTTTTGTTTTTGTAAAAAAATGCAGTTGTGAATACATTCAATGAGGTGGTAGAGATATCTAATAATAATTCTGCTGATAGATTTTACCTTTATGTTCATGTGATCATACTTTATATTTCTCCTTTCGAAAAGGACAGGAGGAATGAAGTGTTTGGGAGGCAATGATACAAATAAAAAAAAAAAAAACGAAGATGAGGAAAATGTGCGATAACCTTAACGTGTTATCGTTTTTTTATTTTTTTTTATATATGGTAGGTGCGGGGAAAATGTTTAGAAATTTATTTTCTTATTGGGACAACAAAGGTATTCGTATTCTACCTAACCTACTTAGTCTGAATGCCGACTTGTATCTTGTTTTTTTTTTTTTTTTCTGTTAGGTTAATACTTTTTTTTTTTTGGTGGGGCACCTTTTTTTATTTTTGTTTTCTTTTTTTGCATATTTTTGTGGTTGCATTTCATGATTTACCAATTAGTTTTTTTTTTTTTGTAGTTGTTGTTGTTGTTGTGTGTGTGTGTAACTGCGCTTTTAGATTTGAATATTGATATACATGAGTTTATACTTATCTATTTATTTCTTTTTCTGCACTCACTGATTTATGTTTCGTGAGGAAGGTTTTGAGGAGGAAGGGAACAAACAAACAAACAAACGAACCCCGCAGGACCTCTCTCATGACGGACTTCTCTGCGATGAGCGGCGAAACCGCTCCGCTGCCCGCGACGCCCTCCACGATCCTGCGGCACACGACGCTCGAGCCGGTCCACACAGCACTGCCAAAGGCACAGGCGGCGGAACCAGCCGATGCGGGGACAAGGGATACCCCGCGACCAGGAAAAAATATCATTGAAATTCGTGAAGACCCCGGCGCACCGCTTTGCACTATCCGAACGCAACTGGTGCCTATAGAGGAAGTGCGTAAAACATCATTGTTGTATGATTTGGATGAGAGCAAAGCACGTCGGGGGCGTCTGGCCGCAAATGTTGCGTATCGTCCTCCGTTGGATGGAAGTTGTACTGCTATCCCAGTGAGCAGTACCTCTTCATATACAGGTGTCGCTGTTCGAAAAGCTGCGCGCAACAATCATGCCGAAGGGGATCCGGCGGTAGAGTTGACCCCTGCGCCATACGTATCGCTACTCCCCGCAACACTGGAGTTGCGCAAAGTTCGGGGAAACCAATTGAACATGATAATGGGACTCGCCGCAAACGAAATGTTTGCTGCACGTGATGTGCGTCGATCAACAGGTATTGTACAGCCTATACGCGCAAAAATGCATTCGATTACCTCTTTAGGAATGTGCGGGTTTGAAACACGACTGAGGCATTTACAGGACTGTGCCAAGGTAAACCGTCGTCTCTGGCGAAAGTACAACCCTAGTGTGGGCAAATTGCACGACAAACAACCTCCTGAGAGGGGCGTTAGCTGCGAATTCTATTGCAACACTGATCCAACGGACTTTTACGATACTATTAACACAGCTGGCGAAGGCGGGGACAACAAAAGGTCGGACAGCTCAGAAGCAAGTATGGATGGAAGCAGCGGAAAAGGTGGCTTAACGAAAAACTCGCAGATCCGCGCAGTGGCAGTTGCTCGCCGAGAATATATGGATCTTGCAAGTCATGCGCAAAAGAAAGAGCAGGCGACAACGCTGCTGCGTGCAACACTTAAACAAAGTGCAAAAGAGGTCGCGCATGCCCGCCACGGGCACACGATGGCGAAAAACACTGTCGCCCTTCCCATTACTCAATACAAGGAAAGTGGCAGGACAGGTTGGGCTGCGGGAGAAGATGAAGTCACTGAAGGAGACGAAAAGACTGACACGGAAAGCATCTCCTGGGGGACAGATATGACAAAACCGGATCTTCAAGAAAAGGAAAAACGAGAAGAAGGAGAAGAGGAGGAAGAAGAAGAAGAAGAAAGAGAACAAAAAGAAGGAGAAGAACAAACAACTTCACAGCAAAATATTGCACAAGATAGGAATGTGGATTCCATGGAGGACTCGGCAGCAGTCCCTTCGCAACTTCCACATGACCGGTGTCGTAGTGCCGAGCTCCGCAACATTCTGAACCGTGGCAAAACAAGTATGGTTTACGGCCTTGAACTTTTACACAGTAACCACTCAGCCAAGTCTCGTCCAACAGTTTCGCTTCCGGCGATTCCTCTTTTAGGTCGCGGGACTTCGACAGAGGCGCCAAAACGCAATAATCGATCAAGCTCCACGGCCTGCAGTCGCATGGGTGCCTGCCAAAAGCGCCAGCCGTTGCCAGTGGAGTATGGTGTTGGTGAACGCTCGCGGTGTTTACTGGAGTCCCAAGTCGTTCAACATCGGACGAATGAAATAGAGCATGAACTGCAACGTAGCGAAAATATTCGTCGTACACGGGAATTGATGCGGAAGCTCATGCCAGAGCGTGTGCGACTTTTGGATGAATCACTCGCCCATTCATACGACAGTCCATCTTCTGTACTGGAGAAGCACCGTCAATTTATTTATGATATCGCCATGGAGATGGAAACGGTTGAGCGTCGGAGTGCCTGTGCTGCTTATATTGATGCACTTCAAGAGTGGTATGGCAAAGATATCCCTGAATCGGCGTCGTCATCCGTTAAGAAGGCTTTGCAGCAGGCGCGTGAGGCGATTATGCAGAATCCACCCCGGTGCAACTCACGGGTATTTCTAGCCATTGTGAAAAGTTGTTTTGAAATGACTCACCTCGCTGAGAACTCTGTGCAAGATATACTAAGGCGTCTTTCATTGCTCTTTGAGATGAGCACCACAGAGTACAGAGATGCCATAGACATGACATATCGCCAACTGAACAATCCAAAGGGTTACGAAGCACGATTCCGTGAGATTGACCGCACAATCGTTGGAAAGACTGTTGAAGGAGAGACAAGAGTTCGTGTAATATTACATCGCTGTCGATTTTTACCCACGCCTGTCTCCGGAGAGAATTCGGGATCTGAAGCGATGGGATATGACACGGGGGTTGCTGTTCGACTGCAGACAGATCAAAGCGCGTTTACATCTGATCGGGCAAGAGTAAAAATATGGAAAGCGGCCGCGTCACCAAGCGGAACTATGAATGGAAAACGCACGATTAGTGGTACCGCCATGTGTGGTATTGCAAATTTGCGTGCTCAAGTATTTCGCTTGCAGATGACAGAGCGTTTATCGCTTGACGTGGAGCTCTTGATGAATGGGACAACCATAGGCACGGCTGAGGTGCGCATGTCTCAATTTGTTTCAAATAAGAAAGGTAAAGGAACGTTTTGGTTGAGGACGAGTGGCGAGAAGTGCCCACTGGCTGAAGTAAAGTTGACCTTGGAGGTCCTTTCCGATAAGGATAGGCGAAGGAGAACGTTGAGCAGAACAACTCTTTGAACAGTGCAAAGACTGAGGGGTATAATAGTCGTTCTTGTAGCTGTGGGGAGGATAGTGGAAAGCAACAGGCTGACAGTGGAGTACGAGTAGTTTTATTTTCTTCATAAATACGAAGGAACAATCAAAAAAAGGAAAAGTGCTCTGATTTTTTTTTTTTGTTGTTGTTGTTCTTTCTTTCTTTATATATGTATATGTTTCTTTTTTTTTTTTTTTGAAATATTGTCAAAATATTGGTATGACTTGACTATTGGTATACTATTTTCTTCATGTGCTTTTCTGTTTACGGACCATGGGCTATAAAAATTTGATAAATGTAAATTTCTGAAAGCCTTTGCATTGCTCATCATTCCCTTTCCAACCCCATTTGTGCATGAAGCGCTTTGAAGGAGTTAGCAGCACTTCCTTTTCATTATTAAAGAGAGAGAAATTGACTCTCCAGTGAATATTATCAGCATGGGTCTCGATTGGTGAAGAGGAAAATATAAGGTTTTTGTCAAGAATAAGTTATATGCAGATCTCTCCATCTCTTTTTTTTTTTTTTTCCTCATTAGTTGCTGAAAGATGAAGGATAGATGTTATTTTACCTTTTCTTTTGGTGCAATGCTGTGTTTTATTTGTCATTCCCCATTTTTAAAATGAAGGGAAAAAAAAAATGATGACTTTAATGCACTTGTGATGGGTTATCTCTGCCCTTCTTTCAGGACAAAGGCTGTTGCGTGTGGTTCCGCACAGCAAATACACGAAAGGAGAAGCACACAGAAACACAAACACTTTATTTTCCTTTTCATTCCCTTTCTCCATGTATTCGAATACGGAGGCATGCGCCCATACAAATAACTTTTTTTTTTTCTTGGAAGTATATGGTGCTTTCATTTCATGTTTTTTTGAGTAATATGTGGTTGTGGTCGTTTTCTCTCATTTTATTTATCTATTTCGCTTCTTCTTCTCCTCTTTCAATACATGTTGCGCATTTGATACCTTTTGACACTCGAAGAGAAATTATTATCGTCACATGCGACGCCAACGTGCGACATTAGTATGCGCTCTACTTTCATTCTCTGTGAACTCCACTTTGAGCCACACATTTACCAGCGCCACACGTCACATTCACACATTTTCGCCAAAGAAATTACCGAATTCTGCTGTACAGTCTTCGGCGCCATCACCAATGCGTTTTCAATTGGATACCATTAGCGCTCCTAGCGGCGATGCGCTTACAGTCTCTTCCGCTGCCGAGTACCTTGACCAATTACGAAAAGTACATCGTTCTCTTGGTGTTGCGCCTGCTGCGTCACAATTGCGCTATAGTGCGCGTAAGTTTCTGCAGAGTATAGGCTCTTCCCCTCAAACAATGTCGTGGCCTATGACGGAGAAATTTGCTCATGCCATTATCAATGCCTCTGTGCATTTTGAAGTTGTTGTGTTTGAGTGTCCCTACGGCCAGCGTGCGGTGGAACACCTCATGATGTTGTGGAAGGGCCGAAGGTCTGGTACTGAGGAGGTAACGGATTCTAGCGTGGGGGACAGGCGTACAACAGTTATAAAGATGACGGCAAATAAAGAAATTGCTTTTAGCGATGTGTCTGCTTTGGGTCGACTGGTGATGGCAGCAGTAACTCAAATCAATAATGGAACTTTGTCACTTCGCGAATCGGAACGTCTACTGTTATCGCAATTTCTATGCGATGCTTTACTTCCCGCTGCTGTGCAGTTTATCAGTACTGATTTTTTTCACTCGAGCAGTAGTGCGATTCCTATGTCTGCCGCTGAGGCTGAGGCTTTTTCTGTTCTACTCGCTGCGCTAACCAAAGCGGCAGTGACGAAATGGGCAAGGCAAGAAGGGGGAAGAATTGTGTTTGGCCCACCAACAGAGAAAAGTGGATTTGATGTTTCTCCATCGCCTAACGCTGAAGTATGTTTGGAGAGTGATCCCACAGCAACGTGTGAGAGCGTTGGTCAAGGAGTACCAATTGCTTTCACTAAATTGGCGCATGCGATGGAGCGATTTGCATCGGATTTTTCATCAATGGTGTTTCATGAGACTGCTCTTCCAGTCTTACGCTTCTTCACCCTCACACACTCGATTCCAGTGTTTATTGATCATTCTGCGATGTGTGAGTCCGATGTGGCATCTGTCGCCTCGTCATTGGTAAAGGTTTTCATAGCCCTCTTGGATCCCAAAGTTCTGCTGGCATCACACCAAGTATCGAGTGTTGCGTCTACTTACGCTCACATTTTAACATATAATTTGATTTCAACAGGCTGCAGAACGTACAGTGCACTGCTGGATAAACTTCGGCACGTTATACTTCACGATACGGAGGCTCTTTCACCCGTCACTGTCTTGTTGTCCTTGTGTGAGCGTGTGACGCCCGAAGCAAAGCGGTATCTTTTCTCTGATACAGCTGCACTACTCAGTGCGCTTGCGAAGATATATCATCTCGTGTATACGCTTTATCGCTCATCTGGAGAAACCGCTTCCTCGCCTCGTGTCCCATACCCAAAAGTGCCAACGTCACGCTTTGAGCGACGCCGTAGCACTTTGCCGGCGAATAAGTCTTTGCCCTCTTCCGTAGCGGCAGAAGAGTCCGTACACACTCCACACTCGTCGCCGAACTCACCACCGCCCACTCTCGTAGTGAGCATTGAGGACTTGGCGGAGATCGACGGCGAGCTGGAGGCACTACTCAACGCTTGTGTGACCGTCACGGCACATTATATGCCTTGTGCCCCTGGGATGAAATCTCGACCGGTTCTCCTGGGCATTCGTGGCGACCAAGAAGAATTGGTGCGAGTGGCCTCATGCGAGGCAAAGGAACGTGGCGGAAAGAGTCGTATTGCGAAGAAGACAGCAGGAAATCGCGAGTTGGTCATGATTGCGGAGGCTCTGCACGCATTAAGTTGGCGGCACTTCGCGGCTTTTCAGGAGCGGCTCTATACTGAACTTATTGCATCACGTGGGCAGTTGGAGTTGCGCCCCGCGCAGTATGCAACACTTTTGCGTATTCTGCTGCGTGCTCCACCAGCATTGCCTTCTGCTGTTTTCCACTGTGTCTCGGATCGTCTTAAGCGAGTGATTCATGCGGAGTCTATTACCTCGCCACTGGGTGAAGTCATCTGTGCAGAACATGCACGATTGATTCAGGATCATCCACCACTCTCTCTTCACGATGCCTGTGCTGTTGTTTTTGATTTCGCGAAGAAGCTCCATGGTTCGTCTCTTCCGCTACTGCATGATCTTCTTGTGCGTTGCAGCCAACGCGTAAAGAGCGGTATAGAATCATCGACATCCATTTCACTTTCATCCTCACTCTCCGACTTCTCCTCATCCTCTGCGGCGGTAGTGGTTGGCTGTGCTATGTTTATTGTGAGTGCCACGAAGTTCCTTCACGCGGATGCGCGTGAGGAACCGGCGCTGCGATTTATTGCTGATGCTCGAGACAAGGCCGCAACACACGTGGCTGCCCTTGACGCAGCTAACGTGAAGGAAATTCTTTGCAGGGAAATGTCCATTTCAACTTTGGCACACGCCGCGCTGCTTTTGGGGGATCCTAACGAAGGTGAACCACACGATGTGCATGCTGTGCGGGAACTGCTGCGCGCTTCATTTCACTCGCGTGTGTTGGAATGTGATTGCATGGAGTTGGCACAGTTTCTCAGTGAATATTTTGCCTCTGTAGCGCTTCATATTCCTTTGCCTTCTTGGATGATTGCGGCTATACCTCTTGAGAGGCACTTTACCGGCAGTCAGCGACTTCCCGCGCTCACACTGCTTCCACTCCTTGTGAAGGAAAGTGGCGAAGGGGAGACCGCCGCGGTGGTGATGCACGCCGTGGAAGTAACGCGATTGTATTGCCGAACATTTGCAACGCTTGTAGCCACTCTTCAGATATTGCATTTGGCAGATTCTGCACTTCTCGCTGATGCAGCGGTGTTGCAAATGGTATTGCGCAAAATTACCCAACTGATTCGACGAACGGCGTATTCAAAAGACCTTTTTGCCTTTTTTGCTTTGTACGGGGACTGCCCGGAGGTTGTGTCGGCAAGCACGAGTGAACTTGTTCCCGAGTCCCAGTGTTTTGTCGTGAAACAAAAGAACGTGGCCTCACTTGCAAGTGTTCACGAAGCACTGCAGTCGATTGCGCGCCTTCGCTCCCGTCAACTGCGACAGCGATGGCTTTCCGTATTGTCTCCCCTTATTGTTCCTGCCGTAGCCTTTGCGACGGACACCCCCGATGCGGTCCTTGACGTGGCAGAGCTCGTCGCCCCTGACGATCCCGCGCTGGTGCAGTGCATTCTTCGTTCCTCTCAGACCATTCGCCAACTCCACATGACATACAGCTCCACCGCCGAGGGCGCCACGCTGCTGCGGATCTTAATGCTCTTGCAGGGCGGGAGTCGCGCAAACTCGACGGTGCGGGAGCTGCACAGGGCGGCGGCCCGCGCGCTGGAGGGGCCGTACCACCGGACGGCGCCGGTCGAGCAGCTTGCACAGGCGATGATGTTGCCGTCGCTCGAAGGGACAGTGGTTGTGCGGCGGCTGAGGCGAAATTTTACACTGCGCGTGGAAAAGCTGTTGGGGAGTGGTGCAGTGTCTGAAGGGGAACAGAGATGGGACGAGGCACTCGACAAACTGGAGTTGGACCATTGGTTAACATTGCTGCAATATCATTTTGTGGGAGAGGTGAATTCACACCGTTTTGAAATGGAGCTTCAAGAGAGAAAAGAGAACGACGAAAAGCGGCGGTTAAGTAGATCACAATCAGCAAAAGAAACGAAGCCAAAAACAACGACAACGACAGCACTTGGAATTCAACGGGTAACGCATAGTGAGGGCAATGCACCTCTCTTATTACAAGACAGTGAGGTTCAGAAGGAACAGAAAGAGGATGTGACACGGCGACGCCGTGGTTTGTTTCTCGTCTTGGGATTCACCCCGTCTTCTGTTATGAAACTTCGTACATCACTTGGAGCATCGCAGTTTATTCGTTTTGTAAATGAGCTTCTTCGGGAAACGGCGCAAGTCGTGGGAGTAGATTGCACGCTGCCAGAGAGTGGAGAGAAACAAACAAACACACATGGGGAAGAATACTTCCAAAGTCATTGCCTATGGATGAGTGATGGGACATTATCTCCTTTATGTCACAAAGGCGTACGCCCTTTTGTTTCACTTGCAATGGGACTTGTTGAGGCCATCTCAGGAGATCTTGATGGTTTCGTGCGGCAAGAAGAGGAACTTATCAATTCACAGTGCAAAGGAAACAAAACAGGTAAACAGGATGTTTTGATTGACCTTGAAGCAGTCCTGCAGTTTGCATTGTTAATGGATCTTTACAACCCAGCGCTTTGTGAACAGCGTCAGTTGGAGTCGTACAATGCAGAAGATATTTTTAGCTGCGAGAAGGGGCTTCCTTTAAGGTATTTGTATAGATTGTTATTAAAATTGCCAAGTCAATGGGGACGTGTTGGGACAACAACGAGCAAGTCGTCCGTTCGGTTATGCAATATCTCCGCTGTCCTGGACTACACTGCGGGAAGTTCTAAAGGATCCGCGTTGGATGACTTTGCGGATGAGCAAACTTTTTACTCTTTGCGTTCGGAGCTTGGTGATATATTTGGGAACTCTCGTCCACTTTTGATGGATGTGTGCATGCCCATTGCTGAGGTTTACGCACGTCAACATCGTCAGCGTACCCTTTCAAAAAATTATCTCTTTGATGCGCTGATGCAATGCCTCATTCATGCCGATGAGCCACCAGCAGCCACACGGGCGCGACTGGCCACACTTGGTCCACGTGATATTTCTCGTGTTGTGCAGGCCATTTGTGGCGAAACCTACGCGAAACACACGTTCACCCCCGCTGTTGCTGACGGTGCGGTGGATATTCTGACAGATTTGCTTCCAAGCAGCAGCGCAGAGGATTTGTATGACGTTGTCCGCACGCTGCTTCCTCTTCTGGAGAGCCAAGCGGCGGTGGCAGAGGCCGCTTCGTTGAGTATTCGTCGCCTTCTCGCACATGTTGCAGTTGTCATGGGCAACGATACGGAGCGCTTTCCTTTGGAGATTTTGTATGATATTCTTCAGCGGCTTCATGAGCCACACGCGTTAGTGTCGGCAGCTGCAGCGCGGCGAATGTTGGCAGGCCTCAACGCAGACACGGAAAGTGAGAAGGAGAAGGAAAACGATGTGGAAAATAACCGTGCCTCGAAGGGAACGTACACGTTGACCGTTTCACTCTTGAGGAGTATTGTTTCTGCCAATCAATACAAGGCAAACATTGGAAGAAATGAACTGAACGAAACGTACGAAGATAGTGTGTTTTGCACATAATCCCTATATAGTTTCTAATCACTCGCGGTGTAGTGAAGTTAGAGAATGGTTATATATATATATATATAATATATATATATACATATATCATTTCCTTATAGTGGATGAGTAGATTTTGGCAAGACAGCTTTGTTCCCATCTCGGTGAATCTTTTTATCTTTGCTGTTCTATGCAAGAGTGCACCAATACATTTCGAGTGTGAATTGATTAAAGTTGAGCTATTCCTATAGCATATGCCACAGTATTTGCCCAGGGAGCGCTCTGGAGTTTCGTAGGACTCTGAAGAGGAATCTAATGAAGCAGCTACTATGGAATAGTGGGCCGCGAACTCATGAGACAGTGTGTGCTTACAGCGTTGCTTATTGCGAGGCGAAATGAGTGTGAAGACTAAACAATATTATAACAAAAATAAATTTTCTTTTGTTGCTGCAGAAGATCTAAAAAAAAAAAAAAGCAACAGGGCGCTACTATGCCGAGTACAGTCCCCGGATGATCTCGACATGCACTTCACCTCATCTTTTTCACAGAAGCGTATATACTTACCCCCATATTTTCCATTTGTATGGGGAGTGAACAGTGACAGAATGATAATTTTTTAGTCTATCGCATCACCGCATTGTGATGATATACATATATTTATTTATATATATACTTATGCTTTACTGTATCTTTTTTTTTTTTTGCTACCCTTTTCTACTTTTTTTTTCTCGCTTCAGAAACGGAAAGGATACACCGAGAGAGAGTGAATCCAACTCAAGAACTGTGAGCACTTGGCAAAAGATTATTCAATGGCCCTCTACTATTACATACATTGTGTTGAGTTTATGTATTCAAGACAATTTATTCGAAATTCAATGTATTGCTTTTGCACTGCTGAGCGGTGTGGTTGCCGATGCGTTCTGCAAACATCAACCCCCCAAAAGCCTTTGCCAGTGACCCATTGATCAAAGCACAGCAGCACCTCTCCCCCCCCCCTCGCGTCTCTTTTCGCTTAACCGGTTAAGCATTAATACCATTTGCGTCAAGGCCATTACTCCGCTGTGGAGGTATTAGAGCCCTTCTCTTCTTTCCTCCTTTCCCGCTAAAGGCAAAGCCTCTGTGGTACTGCGAGTGCTTGTACTTTTTGCCATTGCATATATTGTGTAAAGAGGGCGTGGAGCTAGTGCCAACGTGATGGAATGCAATATATGTGAAGGCGTTTCTTCTCGTGAGTATTAAACAACGAAAGCTGAGGCAAATGCATAGATGCGCTATTTCAGTAGGTGGGAAAAAAAACAAAAAAACATTTCAGCAATTCTTTGAGCAAATTCATCACAATTCAGTGATGCGACACTTGCATTGCACCTCGTATGGCTTTTCTCGAATGCAAGAGAGTGTGCAGTTCATTGGATCAGGGCTACTAGCACTCGAAAAGCTTTTTGACAAGACGGAGGGGAAATGAGATCAGAATATAGGAAGACCTAGAGGGATAAACAAAAGATTAGGTGAAGTGCTTAAAGAAAAACGTACAGGTGAGTTGTTCAAGTATTGTTCTTGTTACTTTTTGTTTATTAGTCTTGTGCGTGTTTGTGGGGGGGGAGAGGTGCACTGGTTCTTGTTGTTGCGAATTGGAAAAGTTTGCAAAGTGTATGTGGATTTCTCTACATGATGAAAACCTTTCCGAGTAATGCTGAACTTATGAAATGATCTTTTCATTACTGTGTGACAATGTTAGAGACAGAGCCTGTGTGTACAGCTGTGGTATTTTTTATCCTCTCTTCTTTTATTAAAAAAAAAAAAACTGTTTTTTTTTTTTTCGAGATGCCTTATTGAGTTTCTGGCCATCTCACTACTTTGATAGTTTCAAGTAGTTTTCTTCTTATCCTCATGCAGTGTAATAAAACAATTTGACGAGAAATAAGATACGCCAAAAAAGAATAAAAAAAAAAAGGAAAATAAAAAAGGTTTAATACACTGATCGTTATCCACTTTTAAGTAAATTTGTCTTTTTCTCTCTTTTTTTTTTTTGTGTATTTGTGTGTGTGTGAGGGTTTGTATTTAAAGGAATTTTGCTTTGGTTCAAAAATTGGTTTATTTGTTTTATTTTACTTTTATAAATTTTTTTTTTTTGTATTGGAGTATTCTAGAAAATTGCTTTTTGAAGGAGTCGAAAAGGAAAAAAAAAAAAAAACGAGGGGGGAGTGGGGAGTTTCTTTTGTGTTTTATTATTATTGTTATTTTTCTCTTTTGAAGTGTATTTAATTGCATATGACGATTTTGTCCTTTATTTTGTTTTCTTTGTCTCATTAATAAACTATTTAGCCAAATTGGTAAAGGTAAGATTGAAGTACCCAGATAGCTTAGGACATAAAGAGACCTTTCTACCTACGTGAATAGATAGGTGGCCAAGGGAGAGTACGAATTGAATTTTTTTTTTTTTTAGAATTATACTTGAATTAAAGAAGAAAAAGAAAGAAAAAAAAATAGTGCAAGCAATTTTCCCGCTTTTATACATCTCACGTGAAGGTTTATTTTAACGAGTCGCAGTATCGGAAAAATAAAATCCCTTCCGTCCACTGGAACGTCGATTTCATTACATACTTTATTTTTATTTTTATATTTATTGTTGTTCTGTACATAACGACACGTACAACACTGTTTTCTTCACCACCGTGATGATTGCGAGCATTAGTGGATTTCTCAACCTCAACAATCTCGACATGACGAGTGATGCCAATGATGTCATTGTTATACGGCACCCCGACGGACGATTGCACTCCACACCTTTTAATGTGCGCTTTGGCAAAGTGAAGGTCCTGCGCCCCAGTGAAAAGGCTGTGCTTGTGGAAGTCAATGGCGTCATGACATCTGCGGTGATGAAGATGGGACCTGACGGGGAAGCCTTTTGGCTATCGCCGACTGGTGCGGATATGGCGGCACAACCGGAATCGCCTGTTCTCCCACCACACGCACATGGGAACACTTCGGAGGACTATGCCACACCAACCGCATCAACAGTTCCGGATTTGCAATTACCGTTGCAGTGTTTGTCCTCTTCCCCCGCAAGCGAAGCGAGAAGAGTCTCTGCCACAGAGGCAATGGTGACACGAGGGGCGGCAGACAGCAGCAATACCCCGCTTATTGAGGAGGACCCAGACGGTCACCTTAAGGTGAGTGCCGGGGCGCGGTCTTCCTTAAAAGATGTGAAGGAAGTGCATTTGGTCGAAGAAACAGTGGAGGCGGCAGAGCGGGCAATGCGTTGTGTGGCAGAAATGTCGTTTGAAGATGATGATTACATGCGGGAAATGGTTTTAAGGGATAAAGCCACTGCCACTGTAACCTGTTTCTCTTCGGCGTTTAAAGATATAGCGGAAGTGTCCGAAATGGCGGAGAGGCAGACGGATGCAATAGCGACTTGCGCGGTTTCCATAAATGAAACAAGTAACGGCGAAACACAGCAAAATGCACACTCCACAGTTTCGTTAAAAGATCGCCGTGTGGATGGTAATACAAATGATGATGATAAACTTGAAGAAGAAAAGTTAATAAAAGACCAAGCGAAACTTACATTCTCGGAGGGGGATCCGGGTGCTCATGGTGATGCTTCCCCGTCACATGGTTCATTTCAGGATAAAGAAAGCAAAGCCGCTAGTGATGTGCAAAGCGATGCGCTTGAAGATGATTACATCTTTGAGGATGCAACAAGAGATATGAGTGTTGCAATGTATGAATTTATGCCAGAGACTGCAAACTGCGACATACAGATTGTAGATGGGATGGAGACATTACCCGCAAACACCGCGTCGTCCACTGCTGGATTCTCAGGAAGATACGAAGATGGAATTTCGCAATATGACATGAATGTTGTGGATCATGAAACCACTTATTTTGTTCGCTCTCTGATTCCTATTGAAGCGGATTTGCAAAAGTTAAATCTGCAAGAAGGACACAACCGAGTACGATACATTACACACAGTGCTCTACGCGGTGAGGTGGCAGTGGAGGCGAGTATATACCTATGGAAAAGTAAAGATCGTCTTGTGGTGAGTGATATAGATGGCACAGTAACAAAAAGTGATCTTTGGGGGCATTTGATGCCACTCCTTGGGCGTGATTGGACGCATGATGCTATATGTTCGCTCTACAGTAGAATTCACCAAAATGGTTACCGATTTGTGTATCTTACTGCACGAAGTGTCTCACAAATATCTATGACTCGTCGGTTTTTGTGGAATATCGAACAAGATGGATACCGCTTACCAAAAGGTCCTGTCCTGACGGCGCCGCAGCGTTTCTTTACAGCTTTTACACAAGAGGTTTCAAAGAAATCGCATTTGTTTAAGATTGCGTGTTTACAAAGTGTGTTGGATACCTTTCCTGCAAACTTTCGACCCTTTTACGCGGGTTTTGGTAATAGGTTCAACGACGTAGTTAGCTACACTGCCGTAAATATTCCACGACATAAGATATTTATCATTGACCCCAACAGTGTCTTGCATGTTTACAATGTGAAGCAGACGTATAAAGATCTCACACATCTTGTAGATGTCACATTTCCCCCAGTGGAGAATTATAACTCTCAATTTACTGGAGAAATGACTCCATTGGTTTCACAGATGTCAACGGTATCCAATGGTTTACAGGACACAGTCGCCAGCAACGAGTCCAGTGGTATATCGCATAATAATCCTCTAAACGGGAGTTCCTCGCTTACGCCTGGAACACGTGTGGGTATATCATCCTCTCTTGCGGGTTCGCTTGATGCGAGTGATGCCTCAGGTGGAGAGAATGAGCCGAACGCTGAGACCACAGTGCCGGTGAATTACTCAAAGGAAGATGTACTGTGTGATCAGGAGTTTGACTCTTTCTTTTATTGGCGTGTGCCGCCAAAAGTACTCATTGCGGAAGAAAAGGACACCACACAGAAGAAAAAGGAAAAACCCAAACGGCATTGGCTGCGGTTTAGTCTTGGCTCCGGCGCGGAGCCCACCGCTTTGTCGCCTGGAAGCGACAGGGACCGCGGGGACGCGAGCGACAGGAGGAGGCAGAGCGGCGAGTCGGGGACTGCGAGAGAGGAGACCACTGCGGTGCCTGTGCCGAGTGCGTTATCCGCAGCGGCTCCGGCAGACACTCAAAAAGTTACACAGAAAACAATGAGGTAAAGCCTGCAATGATGTCAACTGAATGCGGAGACCTTCTGACACGAAAGGAGACCACACAGTTTATTATTATTATTATTATTACTATCATTATTCTCCTTACTGGTTTCTCGTTTGTATCCACCAGGCGCACACTGTAGTTTGGGAAAGAAACAGTCATTGCGTGAATGGTTTTTTTTTTTTTTTTTCCTTCTGGAATTCTGCGGAGCCTTTTGTGTTCACTGACAGGGGGCGACGAATGCGATAAATGAAGCGAAGAAGCGCAGCGAGTCGGAGACGTAAAAAAGGAAAAATAAACAAAAATATATATAAAAAAGAAAAAAAATAATAATATCAAAACTGAAGCGCATCACATGATGCCAATGAAGGCATGCATACGATTATTTTGTAGGGAGTGCAGGAATCAATAAGAGAGTCAAATTTATTGTTTGTATAAATAAATATATATATATATATATATATATATATATATATATGTCTGTGGTTATACTGTAGTGGAATGTGGGTGCAACGGTGTTCGCGCCCTACACGTAATGATGTGATGATGAAAAGTATATTTTTGGATAATGTATTTTTACTGACCAGTGCCTGTGTTCTGTACGGCAGGCAAAGCATAATACACACACAAACAAACAAACAAAAAAGAAAAAAAAACCTAAAAAAAAAAAAAGAACAGAAGATAAAAACAGACATGGATTACAAAAGAGAAAAAATATAAGCACAGTACTTACCCCAAGAGGTGAAAAATAAATACGAAAACGATAAAGAAAGAAAGAAAAAAAAAAAAGAGAGAAAGAGAGAGAAAGTGATTATGTGTGAGATGGCGAAAATGGCCAAAGAATAAAAGAGGCAATGCGTGATTGGGGTGAAGCAATGTCTGATGTGACCTTAACAGCGAAAGGCAATTCTTTGTAAAAGCGATAGCTAACTGGAAACGAAAGCCTAAGCGATTTTTTTTTTTTTTCTTTTTGGTTGTTGTTGTTCTTCGTATTGGGTGTTGTTTTTATTTTATAATTTTATTTTATTTTTATATTTCTGTTGTAAAGGACTATTTGGAAATGTATTTTGATACCGATGCAAAACCAAAAACAAAAAAAAAAAAGAAATTGTGGAGAAACAGATGAAACTATTTCAATGATGCGTTGAAACCACTAAGGCCATCCGTTTTACTCTTTTTTTTTTTTTCTTTTGCTTTGTATATATAAATATGGTCTATAGCGAACGAGGCAAATTTAAAGCATTATCTTTTTTTTTTTGTGTGTTATTTTTCTCTTTTTTTTTTTTTTGTGTCTTCTGTTTTTTATTGTTCAATATTGAGTTTTATTATTTTTGGAGAGGAACTATTCTATGCCTCTTTCTTTCTTTTTGTTGCAAGCATGGACTTCGCAAACGACACATATTTGCTATTGTGTGTGCCTCTATGCATTTCTACTCTTTGTGTTTCGTTTAGGCATTTATCTTTGTTTTTTTTGCTTTTCTCTCTAATTCATACTTCAACTTCAATTCCATTTCCTCTTTCTTTTGGTTTTGTTTTGTTATTTGAGGGCTAAGGGAAAAGCACAAAAGAAAAGGAAAAGAACAACAACAATTAAAAGAAAAAAAAAAAATGGCTTTGCAGTAAGAGGAATGCTGTTTTTTTTTTTTTTTAATTTATTTATTTATTTATTTTCCATGTGTCTGTCCTCGTGGTGATTCTGCTAATTAAAGAAAATAAAATCTGCAGAGTTGTTTTACTGGAAGTTTCTCTCTTTTATCTCCAGTTCTGTGTTTGTGTCCCCTCTGTCACTGTTGGTGTATATATATATATATATGTTTTCTATCTTTCCCTTAATGTGTCTTGATTTTATTTTCTTCTTCACACAACCGCAAGAAGGGCTCGATTTTCTCTGCACAATCTACATGATTCTTTTTTTTTTTTTCAAATAATAATTTTTTATTTTTGTTTTTCCTTCTTTACTCTTTCGCTCATTTTGTTGCTCGATTTTTGTGCAATGGATTTCTTTCGGGGGACGGCGGCTGACATTCTCTCTCTCTCTTTTTGTGTTTGTATTTGCCACAGAACATTCAAATTTGAGCTTTGACTTACTTTGCCTATTTTTTTTTTTTTTTCACTTTTTTTTTTTTGTTATTATTATTGTTCTTATTATTCATTTTGATGGCAATTCAAATCGAAAAAGAAAAGAAAAGAAAAAAAAAAAGTATATATAAATATATAAATATATAAATATATATATATAAATATATATATATATCTGTATCCACTACTCGCAGAGAATGGACTTGGACGCTGACGTTGCGCCGCTGATGCGTGCGATGGACACTTCGCAGCGGGGCGTCGCCGCCGCCGTCGTTCCGCTCTTCGCCGCGCTCGACGAGGACGCGCTCGCCGCGAACTACGGCGCGGAGGCACAGGCGCGCGTCTCCCTCTCCGCCGCGTACGCGCTGCTCGTCCTCACACAGGCGCTCGATCAGCTGAACGGCGGCAGCGCAACGCTTCCCCCGGGCGCGGACACACAGCTGGAGCTTAAAATGAATCGTATCACGGATTACATTCGCAAACTGCAGAGCTACGCAAAGCGCAAAGAGGAAGAGGGAAAGGATGGAGATGGGGAGGAGCCGCCGCTGAAGAAGGCGCGGGGTGTTGCTGTGGAGGCCGAGGCGGATCCGTTGGGGGACGAAATACTTTTTGGGTCCATTGCGCGTGGCAGAGGAAAGGTCGCGGTGGAGGCCGTGCAGCAGCTCGCGGATCGAGCAAACGAAAGCCATTGATATTCTGAAACTGTTTCTCTCTGTCTCTCTCTTTGTGAATATATATATATATATATATATATATATATGGAGAGAGAGTGTGTGTGTGTGTGTGCGTTTGGAGTTCTAACGAGACACTTTTTTTTTTCGTGTAAACGCTGAATTTGTTTATTTCTTTACTGTTGTGCTTTAATGTTTTACAAATTTGAAATTGGTATGTTTATTTGTGCTGCCGCGTGTTGAACCTTTCTTTTTCTCTTTTTAATTCTTCTTATATATATATATATATATATATATATATATACATTTAAACATTTCATAGAAGAGAGAGCCTCTTCTTTTAACGCTAATAGGAATCGTATTTTACTCAATTACTTTCTATACTTAATATATTAAAAAAGGGAAAGATTAGGAAAAAAAAACAAAAAAAAATCCCTTTTTTTTTGCGGGGAAACGAAGATTCTTTCTTTACAGCACAACATTGGAAGTGTTTTGTTGGTTTATAATAATTGGACCCGAATGTAAAAAAAAGTCGTAGTGTAAGCAATCGAAGTATTTATTTTTTCAAGCAAAGTTGATCTGTGAAAGTCAAAGCAAAACAAAAAAAAAAAAAAAGCAGAGGAAACATCATTTTTATTAGCGATTCAACACCACACAGCTGCAAAGTTATTAGTTCTGGTGTCTCTCCTTATCATAACAGGAAAGTTAAAATACGAAAAAAAAAAAAAGAAAAAAAAAGATAAGAAACGAGGAAGTCAATTGAATAAAACAGAGTTTTTATCATTATCACTATTTTGTTTTTGTTGTTGCTGAAGTGAGGATCAGGATTCGTATCTAGCAGAATTAAGACAAATACTCACACACACACACACAAACGCACACGGATATCGGAATTGTATGCAAATAGTCATTTATCCGCGATAGTTTTATTTTATTTTATTTTACTTTATTTATTTGCTTTTTATTTTGTTGTTGTTATTGTTGACTAGGCTAAAAAACAACAAAACAACAACAACAACAAAAAAAACATACACACCAAGCGCAAAAACAATTACTTTCTCCGCTGGTTCCTATTCTGTTGCGCATGCCACTGAGGGCGCTCTGTCGCGCGTGGAGTTTTTATCCCAAAACTTATCGATGCGCCATTGCCACTGGCGCCTCATTCGCAATATGTTTCGCTGCTGCTCTTGCGTGTGTGTGTCGCGCTCGGCATCGCGCGGTACGCACTGTGCCTTTGCCCGACTGCGCCGCTGCAGTGCTTCGCCTGCGCACTTGCTGCTACCGCCCAATCTCTGTGTCCTCGCGCACAGTGTTGTGGCGAATTGGGAATTGGTTTCGGTGGACGGAGGCGAACGATACGGTTGTGGTCCTGCGCACGGCGGACCCCGCGGATGCCGCGCTGTACTACGCACTGCTTCTCCCGCTGCAGCGGGAGTTGGAGCCGTCTTTTGAAATGATTGTGGAGGCGGACCCCTCCTGCCGCCGTGTCGTGTGCATTGGCGTGGGGACAAGAGACTTTGGCTCAAATCGGACGCGTCGCGAAGACGGTGGCGCGGCGCTGACGCTCTGTCGCATTCCGTTGCCGGACGATCGCGTGTATCGTCACATACCTCCGGCTGTTCCGCGAATGATTGCGGCACATACAAGGAACTGGCGCCTCTTTGAATCGTTTGCAGAGGAACTGGTCTTCTACGCCCCGTACCTGAATGCGCTGCAGGAGTATAAAGAGCCCTATGCATTCCCAGTCGATTCGCGAAGTCCCGCGCACGGTTCTTTTTCGACAATGCCGAAGGCGCAAAAGGAATTATCGACACACGCCTCCTATCCGCGAATGACGAGACCTGTCACCACGCCGGACATTTCGGCGGTAAAAGTCTCTGCTGCGAATGGTGAGGGGGCGGGCACTGCGGCCTGGGAGAGCTTTTCGGGACACAACGTCAGGCGCAGACCTCTCACGTCCCCGCCGCGCTGCAACGAGGAGGCCGGGACACACACTATCATGTCCGCGCTGCGTGGGTACATAGTGGACGCCAATGCGATTGCGTTTTCTTCTTCACTGCTGGCGGAGTTGGGTGACATGACCTTTGCGGCGGGTCTCGTGTCCACGGCGACGGAGGATCAATTCATTTACGACACAATTCACGAGGTGTCCTTTCATGTGGTCTTCTGTACGCCACTCTCGCAGCCGGATGTGTCTGCCGCGGAGATATTGCTTCAGCATCCACTGGAGCTTTGGAAAGCCTGTCGCCGATCCCGCAGAGCGGCAGCGGAGCTTTATATGATCGATGTGGTGTCCGCAAAGGGTGATGCAATGATATGTCACAGACGCGTTGTGGATGAAGTCGTTGCACAGGCGGTGATTGTTCACCACGGTGGTTCACTTCTTGAATTCGCTGATGCGTTGGCTGAATCTTTTGGATTATCGTACGTGCCTGTTACCTCAGCAATGCGGCGGGTTTTTGAACAGTCGCGTCGCAAAGCAATCAATGGTCTGAGTGCTGAGGGTCATACAGTTGAACCTTTACTCCATGCCGAGAATGGTTTAAAAGGTCAAATCTACAGTGAGTTGGAGTTTAAACAAGAAGAAAAAGATGTAGAAAAAATATATAGGGAGGAAGAGGAAGAGGAAACGGAAGCGCTTGTTTTCATGGAGCTTCCACATGTCTGTGAGTTTCTTATCAAACATAGACTGGATTTTTCTAGTGCCATGCTTACTGCATCAGGTTCGAATAAACTCGAAGAAGTGTTCGGAACCCCTGCAACAGTTTTCCCGTTCCTTCTTTGCGCCTGCGAGAGCATAGCATTTGTAACGCATATTTTTGACTCCATTGTCTCTGTTTACGGCCCGCTGAATTACGATAATTTTGCCATTTATGCGCATGATGTCTTTGTACGTGATCGCCCGGAGATTGTTCGCCACGCTCCTCGCATTTTCCGAATGCTGAACAAGTCGCGGACTGGTGTCATCTCCTTTGAGGAGATGTGCGGGTGGATGGCGCGAAAGCTCTCTTCCGGCGTGCGGGCCAAGCCGGACGCGCACTTGTTGGCCACGGCCATGTCCCTGCGCCTGCCGCTCGCGCTCTTGCTGGACAGGAGACACGAGTGGCAACGCTTTGAGTGTGCGCTTCCTTCTTTATCCGACGGTGAAGAGGAAAGGTACTGAAAGTGAACTTTGTTTATTTTGGTTCCCAAGGGTTCTCATTCTAATTGAACGCGTTAATTGCGGGTGACGGATTTTATGAAGGATTTATCTTTTTTTTTTCTTTTTCTTTTTCCTTTATATATATATATATATATATGCTTTCTGCCAGATTGTGTTTTGGGAATTGTTGAGGTTAGAGTCTTTTTACATAATTAGTTTATAACATTACACGTATTTCACTCTGAGGGTTTCCCACTGCTATTCTTTGACGCAGGCTCAGGACACAATGTGTCTGCTTCTTTGCAATGGTTCAGTGACAAGATGGTGGATACGATGAAGATTTAGCGTTTTTTTTTTTTTCAATATTGAAGAAAAAATTATTTCAAGACTACTCATCCTCTGCTAATATTTATATATAGTCATTTCTACTTTTTTTTTTTTTTTGTATTTTATTGTTCCCTCTGCAGTTTGTACAATTTTTTTTTTTTATCTTTTACATAATTTTGACATTACACTTCTTTTTCTTTTTCTATATTATTGTTATTAGAAGGTATCTTATAAGGATTTTAAAGAAACATTAAAACAACACTTATAATCTTTGTTTTATTTTCTTATTCTGAAAGAGAAATCATTTCAAAAAACAAAAACAAAGAAAAGCAACATATTAAGAGAAAAATACACATTAAAAAAAAAAAAAACTATATATATATATATAAATAAAAAGATTGTCATATATGACTGGTACACCATTTAAGATACTTATGCCGAATACGGCGGCAAAGAGCACTTCCTTTGTCCGTCGTGCTTTCTCAGTTGTTGTCGCCTCCGATACAAAAGGCGGAATCGGCAAAGGAGATTCCATTCCCTGGAATGTCCCAGAGGACATGCAACTGTTTAAGAAAATAACAACAAAGCTACGCGGAAAAAATGTTCTTCCCAGTCCCACAAGGCGCAACTGCGTTGTAATGGGCCGCAAGACGTGGGAGAGCATTCCCGTCAAGTTTCGTCCTTTGTCCGATCGACTCAATGTTGTTCTTTCCTCCACCGCAACCAAAGGTGATCTCCTCGCCTCTCTGCCAGAGAAGCGTCGTGCAGATTGCGACAAGGATGTGATGGTTGTGAACGGCGGGCTTGACAAGGCACTGCAGGCGCTGGCCGCACCGGAACTCACATCTGTCGTTGAGACTGTGTACTGCATCGGCGGAGGTCGCGTGTACGAAGAGGCGGTGGGGTCGCCGTGTGTGGATGTCCTACAGGCGATTCACCACACAAGCATTCACCTCGACGACCTGGAGTGCTCAGTGCGTTTCAAAATGCCATCGAAGGATACATGGATTCCAGAGAATAACACAAAAGTCCAGGTCTCCACAACAGGTGTAAAGTACCACTATGAAAAATTTGTCCCGCATAATGCCGAGGAACAACAATATCTACAACTGATCGATCGTGTGATTCGCACTGGGAATGTGAAGGAGGATCGCACAGGTGTTGGAACGCAATCCCTCTTCGGCGCACAGATGCGTTTTTCATTGCGTAACAATCGTCTTCCTTTATTAACAACAAAACGTGTCTTTTGGCGAGGCGTTTGCGAGGAGTTGCTTTGGTTTCTCCGTGGTGATACATATGCAAAGAAACTTGCGGATAAGGATGTGCATATATGGGATGCGAACGGCTCACGTGCCTTTCTGGATAACCGCGGACTTACGGAGAACGATGAAATGGATCTTGGACCTGTCTACGGCTTCCAATGGAGACACTTTGGCGCGGATTACACAAGACATGATGCGAACTACGATGGAAAAGGTGTGGATCAGATAAAAGAGATTATCGACACACTGAAGACGGACCCCAATAGTCGACGTATGCTTTTCAGTGCGTGGAATCCATCGGCTCTCTCACGCATGGCACTTCCGCCATGTCACATTATGGCGCAATTCTACACAAGTAACGGGGAACTCTCTTGCATGCTCTACCAGCGTTCATGTGACTTGGGACTGGGTGTACCATTTAACATTGCTTCCTACGCACTTCTTACAATTCTCATCGCAAAGGCAACAGGGTTACGCCCAGGAGAACTCATTCACACACTTGGTGATGCGCATGTGTACAAGAATCACATAGAGCCACTGAAACAACAAATCAAACGTGTGCCACGAGCTTTTCCTTTTTTGGTATTTCGTCGAGAGCGTGAGTACATTGAGGATTACGAAGAAAGCGACATGGAAGTGATTGACTACGAGCCTTATCCAGCAATTTCAATGAAAATGGCCGTGTAAATGGAAAATAGAAAAAAAGAAAACATAAAAAAAACTAAATACAGAAAATAAAGAGAACGAATATATATATATATATATATATATGTTTTATCTTTGCTTTTTTTTTTTTTGTATTTGTGTGGAGCAATCACGATTACGGATAGATTGGCTTTTAAAAAAAAAAAAAAACAATAAATGCATTTGAATTTTTTTTTTTATAGATATTCTATGCGAATAATCCTTTGAATACGTATTTTTTCGAGAGCAAGTGTTCGTATATGTGATGTGCATAAAGGCACTGCGGTGAGCAAAAGAAAATATCAAAACTATTTAACGAGTTTTTTTTTCTTTTGTTTGTTTCTTTGCCATGCATCATCGGTGTTGTCTCCGCATTTGAGAAGCAACCGTTTTTCTTACTCTTTTTTTTTAGTTTTTCGTTTGACAAAATCACTTCTTTCAACTGTACAAGGGGCTTCACCGAGGACAAGACATGCGGAAGGACAATAATTTTTGTTCACTTGTACGATTCTGTTTTTCTTTTTTTTTTTTGCCTCTGTTTGTGTTGTATTTGCATGATTAACACAATGTTGCATTCTGTCTCACATGTAGTGTGAGATATTCTTATCTTTTATTATTATTATTATTATTATTATTATTTGCATTGTTTACATGCTGAATGTTATTCTTGAAGTTATTTTAAGGGGTTTTGTTCTTATTGTGTTTTTTTTATGTCTCTTCTTTTTTTATTTTATTTTTAATTTAAGCGTGCCCATAAATTCACACTGCCCTCTTTCAAGAAATCTCCTTTTGTTGCGATGACACGAAAACTATCAGGCAAAGGAAAAAAGCTCAATGAAAATAATTCCCATGCATCCGTTAAAAATCGTCAACCAACGAACGATATTGGCTTTTTACCACCAGGCGCCTCATTTCTTAATGCACCGCAGGTAAAAAGAGAGGACAGTTTTCTCTACCGCTTTGAATCCAACTTTCCTGTCCCTGCCCGCCTGCGCAATACCCCAACTTCTCTTGTGGAGTGTGTGAATGACTTCCACTTCGCCATGATGAACGATGAGCCACGGAATGAGTTTTACTACGAGTTACTAAGGCGACATGTGAAGCCGGAGACTGGAGTACTAGAGATTGGGGCAGGGTCTGGCATTTTGTCGTTGATGGCCGCAAAGCTTGGGGCAAAATGGGTTGTTGCTGTGGAGGGAAGTGCGGAAATGGCCGAGTTGGCGCGTGCAAATGTACGGGCAAATAAAATGGAACATAAAGTGAAGGTTTTACACATGTTAAGCACCGAGCTGACATTGCGAGATCTTCCCGAAAAGCCTGATATTCTTGTTTCCGAGATATTTGGTACTCTTCTCTTAGGTGAATCCGCGCTGGACTACATTGTAGATGTCCGTGAGAGATTACTAAAGCCGACGACTAAAATCATTCCACAGTTTGGCAAACAGTATGCGGTACCAATTGAGTGTGAAATGTTACAGCAGGTTTCTGCAGTGTCAAGCTGGAAAGGTATTGATCTCTCAAAGGTGACCGCTTTGAAAGATACGGTTAGTGTTATTTTTGCAAAGCAGTACGGATTTCGTTTAAGTAGTGTACCATTTCGTCGCCTCAGTGAACCCATTGAAATACTTTCGGTGGACTTTGCCTCATCCTTTCGCAAAGATGTCCTCAAGCGACAGGACTTTACTGTCAAGGCCACTGCAAGCGGTGCCGCGCATGCGATGATGTTCTTTTGGAAATCATGGGATGACGAAATTGTTATGTCTACGGATCCGGCTGATACGGTTAATAACTTTCCGCGCGATATGCAATGGGGACAGGCACTGCAACTTCTCGACGCGACAAACAGTAAAATGCCAACACTCGTTAAATTTAAAGAAGGAGATTCGTATACATTTCGCTGCCATCTTTCAAATGATCGCGTCATTGCACATATGCAGCCGCTTAGCGCCACGACTAAAACAAAGGATAATGCAAAGGAGAATGGCAATAAAAATGCAAAAATTGAAGAAAACTAAGCGATTTTACCAATCGTTTTGAACAAATATGATAATTTGGGTTATGCAGTTGTGGCAATGATTAGGTGCGACAGTAAACATAAAGATATGACACGAAAAGTCACATTGCCAGTTTCTTTATATTGTAAGACCAACCTTGTTAACTCGTCTCGTCTAACACTTATATGTTTGGCATCATCGGCAAATACTTTTTTTTTCTGTTTGGGCGCGTGTCTGTGCCGGCCAATTCATCCAGAAATTATAAAAAAAAAATCGAAAAAATGATGATATAATAAATTAAATCGACTTTTTTTTTTATAACATGCTTTTGTTCTTTCTGTGTGTGTGTGTTTGATGTGACTTTAAAAGTTTTTTGTCAGATAATCGGTCTGAAGTTTGAGGCAATCTTTGAAAGTGTAAACATGAAGAGATATAAAGATCAAATATTATTTTTTTTCAATCTTCTTATTCTGAGTTTATGCTTTTTTATTAGTTGTTTTTTCTAATAGTTTTCTTATTTTGGTCTCTCTCTGTACTTTATATACAAATATATAAGTATATTATTTTATTTCAAGAGATTTATTGTTAGCCTGAGGTAAAGGCAAGCACGTTGTGAAGACTTCTGAAGTGGATATATATATATATACGTGTATTCCTTAATCCTGGGAGAAATTTTCTGTACAGTTCCTTCCTCAGTCGCCAGGCTGTATTACGTAGACACTGTGAAAGTATTTGAGAGGTTGTAATTGCAAAGACACACAGACATTAAGCACACATCAGTAGAAAAAGAATTCACTCTTCATATTTCTTGTTACATTCCTTTTTTGTTTTATTTTCTTTCTTTAAGTCCTTAAAAACCCGTCGTTCTTTTTTTTTTTTTTTCTTTGTTGTTGTTGTTGTTGTTGGTATTGTTATTTTTGCGCTTTTTGTGGAGTTGTTCTCGCATATAGCCAATGTGCGATTGCCCTTCTTCTAGCCTTGACACAACCAAATATGCCAATGAAGAGGAACTTATTAACGAGTCCTCAACTTTTGACATGAGCGATGTACGGGAGATGCTCTTGCCGGATGTTTATCTCAAGCGCAACGAGCCGATCCTCCCGCCGATATTACTTTCCAGCGAGCAGTTCCTTTCCATTCAAAGGCGCTTGCCCAGTCGATTTCAAGCCCGGCGCTGGCGGCTTCTCTTTAGCAGTGAGCTTCACGGCTTTTCCCACACGACTCTGCAGCACAACAGCGCGGAGGAAATAAGATATTCGCGCGGCAAAGAGCGGCCGGCGGTTCTTATTATTTCTGCGGGGTCGGACGGTCAAATTCTCCTCGGGGCGTATCTCACCTGCATTCCACAACCTTCGGGAACAAGGTACACAGGGACAGAAGAGACATTTGTCTTTTGTCAGCCGCAGAGCAACGCGTCCTTGCATTCGGTCCACTTCTTCCCGACACCAGAGACTGCGCCGAATCGTTACTTTGTTCGTGTCGAGAATGGAGGCATTTTGATCGGGGGCGGTGGCAAAGGACCCGCAATTGCTCTGCACAGTGACATGTCCACTGTTGCGTGTAGTACTGGATGCCCCACGTTTGGTCTCAAGCAGTCGCTGCTGCTGTTGGGTGGTGAGGGCGAACTTGTGAGTGGTGTGACACTGGAGGGCGGGGAGCCGCACGCAGTGATAAAAGATGTTCAGCTGTGGACCATTGGTGACGAAAGCTTTGCCACAAATTGTTTGTGAATATATATATATATATATATATATATATATTTATATATATGTGAATGATTAAAAAAAAAAAAAGTCAAGTGACGAAAAAAAGAGGAGGGGGGGGGAAAGCAAAGAAAAGATTGTAGAAAAGCATATTTAAGATCTTTGTGTTTACGCGTTGGTTTGGTATTTTTCCTTTATGCGTATATATATTTTTTCTTGTTGTTGTTTTTGTTGGTGTTGCTGTTGTTACTGTTTCGCGAAAAAAACAAAAGAACGATATTTGAACATTTCATGTAGTTGTATTCAATTATATGATAATTACTGAGGTTTTGTATGCTTCGTTTGAAGAAGATTTGCCTGTGTTTCCATAAACCTTATTTTCTAGTGATAGGTGAATATTGGTGCAATTCTTGACATTATGGTTTCTTCACAGTTAATCCCATTGAATGTCTTTGTGTTTTGTTTGTCGCTTTATTTATTTATATGTATATATATATATATATACATATATATTTTTTTGTACAATGTTTACATTACAAACATAAGGAAGGCCTTAATTTAGAACTTACACATACACATACATACATATATATATATATATATACATACATACATATCACCAACATTACACTGTGCTATGATGCGCCGCAGTTTTCAAGTGTGTATGCAGCGTACATCGAGGCTGCTCTGCGCGGCGATGCCGTCAACCACTGGTGTTTCCTTTGACCTCTCCGCGGAGCAGAAGCAGTACCAGGAGGTTGCCCACCGCTTCAGCAAGGAGCGTATCGTCCCAGCTGCTGCGAAGCTAGACCAAACAATGGAGTACCCACATGATCTTTTTAAGGAAGCATGGGAGCTTGGGCTCATTAATCTGCACATTCCACAAGAGTACGGTGGTGTTGGCGGGTCTTGCATGGATGGGTTAATTGTGCAGGAAGAGCTCTCATGGGCCTGCTCGGGTGTCTCAACCGCATTTGAAGGCAACTCTCTCGCCGAGGCTCCTCTCATTATTGCTGGAAATGATGCACAGAAGAAAAAATATCTTTCGCGTATGACGGAGGAGCCCCTAAAAGCAGCATATTGTGTAACGGAACCAGGTGCAGGATCCGACGTTTCCGGTCTCAAAACGTTTGCTGAAAAAAAAGGTGATAAATGGATTGTCAATGGCCAAAAGATGTGGATTACAAATGGTGGGGTGGCGAATTGGTACTTTCTCTTGACCAAGTCCGCTGATGGTTTTGTTGGATTTGTTGTGGATGCTGACACACCTGGTATTACTTTAGGAAAGAAGGAAATCAATTTGGGCCAGCGTTGCAGTGACACACGTGGTATTCTCTTTGAGAATGTTGAAATTCCCGACGAGAATGTACTTGGTAAACCGGGAGATGGTTTTAAAATAGCCATGCGTGCGTTTGACTTCACTCGTCCCCCTGTGGCTATCGGTGCTGTTGGCGTTGCCCGTCGCGCTCTCGAAGAGTCTATTGAGTACGCAAAGCAACGTAAGACAATGGGAAAACTTATCGCAGAGCACCAAGCTGTAGCTTTCATGTTGGCAGATATGGCAGCTTCTACGGAGGCCATCCGTCTTTTGGTGTATAAGGCGGCTTTTGAGGTGGACCATGGCCGCCGTAACTCCTATTACGCGTCGTGTGCAAAACTTCTTGCCGCAGAAAACTGTGAACGTTGTGTGACGAATGCTATACAAATTTTTGGTGGCAATGGTTTCAATACGGGGTTTCCAGTGGAGAAACTCTATCGTGATGCCAAAATATTTTCTATCTATGAAGGGACAAGCCAAATTCAGCGTCTTGTAATAAGTCGTTCACTTTTAGGTCAAAGATGATCTCAAGTTCATTGTTTTTTTTTTTTTGTTTGTTTTCCGAGGTTCATGTATAGTTTCAAATTAAAGCGAAACTTGATAAAGATGAACAGCAATAACATGAGGTCGTTTTATATATATATATATATATATATACATATATATATATATATATTCCTTTATCAAAGGAACCGGTGTGAAAAAACAAACAAACTGCAATCTGTTGCAGTCATGCTTCGTCTTGCGCATGATCAAAAAAGCTGGGCAAACTATTCTTACTCAGCCGAAACTCTAAAATTGGTAAAATATCAGAACAATTATTGCATGCAGGGATAGACTTATTTATGCAAAAAAAACCGAAAACGAAAATAATCATCCCTTGCTTTTTGAGTATCAAATTAATTCATTGTATATATAGTTTTTTTTTTTTGGTTTTTTATTATTGTCATTGAGGAAAGTGGGATGAAACAAGAACAATTAAATTCTTTAATGACCACTAAAAATTAACTGGTGAGTAGATAGGAGGAAAAATTACTCATCCTTTTTCAAACAAATACAGTTTGTGTGTGTTAGTTATTACTTTTTTTCTTGTTGTTATTGTTGTATTATATCAATTGAGATATATATATATATATATATGTACTGTTTTTTTTTTTTTTGTTATTGAGGAGGAAAGAACCGTGTGTACTGAACTTTTTTTTGCTTTCAAATTTATATATATCTATACTAGGAGTTTGTGAAGAGTATGTCAAATGAGATACGGCTGTTTACTCTTTTTATGATGTTCTCTATCTTTGTTCCCGTTGATTTTTTTTTCCTGTTTTACATATATTGAATCTATAACAAAGAGGAGTACGCATTTTTTTTCCCATAGGGACCTTTCTAATAGAGTTTTTTATCTATGCCTTTCCACGCACTTCCTTGATATCCTCTTCGCGGGGGGTTATTTGGGGCAGGAAGACTTTTTAAAGCTGCCACTTCGTAAGTTGTTATGGATGCGTTCCTCACTCTCTCTTTCGAGAGATATTGTCTTCTGTTGGGATTTGTAATAGACACGTTTTTTG
This sequence comes from Trypanosoma boissoni, assembly GCA_030849725.1. Taxonomy (NCBI): domain Eukaryota; phylum Euglenozoa; class Kinetoplastea; order Trypanosomatida; family Trypanosomatidae; genus Trypanosoma; species Trypanosoma boissoni. The sequence continues at coordinate 1,284 of JASANW010001409.1, read as the reverse complement.
ATGCAGGTGCAACTTGATCGAATTCAGAGGCGTGTTGGACATATATATATATATATATATATTAATAAATGAAAAAAAAAAAAAAAACATGTGGTAGAGTGCTTTTCATTGCAAGGGTTGACGAAGGAGAAATCGCACAAAGCCCCTTCAGACGATGTTGTCGACGGTGAAGTCAAAGTGATGAAAATAGAAAAAAAAACCTTTTTAGGAGGACGCTTCGCTAACGCTAAAGTGCTGTTTTTGGCATTTATTTAGCTTACATACGTTGCGATACAATTGCAATTTAAGCCGTTTCTAAAGGTGAAGGATGGAAGGCTTTAAAGTAGTAAAGTACTACAATCGCATCTGGACTTACAGAATAGGATGAGTCTCAGAAATATAGCGTACATTTACTACATATGACGTTCTACCTCGGAAAAATCAGTTTGATTTTATTGCAAAGCATAAGTCTCACTGAGTGCCAAAAGTAGAAGATGTGATACACCGAGTCTGGGTGACGAGCTTTCGTAGAATAAAAAGTCTACACCAAGTATACAGAGGAATAAAGATGAGCATGACCTTGTGAAAGATAAAACGGTTCTCGTTCAGCCGACTGAAACGTACGCCGCTGTATCACCGATTACTTCACTGTCAGTGGAGCTACGTAGCGACACGTCGAAATACAATGCATCAAAGCGAATAGTTAAACTGTATCGTTTTCCCCACTACCACTTGATTCATTCGGCCATAGACACCGTATTTCTGTGATCGGTACTGTACTGATGAATGTGCTAACTTTCATGATTTTAATGTATTATTTATTCACTTTGGAGCAAAGAGTATCTCTACTCTTGGCTCATATCGTTCGCAGATGTATTGATCGGAGAAAGTATACTTGTGCATAAGTTGAGCTTCGTAAAACTTATCTTTTTCATGTAACAACATCATTGTACTCTACTACAAGAATATTACCACTATGGTAAACCATGTTTTCACTTTCAAAAAAAAAAAAAAACAGTCAGATTCTTATTCTTTACACACAAACACCATGTCATTTCATTGTTTCTAGTACTATAAACTCTGCCATTTGTTTATAATGCTTGCCTTTTTATTTATATTACAAATATTTAATTATAAATCACCTTGTATTTATTTTTTAACTTCAGGAGCTTTTGAAAAGAATGTCAACTGAGATAAGGCTATCTATTCCTTCCGGAAGGTGAACCCCTCTTTTTCCCATATCTTTTTACCTAACCCAATACAGACCTTGGAAGGCACAACTAGGAAAAGAACACGATACCACTT
>JASANW010001408.1:0-140358 GCA_030849725.1 Trypanosoma boissoni | reverse complement strand
TGTCCTTCACTGGCAGAGCCGATGTTGGAAAAGCAGCAATGTTGTTTGAAGCGTTAACATGACGTACATTATCGTCAACATTTGTATTTCTAGGTGTTGTTTCATTTTTAGACGTATATTGTCAGCCCTTGGTGCCATGATGGAGAATCTTATTGATTCACATGCTCAGAGAAGTTGTGAAAAGAATGCGATATAGTTTCATTGGCGAAGGTTGGAAAAACGGAAATGGGATGCAATGCCTAATTGCATGTTTTCCATTCTTTGGGTTTATCACACTATGCACCTGGCGTAGGAGCGATCGCGAAAAAACAACAACAACAACAACTATACGTACATACATATCTATGTATACATTATTATCTCTTCCGTAGAAATTGCCACTGCCCAGAGTTTACTTGCTCTTTTGTTCTTTAAGTATCAATTGTTCCATTTTTCATTATTTCACGTACGTGTTCTCCAATTCTCCTTTCAGTTCTTCTCGATCTTTATTGCGCGTAGTGCCTGAGTATATCAAAATGACACGGGAATGTATCCTTTTAGTCCATAAATCACTTTTCCTCACTTCCCTAACAAGCTTGCAAAGACTACCTGTCCCATCACCAATAAAAAAAAAAAATAAATAATAATCCTGCCAAACCATTCCAACTAAGCGATTTCCAAACCGCATAGTGCTCCTATTGCACTGCCCCGCGCCAAATGAAGACATATGTGCAGAGGGAAAGCGGGAAGTTTGGATTGAAACTCCGCTTCGCTGTGGCCGCACCAACGCCACTCTAGAGGACGTGTCGTGTAATGTACTCGCGCAACACTCTGCTCTGATAGCGCGACGTCGTCTGCTGTGCGTCGTAAATTCCGTCGCGTGGCCTCTCTCGCCCTTTCCGCCGATCACTCTTACGTGACCCAGGGGAGAGGTTTGCTGAGGCATCGAGGCAAGCAGCACAGGCGTCATTCCATCGGTAGAGGCCCAAGCGGGGGGCATGCTTTCGCATAAGTCTCAAAAGGCATTCAAAAAATGCCTCTTTATCTCTGCATAGCGAAAAGGTTCCGGAGTGTATGATGGATCTTTACGCACTCGGTGGGGTATGCGATGCTGGACCCCGTCGCGCCCGTAACGACCTCAACAAAGAATGAAGATGAAAAAAAAAAATATATCACGGCTACAAATGGTAGTTTCAATACCACTCTGAAGACGGAAGATCTCTTATTCTTTTGGACATGGGTTATGTTGAGGTTCGCTATACCTAATCCCTCGTCCTAAACATAGTAGCAGCCCACGCACATGTCACAAAATGCAAAGTTAACTTCTTGATTTGGGGGAAAAAAACAAAGCATTACGCACACACACACATGTATACATATATATATATATATATATATATTTACAGCAAGAAATGTTCCAATTGTTTAGGTGGGCTTTTCTGAAAGAGCAGAAAACATGAATAGGAATAACATATGCATTAGCACTGCGTCCCCAGTTAAAAGTTACGAGAGGTGGGGCAGGACAGCGCCTGGAGCTCCGCCGTTGCCGGAGGCAACATTGGGTCCACTTTTGCTCATATGAAGAAAGTTACAATACGGTCCACGCCTGCACCCTTCCCGCGTGTTGAAAAACGCACAAACCTTGCCATACATGGCGTTATTTACGTGACGCTCGTTGCGACGTATTTGCGAGAGCCTGTAGTCCTCTGATGTGAAACTTTTAGCTGCTGGTAAAATTGATGGGCCCATCGGCGAACTGCTCTGCGGCTGCGGTGATTGTGTATGTATGCCCCCATCGGATGTGCCTCCGCGGTTTCCGAGCGCCGTGGCGAATGCCACTGCCGTAGCACTCGCACTCGCGTTCGATCGGGAGGACGGCGCCCTTCCGTCCATTTGCCCCGAGGCCCCACGACTGTGTGTCGCGACTGTGATGAGGTCAATAGCGGACGGGTCTCCACAGTTCACACCACAGTGTCCACTGACGGCAAAGTAAAAGTCCATAACTGCCTGATGCGCAACGTGTGGCGGGGGGCGCAGGGATAGAAGATTCGACGCTGCTACGGAGTGCACCTGTTCGGGCGACAGCGGTTGGTACGGCGCGGTCTGGAGTTTGCGCACAAGGCATACAGCGGACGGCGGCGCATGCTCGACCACATAGTTTGGCTTCGATGGTCCGTGGGACTGATGGGACGCAGTAGCCATTTGAGAATACAAAAATGACGCGAAGTGCGAGATAGCTCAGTAAGTGGTGTAGCACTAGGAGGAGGTGATGCAAATGCCGTTTCTTCAGTTGAGTAGCCTTCGGTCCCGCCAAGTCTTCCCCTTATGGGCAACAACCAATTCACTTGTTTATATTATTTTCTCTCCTGAATAACTTAGGGAGAGCGTTCAAGGAATCACAATCGAGCATAATTTTCCTGTTAAAGGATTGGCAATGTCAAAGGTATATATGTTCATGCAAAAAAATAAAAAAATACATACACGTATATATATATATATATATATATATATATATATATATATATATATATATCGCCTAAGTTTGTGAGTAACACTGTCTTTTTTTCCCTTAAACACATATAACTGTTCACTTAGGCACTCTCTTTCTCTCACTCACTGTCTTCCCCCCCTCTCTCTACCATACATATATACACGTACACACACACACACACGCACGTATGCATATGAAGAAGAGTAGCGACTCAAAGTCACTCACATATTCATTCACTTCATAGCAGTTTCGCTTTCTTTAACTTCGTCATTTTAACCGATTCGCCATCACTTTCGCCTTCTTCTTCGTCCTCCTCGTCCTCATCAATTTCTTCCCACGCCTCCATACGGTCGCGCTGTTTCTTAGAAAACATCTTTGCATGGCCCTTTGTGTGAAAGCGCCCCGCCTCCTCTGGCGGGAGTGCAATGAAGTCATCTGCTGTTTTTCCCGGGTACCGCGCAAGATAGTTCATCATCCCAAGTAGTTCGCTCATTGCCCACGACTCGCGCCGGCGTCGGTCTTCCATTGCCGCCTGCGTCTCCTCGACAGGCGCAAAATCGCCAGCGAGACAGAGGTGCTCGCCGATAAACTTCACGACACGATAGCGGCGGGCAGGCTGCACCGTCACGCGACCGCTGTTTGGACATGGCAGGAGGAGAACAGGGCACTCGGACACCGTTACGTCCTGTAGTAATATACCAACACGACTAAACAATTCACGGCAGTTTATGAACGGCGCCTTCACTGCAATACGGGCGGGACGTTCATTTATGTGAATCGTGAAAAACCCATCATTCTCATCATCCACTGGCGAGGTGACGACACGCGGATCGTTCCCGCCAGGTGTCTCTTCATCAACACTGGATGAGTGCGACGAGGAGTCAGATGGCTGGGAGAGACTCACCTGCCGAACACGCTTTGCCGCCCGTCGCGCCATATAGCAGCCACCCTTAACTCCCCCGTTATCTTTCTCGGTATTTTATTATTATTATTTTTTGTCTCACAGCTCGTTCACTGACTTGCGTGGTTTAAAGGGAAACCTTTTCCTCTTTTCTCTCTGCGATAATTCGGAATAATCAATAAGAAGCAAGTGTGGAACAACAAAACAAAAACAAAAAAAAAAAAGGCCGTAGAAGTTATCTGCATACTGTATTTCGTTTCTATTCTTATGCATTAGAATGACATCAATAAATCGTTTCTAGAGAAAGCGGCACATGGAGCACAGTTCCTCACCCAAAATAACAAAAAAAAAAAAAAAACGTTATACATGTACTTCTACTTCTTGAGAGAGAGGGGGGGGGGGGAGCATCAAAGATGGCACTAAGTATCCATTTCACTTATCAATAATAAATATGCAAGTGCATGTGTAGACATTTATACAGACGACAATACCTACACCTTCCTGTTTCTCTTTTTCTTTTTATTTTAGAAAATACTTAATCCAAATACCTATGTGCTGTGTATAATGCGGAGTGAAGGCGCAATATCCACTCAGTTTTCCGAGCGCCTACTTTGTCGCATTGTCACGTGCAAGTCGCTTGGTGGGGAGAAGCCCAAGCTCTCGTTGTCGTTCCACTCGTGCTCGTCCCCCATGAGCGCTTCCTCGTCTTCCCCGTCTCCCCTCCCAACCGGTCTGCTGCTCCGGCGCTGGTGCGAGTGCCTTTGCTGCTGGAAAGAGTGAGGACTGTGATGCAGGTGATGATGATGGTGATGAAACAAGTGATGATGATGAGCCTGGTACAACACGGAGCCGCGTGGCGCCGGAGCGTATGAGTCGCGCGGCGTTGTTCCTCGCGTGCCCGTCCGCGCCACTCCAAAGCTCTCCGACCCGCCCCGAGCAAATGGCTCCGCGTCGTCCATCCCTTCTGCGTCCTCTGTGCACGCGAGCGGGTCGAGCGGGGCGACGCTGGCGCTCGCCGAGCGGCGAGTCGTGGGGCGGCCGGCGGGGCGGTACCGCGCCGGTCGCGGAGTCCACGACGGCCGCCCCTCCGCGAGCAGATCCGCGTCGAACGCGTCGTGGTGCCGGTGATAACTCCACGCATCCTCGTCTTGGTCGCCCGCTTCGTCCTCGCACTCGTCGTGCCAGCCGCGCACCTGGCGCCCAGTCATGACGCTCGGGCCGCGAAGCCCCGAGAGGAGAGCCCCGCCCATGCGGTATATCTCAGCCGACGGCGACGGCACCTCCTCCTCGCCCGAGTGCCGCGCATACGGTGGCGACATGGACGGCGCAGTCGCGGACTGCGAGGAGCGGCGGCTTACGGCAGGCGCAGTGGGCTGACCAGAGCCACGGGTATAGTATGGAGGCGGGCGATGATACGATGTCTGACGCGCGCGCGAGCGGCCCACAGCAGCGGGCGACAGCCGCTGCGGCATCGCGTACGTGACGCGTGGCTGAAGCATCGGGATATCGCAGTGGTGCCGCAGCAGTGCATCGCGGCTGGCGGTGTAGTACGACAAGATGAGGTCAGGGCAGTCAAGCGGCGAACACTGCGTGGCACGACTCCCACAACCGCCTTTGGAATTCCACGCAGTTGGGTGGGGGGCGGTGAAAGGACCACCACCACAGCCACTGTCCCAGGCCTGCTGTACAAAGGCACAAAGTAGCCCTTCCGTTATCATGAACTCCAAAATAATAGTAATGGTAATAAATCAAGCAACGAGACAAGCAACAATAAAAACAGCAAAGAAAAATGCTATAAGGAGAAGTTTTTATTTGAACGTATTTGTGCTTGCCTATGGAAAGAAGTGCTGGCAAGGAGAAACAAACAAACAAACAAACGACAACAACAACAAAAAGCAGCAAACCCGATAAGATAGAGAGACATAAACAAGCTCAGGCACCCTATACAAACGAATGATCATAAAGAGCGTCAAAATAATCCAAAACACGCACAGAGAATTCGGTGCCCATCCATCAGAGGAACTGTAGAGCTCCAATTCTCTTTTCTTTTTGACCCCCACCCTTCTTTTTCTCTCTCTCTCTCTCTCTCTCTCTCTCTTCCATAGACGCTCTTCTCTTATCTCAATGCTGTCGCTTCTTTTTTTTTTTTTTTAATTTGTTAAACTTATCTTAATATCAAACATATTTTTTTAGTAATACTAGTGACCAAAAAAACAGAGACTACAATCATCACCATCATCACTTATCTGTGCTGATTCGCCATCATCTTTAGATTTTTCTGAAATAGACTTGCCGTCCTGTTTTCTCTCTCTCTTTCTCTTTCTCTGTGTATGTATGTGCATATGTGGCTTGTGAACGTGCGAATTCCCTCTCATGATTTCAGAGCACCGGCTCCATCCAGACGCCTAGCTGGCCGCCGATGTTACGCGGAACTTCGGGTGCCCCTTACAGAGCGCAATGCCCATCAGCGTTCCGACCACTGTTGGCTGCCAATCAAAGTACAGAATGCACACCGCCCCAACCCAGCAGGCGTAGCGCACCCATCCATTAAAGCTGTTTAAAATCTGAAACGGCGTGAAACCCTGGTGGAGGTACTGCATCACAAAGAGAGAAGCCACAACGTCCCATGGGCCAAATTGCTTTTCCGCGGTGTTGTTGGCCATGTAGTTACCGGCCCACAGGATGAATCCAGAAGCCATGGCAGTGGCTGCGCAGTAAATCATGAGGCCACGCGATCCGATTGTTGGTAGAACGCTGTGGCACATGGTGTGAAGAAGCATCATCGCAAACGTCATGGAGAGAAAGTTATTCATAAGGAGCGAATGCAGAGGCCATGCAAGAGGAGCGAATGTGGCATCAATGCCCCAATTGTCGAGCCACCACTTTTCCTCTACGTTGCTGCCAGTACTGCAAAGACAAAATACTGTAAAAAGCACAAAGTTCAGTGCATTCGCGCTATTGTAGATGTCAGGAAAGCGAACATAGTCATCCTTGAGACCCTCAATGTGCGCACGAAATCCGGTTGTTTTCTTTTGCTGCTGCTTCTCGCTCTTTTCCCCTGACGCGCTCTCTCCGGAATCTCCCTTCTGCTCTTCGCTATCTTGCTGCTGCTTTTGCTGCTGATCCTCCTGTCCCCGTGCACGCACCCAACGACGCTGTGTTTCGAATACAGAAGCGGAAGAAGACGCGAGAAATCCGCAGCGAGACTGCGACAAGACTCTTGTTGCCGCTCCTGCGTGGAAGAGACGCTTTGAGATAGAAAGGCTATAACCTACGGGGCGAAAAGCCACACAGCCATGACGGCGAATAAGCGCTTCGCGTTGGAATGTAACGAATGGACCACCGACTGAACAGCGTAGCCGAATCATTTAGCTTTTTTTTTTTTTTTCTTACTAAGACTCTAAATATAAGCGTGTACAATAAATAAATAAATAAATAAATAAATAAATATGTATTTATCTTTTGCTTTTCGAATCACTGGGCACACAAACAAGACGACGTCTCGTTTTACTTTTAGAGAGAGAGTAACACGAGCAAAAAGATTTATAGAAAGAAAAAAAACAAACAAACAAGAGTATATGCAAATCAACTATAAAACTTTTTCATATATCGTACAAATTAAAGCAACCTATCAGCAGTTTCAGAAATACCCAGGCTCAACCACACAAAGCCCGTTGTGAGTGACTCAGACGATACAAGTATATATATATATATATATATATATAATTTTTTCTTGCGATACCCAACAACGCTTAAGAATTCATTCAATCCCTCCTCCCCCCCAAAGAGACATACACATACAGAGAGACAGCGAGGGAAAGGGAAAGAGAAAGAGAGGAGATTCCTTACACAGCAAATACACTACGATCATCACTTCTCCTCTGTAGAAAGGTGGCAAAAAACACTCTGGACTCTTCGACCCCCCCAAACTTACCCCTTATTGTGTCAGTCAAAAGCCCCGGCGAGTGGGTCCGATGCATCTCCCTCCGCCATTGCGCATGCACTTCGGTTGAGCCCCAAGCTTGGGCTGCGAAACGGCCGCCTCTCTGTGTGCCGCGGTTCCCCGTCGCCCCGAAAGAACGGAACCACAGCGCGCGGGGCTGAGGCTTTAGCATTTGTGTGCGCCTCCTCGCAGCGGCCGAGGCGCTCGCGGAGGGCCTGCAGCTCCCCGCGCATCTGCGCGAGCCCCCCGCCCTCGCGGAGCTGCGCAGAGACGCCGGCGAAATCGCTGCGCACTGCCGCGACTCGTGCGTCGAGGGCCTCCACCGCCGCAGTCGCGCGGTTCGCCGCGACGGCCTCGCGCAACACACGGACCTCTGCCGCGAGCGCCCGCAGTTCCGCCGTTGTGGGCTCTCGCCTGCGCGCCTCCTCCGCAAAGCCGGCGGAGAGCTGCGCGTTGCTGCGCTGCACACTCGCAATACAGTTGTGCACACTCATGCCATGGCGCTGCTGCTGATCCATCAACTGCTCAATGTCATAACGGCAACGCAAAAGTTCCTGGCGAAGAACCGCAAGGTCGTTGCGCAAACGGCGCACATCCAGCTCCCCACTCACCGGATCCGGCGGCGTGGCAGATGCGATGACCGATAGTGGAGCTTTAGCATAGATTTCTCTAGTGACATCCTTACCACTCGTAAGACCACAGTCATCACTTGCAGATATCGATCCATTGCTTACACTGGACCCATTCTGCTGCTGTGGCTTCTGTTGCTCGCGGAAGAGTTGATAGAATTGCGTCTTGACGAGCGAACGCACGTGACAGTCCAGGCAGTCCAATGGCGCGGCTTGCTGTCGCTCGAGCTGCTCCACGCGAGACAGAAGATGACTTAGCGATACTCTACTGCTGTCACTGTTACTGTTGCTTTCACAATGGATGTGGTTTTCATCGCGTAACCGACGCAGCGACTCTTCAAGAAACGCCTCCTGCGCAGGTGACAACTCACTCAGCCGCGCGCGGATGGCGTCCACCTCGCGCGCAAGAGCCACGTGGCGGCCTTCCTGCAGCCGCAACCGTTCCTTCTGCGCAGTTGATGCCGCAACTGCCTCCGAGGCAACGCGTGCAATTTCCTCTAAACGCTCTTGCGTCATATATTCTTCACAGGAGACTCGCTGCTTCTGCTCCTGCTTTGCAACCCACTTGTCAACGCGTGTAGTGAGTGCGGCACGAGTGTCTTCGACCTCCCCCATCGCCACCATTAGAGCACGCTCAAGTGCCCCAAGCCGATGCTCTAGAACTGCCACACGATCGGGCATCACCGCAGAGGCCGAGAAAGACGCAAAGGCGGGCAAATGCGCAACTGGGAGAAAAGGGAAAAGTACAGCCCCCCGTAATGCAAAACAAAGAAAAAAAAAAGAAGATCTCTCCTAATCACAAAACGTACGGGCCTTTCCCCTTCTTTGTATATATATATATATATATATATAATGCATCAAAAGAAAAGTTTTGAGCAAACACGAGTGATAAAAGGTAATGAAAAGACCACACAACTTCAGACATTTACACTAAAAGACATGGGTATATTTTCATATAGAACGTATGTACATATGTTTTTTTTGCCTTACATAACATGAATAACGCAAAGCAAATATCTTCAATTTTCTCGTTTCTTCTGCTGTAAAAAAACAATAACAACAGATCTTCTCATCTCCTCCGTTTCTCCCCAAAGCAGACACAAGAAGAACAACAAGTTGCTCGAAAAGTCACAAACGCAAAAGCAGTAAGAATGACAAGATCTAGCAACTGGAAAAAAAAAAAAAAGGCAGTAAAACTTTTGAGAGATTTTCTATCTATCATTCCGTCTCCCACAGTCTCACTACAGAATCCGAGAGACACACTTCGCGCTTACTAGAAACAGAGTTGCAGTGCCTTTGCTGCTTCATCCCGCACATCACACGACTTGTCCTCCATAAGCAATCGGAGCAACTGCAACACGACACCATTTCGCTCATGTTCCGTGAATGCCACCTTCGGCTTTCTTTGCCCAGACGCCTGCGTGGCTGAGAGAATCCCGCGGAGTTCCTTTGCCACGACGAGCCGCACATTGAGCACCGCGTCGTGCCCGAGCTGGTCGAGGAGTGGGAGCAACACAGACTCCTTGTCGACTCCGAGGCGAACAGCAATGCGCAGCAGTGAGCTACGGCTCAGATAAGTCGCCATTGCACGCGGTGAACTGACAATAATCGGCCAAAGTGTGTCGTTGATGAAGACATCATCGTCCCGACTACTCCTGCCCAGTGCGAATGCATTGCAGCCCACAGCCCCACCGCCAATTCCAGCGATACCTGTGCTACTTCCACTCATACCAGTCGAAATCCCACTGCCATCATTACCTTTCGCAAGCGCAGAGCCGCCGCCAATGCCTCCGTCACAGCCATTGTTGTGCGTCTGCGCGACTTGTAACTGCGCACGCGCGGCGGAAAGTCTGTCGCACATGCGCTCAAGCGATTCCAGCGCCCCGTCCCGCACGGCTTTGACTTTATCGAAAAGCACATCAACAAGCAGCGGGAGAAGTTCCTCCTTTGCGAAGCGGTGAAGCGGGTTCACGGCGTCCTCGGCAGTCAAAACGCCACTCGGTCGCACGCCGCCGGCAACACTGCGCTCGCGAAGACTTTCTTCAAGTGTCTGCACATCATGCCGCGCCCCACTTGCGGCAGCCTCCGCCGCTGCAAGGGCATTTGGCGCAAGGAACTTCACACACATCTCGGAAAGCAATGTGGCGTAGCGCTCGCGGTAACGCCAAACCTCATGCCGCGCGAGGCTCTGTAGACATGCGATGAGCGCTCCTTCACGCACCTGCGCCGCTGCAACAGCTTCTGTATCGCGACCTCGCGTCTCACTCCTATCCAAACGACTCCCACTGCTATTCTTCACATTAAGATGTGCCAGTGTATGCTGATGGAGACTGCTGCTACTGCTGTGCTCATTGGAGTATCTGGTGAATCCACTGCCAGCGAGTCGCCCCGCCTCCGCCGCGCTGCTCGCGAGCAGTGCCGCAATCTCCGAGACAAGCGCGAGCCGCACCGTTGCACTGCTGTCGTTAACGAGTGTCATGAGCGCGGCAGTGGCGGTCTCGATATAGCGGGACCATGTCTCCTTGCCCAAGTCGTTCAGGTGCAAATCACACGCGGCAATCATGGCGCTAAGTGTGCGGGCAAGTTCGGAGAGTCCTGCGGCCGCACCAGATCGTACGCGTTCCTCCGCATCGCGCAAGGCACTCACACAGCACGTGAGGACTGCTTCAAGCACAGGAGGCAACAATTGCATCAGCGTTTTCGGTGAAAGCAGTGCTCGTCGCAGAACCATGGACGTTGGTGCGGTCGTGTCACGAGCCGACTGCGTGGCGAGTAGGCGCAGGTCCACTACACTACCGTGCGGGAAGATGAGGTGAAAAATGCCGTGAGCAAGAGCTCCAAAGACCCGCGCTGCGCAGACGGCCACCACACATCGTACTTCAGGTTCGTCATCGTCTGCCAATTCGCGCAATCCACCAGCCACTCCTTCCGCCCCATCAACATCCGAGCCGGCGCCTGCCGACCACTGCTCTGTGTGCAGGACGCAGAGATACGCGACGCAGCCTTCGACAAGTGCACGACCATCAGCCTCGTCACCGCGCAAGTTCCCTACGCGACGCATAAGCCCAACAAGTGAGGCAGTAATGACCGGCAAGCGGTGCGCCACAAGCCAACGCGTTTTCCAAGAAGGGAGTGTTGCCATTTGCACAACACAGTCACGATACACGGAGCAGAGCTCCAGCAAACGCTCCTCCTTCTCAGCCAAAGTGAACCCGTCGCCATGATTATCCCCTCCACAACCAAGAAAGTCTTCAAGTGTGTTCGGCCGGCGCAGTTCGTCAAGGAATTGCTGCACGCCATCAAGAACAGCTTCGGCAAAGCCATAGTCACGAGACACGTCGCTTTCAAGCACACGGAAAGCATCACCTGTCCCTATAGCAACGGATAAAGCATGTCCTCCCGCTTTCTCTGGCGCAGTAAAGGCGAGACGGAAGACTTCGCACACAGAAAAAAAGCTTAGACCAGCAAGACATGACTTTCCCCGCGGTAAATCATCGCTGCCGCGTGACCAGTCAATAAACTGCGGTAGCGCACGTAGCAAACTCATCTGCACGACTCGGTGCATTGGTGAGACTCCACCGCTACACAGCTCCCATACCTCTCCTTCACCCGCGCTGAGGCCGCCGCGGCCCAACACAATCGACCCCGTGCGTCGGCATGAAGGTGAACCGGAAGGCGATCTCGTATCTTGTGGGACAGTGGATGATGGAGGCTCACGTTCGACAAGAAGGCCATGCTCGAGCAGAAGTCCCATGAGGTCTTCACAGGGATGCTCCGCTCCACTGCGAATGATACGACCCACGTGACACCGCGTCGTTGTGAATGTGAACATGATGAGTTCTTCTCTCGTGCGAAGAAGTTTAGGCGGAGGCTTCGCCTCGTACCGCTCCGCTCGCTCCACCCACGAGATGCACGAAAAGACATGACTGATACACTCCACCGCCGCACTTACGGAGGCGGCGTACGGGGAGTTCAGCATTCTTTTCATCAAATCCAGAAAAAGATGCCAACGTGCACGGAAGGCCTCGCGACGGTTGCGGTGATCTGTGTAATTGCGAGGGCCAACGGCGCGGCCACTAGAAACCATCAGCGGCTTGACTGCGTCGTCGGAGTCGCTATCCGGACTCATGTCACACAGATAGGTGGCGACAGCGCTGCGCAATGTGTTCGCCTGAAGATTAATGGAAAAAGGATCCCACGCCATATGATTCGCGTTGTTGTTGTTGTTGCTGTTATTTATGTTATCGTTCACGCGACCATCATTGCTATTTCTACCGTGATTGCTCGTCGTGCCCGAGCCCAACGCGGCGTTTCCTCTTGTGACATCGTCCGATTTTGCACCTGTCTCCATCGTTGTTCGAAGCGTCACATTGTTTTGATGGGAGTCGCTGGATGCATTGGTACTGCCGTCATTACCGAAACCTTCATTCTCGTTTGCATCATCATTACTGTATTTTGGCTGGCGGATGTACTTCCCCCAGTTACGCAGGTCCACACTGCGCTCAAGCGGGACACCAAAGAATATCACTGGCACAACAACCTCAACGAGAAATTGCCGAACCCCTGCATCGGCAGAAGCGCTCATACGCACAAGGAGGGGAAGAATACTTTCCAACGTGAGCGGCCGCAACGGGCCCTGGCGGTCCACAAACAATTGCGTTGTCAACGACGACGACGACTCCACATTCGGCGTTGCTGCTGTGCCGACGTTAGGCCCTGCACGACGTGCGGCGGTGCGAAAGTCAATAAGAGCCATTCCCACCGCAAAGCTTAACCACGCGTCCTCCTCCTCCACGCAGCGCAGAAGATAGGCGACCACCTCTGTGCGTACCCACTGCGGGCCGAGCGCGGCGGCCAGGGCGGGGAGGCGCCGGACCGCGTCACAGCGCGCCCGTCTCCGCTCGCGCGGCTCCTCGTCGAGGTCCTCCGCCGCCCCGGCGGTGAGGAGCGCCTCGTCCGGCGGCGCCGCGGGGTCTGCGGCGGGCGGCGCCTCGGCGGGGTCGGGCGGCGGCAGCGGCCAGTGGATGAGGTCCTCCACGACGGACAGGGCGACCGTCGTGTTCTCCATCGAAAGCAGTTCCTAAGCTAGGCACCTGGACAGGAAAGAAGGGAAGGGAGGGGTGGGGAGGGTTGGTAATGTTAAAGTGGTTGAATGCAAAGACAGAAGGATGGATAGCATAGGGTAACTTCCCCAGAGCGAGAGGGAAAGGCCATTTTAAAAAATAAAAAAAAAGTAAATTAAGAACAAGTAACAGTTACTGTTCCTGATTTGTGCATGCATGAGAGCACTTAATCGCATTACAGGATCAATTTATAAATATAACACAGAGAGAGAGAGACACACACACACACACACACAGACTAATACTTTCAAGCAGAAGCATATATATATATATATATATGTATTTATACACACGCTCACACAACACAGAACGAACCTCCAAAGAAAAAGGAGATCGCGGTCATGCAATTACCGATCATCGAGCTTTGCGTACTGGAGCACCAAGTGCCTTCCATACAAGTGTGTGGCTTTGAGTGTCTCCATCGCCCGCCGCGCTTCCTCCTCAGATAGAAACTCAACAAACGCAAAACCACGGTGATTGTTCTCGCGATGAGTTGCGAACTGATGGCCTTTGCGTGGCAGTCGAACACTGCGCACCTCACTAAAGGCTGAGAAGAGATCACGCACATCCCTTTCAGTCGCCTCAAACGGGACATTCTTCACGACAAGTTTGAGCGGATCGCATCCAGCAGGGATGCCCTTCTTCTCCGATTGCGCCCCACCGCGGCGCGCAATGACAGATGCATTCTTTACCACACTGTCTTCGTCCACTTCTTCTTCTCGTTGCGCGCCGGACCGTGTCGTGGCCCGCTGGGCCTCTTCAAGTGCAACTGCAGTATGTTTGCTCGCTACGCACGCTAATGTGCGACCGGCAAAGGTTCTACCGTTAAGCCGCCGCTGCACATATGCAAAGGTGCTTTGATCGCGCAGTGTGAGGAATACACGCCCTTTATCCTTGTCAAAGTTCAATCGTTCCACGTGTGTGTCCGGTGCCTTTGCGAGACGAGTACAAGCATCAAGCATGAACTCACGAAATTGCTCCTCCGTCGCATTAAAAGGAATATTTGAGATATACAATGTAAGAACAGGGGCGAAGGCAGCACGTTTGCGCTTTTCCATTTCGTCATTATCGTTTTCCTCATCTGTGCCCTTTATGCCCTCCGCACTATTTTCCATACGGAGTCCCTCTGCGCCTTCCCGATTCAAATTTTCTTTACCATTGTCGTTTTCGTTATCACTATCCCCATCATCGCGAATAACACCAACAGGGGCCCACTCGAGAAAGAGTGGACTGGTCTTGAAGACTTTGTACGCAAGTCGCTGAAAAGCCACCCGCGCATCCTGCGGGTGTGTGTATCGAAAGAGTGCAAACGTTCCAGCCGATGGAAACGCTGTTGCCTCCAGCGCACCGTAACGCAAAAACATTTTTGTCAATTGCGCTACATCATCTGACGTACCAGCCTGAATATTCTTTACAAGAATAGTCGTATTGCTGCGCGCCTTGAGAAGGTTTTGCTGAGCACTCTCAATGAGTCCAAAGTCAATACCTTCGTCGGTAAGCACTTGCTGCACCTCCGTCGTTAAATACGCCTCAGCAATGGCTGCTCGCACTGCCGCGCCTCGTGCATTGACAGAAACAACATCTTCTGTTTGCACTCCCATACGCTTCGCCACTGCCTCAACAGCTGCGTGACTGTTCATGAACATAGTGTTCCACGCCATGGTTCCACTTTCCTTCTTACGTTCCAAGTCCTTAACTCGTTTGTAGTCGCTGCAGCCAGCGAGTCCACCACCCTCGACAGACGTTGTCATAGTCGTTGCAATGCCTTCCTCAATCTTTTTTGTGTATGGATCATCCTCTGCTGCGCTGATGCGCAACAGGCGGCCCATAAAGATGGCGCCTTTACATTTCTTCAAACCCTCCACCGCATCCTCTGTACGGGTAAACTTCACAAAAGCGGCACCTTTGCTTTGCTTTGTGTCGCGTGTGAGGGGAATGTGAACAGCCTCCACAGGCCCAACAAGAGAAGAGGCGAACTGCTTTACATCGTCTTCCGTGGCAATGAAAGGAATGTTTCCCAGGCGAATGCGACGACTCTCTTGTACAATGCCCAATTCATCACTTGTCAATCCACCGGTGGTTTGCTGCTGTAGCTTGTCAATATCTTTATTTGCATTATCCACTTCTTCATCTTCTTTTTCAACTTCATTGTCATTATCTCCTTTATCTTCCAGTTGTTTGGTATGATGTGTTTGCGAATTGCCCACCTTGTCCTCCTCACTCGCCATATTATCCTTTACCTGAATGGAAGCTAAAAAGTCCAAGTCGCTTACGGCTCCAAGAGCCTTCTGCCGCACCAACGCGCGTTGCTCTGCTTCCGCACTCTCTATCAGTGTGTCGCCATCCATCCGAATCCCGTCCGTTTCGGGTACCTCACTCTTCGCACTGTCGCCATCGGCGTGTGTGCCCTCCACCCCAGTGGACGCCGGTACCAATACCTCTGTCGCCCACGTCGGCCCAGATGTCGCTTTCGTGCGTTCCGAAATAAAAGCTTCCCTCCGCTCTCTCTTACGCTGAGATTCAAAGTCCTCCGTGTCTTCGTTTGCTTCCGCAGTGACAGCTTCGCCACGACTTTGCGCAGGTTTCACCTCCTTGCTCTCACGAGGACGCTTGTCTACAGCTGAAATATGGACGTTATCTTTTTCGGCCTTCTTCTTAGTTGACTCTGCATTTGAATCCGTCTTTTCCATTTTTTTTCGCATATTTGTGGTAATGCCCACCTCAGCAAGACCCTTTGCAATCTCCACGTGCAGCTTTGCACTGCGAAAGTATGTACCGTCAAAGTGGCGTACAACAAAGTGTCCACTAGCGGAATTTCTAAAGCCCACAAAGGCCATGCGTATAATTCCACCTCTTCCTCGACCATTACTCGATGAGGACCGCTTAATCATACAATCTGTGATCTCCAAGTGCGGTGCCTTTGGAGGAAGTGAAGTTAAAAGATGCCGTCGAAGGTTATCCTCGGTGCAATCGTGCGGAAGGTTCAGAATACGTACTCGGGACATTTGTTAAACAAACAAACAAACAAATAAAACTAAATGTTACTCTCTTCAATGCAGAGGGCAGGTGCATACAAACACCACACCACAACAAAAAGAACGGGAAAGAAATATTTAGGTTTAAGTCATCTCTTCACACTAACAAAAACGACAACAAAAAAAACAAAGGCAAGATATGAAGATACACACAAGTCCTCCCTTCGCCAAAAAAAAAAAAAAAAAGATCGCACGAAACTGTTATATGATTTGTTTGTATTACTTCTTTTTTTTTTTTTCCGTTTATCTTATAACTACCGGGAAGCATAGGCGGACTAGGGCTGTCCGAGACAACCGATGAATACTGCTTGTCTGTCGTTTAAGGTGAAAAGAGACCTAGTAGCGACAGACACAGGCACTCACCTGGTCCCAATAAGCAGTTGTTAACGGATGTGTGTCAGGTACTTCAGGATTTACAGCAAGGAATGCCAAACAACATATGATCCGCACAGTCGTGAGCATGAAACCTAGGATAAAAAACAAGAGAGCTAGCTTTCCCAATAACTTCAAAAAAGCATCCACTCTCATAGCGCTCAAGTGACCCCACCGACCCAACGACAATAAGTTCTTTATTATTATTATTATTATTTTGTATTAGATGAAAAGATATGAATAGCAAAAAAGATTAACATGAGAGAAAAAATTACCAAGATAAGGACAATAAAAAAGAACAATAAATGTACGTTCATTTTCAAATGTGTCTTTTGTAACCCAATATACTTTTATATCCGTAAATATATATATATGGAATGATGGATAGAGAAACAATGTAACTTGGGACGCTTTGCTGAATCGCAATCGCGTGGCCACCATGGGCATCACCACCCATACCAAAGTAACGGTGAATTATAACAGTACACTTTTATTGACCGAATCCTCAGTGACAGCACTTGGCTTGCGCCTTCTCTTGTGCCCTGGCGCGGTAGCATTCTCCGTTCGGTAAAACTCCTGCAGAAGCTCAATGGCATCCTCGGCCCTGTGGCCACCAGAGCTCTCGTACCCATCCATTCCCAACGGAGTCGCACAGTGAAGCGAGAGAACTGTGCCATTGCCTCCAAATCGCGGGTTGCCACAGCCGTAAAAAACCTTTGCCACGCGATTGTACAAAAGCATTGCCGCGCACATAATGCATGGCTCCACTGTTACATAGAGCACATAACCCCCGAGGCTCTCGGGTGGTGCGGGACTTCCCAGCAGTGCATCCATCGCCACAAATTCCGCGTGCGCGAGGGCGTGGCGCTCCCGGTTCGTCGCGTTGCGTCCCCGAGAGGCAATCGCCCGAGTGACGGCCTCACAGTCGCTGCTGCGCGAGAGGGACGCGTTGGCGGCACAGGAGCTCTCAGCGGGGACGAGCACACAGCCGACAGGAACTTCGCCCTCCGCGAGAGCCGCACGTGCCTCATCAAAGGCAATGCACATAAAGGCATCGCAGTACACTATGCCATCGCTCGCCATCTGGCACTCCGCACTTACGAAGAAGAAAGTAATAGATAAAGACAAAAAAAAAAAAAAAGAGGGAGGGAGGGAGAGAGTGTGTGTTTGTGTGGAAGAGTGGGAAATATAAAGAGAGAACAAAGACAGCAAAATGTTTTTAAACAAACAAACAAACAAAAAAAGTGACAAAGAGTATATTAAAAAAAAAAATCACTTATCAACCGAGCACTTTAAATATTAAGGAGATTCACGAAGTGGCAGAATTTCATAAGTAGATTTTAAAGAAAAAAAAAAAAAAAACGAATCTGATACTGAACACATAAGGACTCATTGTTGCGTGTACTTTACCAACACTGCACTTTGCTGAGAGCTTTGCAGAAAACAATGCGTGTACTCACATTTTCATTGATCTAACTGCATAAAAATTCCAAGAATGTTTTCTTTTCCCCACTTTTCATGAATTCAGTATGTTCATGCTCCTCCTTCATATATATATGTATCTGTTGATAAGGCGAGAGGGCAGAGAACAGTAGACAAGCCATTAAACCATCACTGGTGGTGGAATTCCTTTTTTTTTTTTCCATTCGTTTCTACTCACGTGTATCTCCTCACTTTTCGTAACCAGAAGTGATGTGCTACCAATATAGAAAGTCAATATGTATTGAAATATTCTTTCTCTCTCTCTCTTTATCTCCCTCTCCAACTTTTTTCTTAGTTTAAGAGCGAAATAAATGTCGGACCGTAGCAGTTGCCTCCATCTGTACTGTGCAGGGCTTTGTCTTTTTTTTTTTCTTTTTTTTTTCTCAATATAAGAGGAAAAGGGGAATAAGCGTTCTTTGCTCTTCTTTATATATATATATATATATTTCTCTCTCTTTTTTTTCTATTTAAAAGGTAATGAAAGTAAAACACACAGGGTACGTTAACAACACATGGTGGTCCTCTTTGCGAAACGCAAATATAAAAGACATAGATGCATGCACGGACAATAAAAAAGGTCAACCATAATAACAAAAAAAAACAAACAAAAAAAAAAAACCAATCCCCTCTACACAATTAAAATAATTTCTAGGTGTGATAAAGAAAACAACACAAAACAGTCAAAAACTGCCGTAAAGCCTGCTTATTTCTCTCTCTCTCGTCTGCTATCACTCAGTCAAATCGTTTTTTTTTTTTTTTAAATTTACTTTTGCCCGTCGAGAGAAATGCACATGTTATGCAGAATCTAGGATCAATCCCTTTCCTCCACTCACATACACACAGACAGACATAAAGAAAAAAAAAAAGAATGAAGAGAGAAATGCCTTCAGATACAAAGAAAAGACACATTACGTATGGAACGATACACCTCACACATAGATTAGTAACATGACAGAGACACTGTGAGTATCAGAAAAAAAAAAGAGAAAATGTGATTAAATCTCAATATAAGAAAACATTCTCATTTCGAATCACTTGCACATTTCTTTTTTTTTTTTTAAAATATATATAACTGCTACAGTCTCTCCATCTTACTATTCCACCCGTATTTCTTACCATTCTGGCTTTACTGCTGTTTTCAATTTTTTTTTCACTTTTTCCCCTCTGAACTTTCGCCCGCCAAACACATATAAACATCTGTATATATATTTCTAAACATCTGTATATATATTTCTAAATATATATATATATATATATATGCATTCCCTCACTCGCCCGTGAATATATTGTACGTCTGTCGGTTTGCTTGTCCCGCGCCTGGGCGGAAGGCGCGGCCCGCGAGCGGTGCTGTGCCCTGCGGCGGCTCGTCGAGCGCGGCGCCCTCCTGCCGCGCCGCCGGGGCCTCTCCCTGCGCGGCCGCGACGGGCGACGGGGTCTCCACGGCGTCCATTGTGATCTCCACCTCGTGCAGGTCCTCCGCGACGAGCGGCCGCGGCGGTTCGTCTGGGGAGGCGGAGGCGGCGTTCGCCTGCGCGATGGCGTCTTCCGCGGGAGGGCTGTTTGTGTTGTGGTCGTAGACCCGACCGCCGGCATAGACGCCTTGCGTCTGCGTGGTGTCCCACTTGAGGTCTGTTTGCCCCATGATGTCTTTCATGACGTTTCCGCCCACGTGCTCGCGGTAGAGGCGGCTCTGGCGCACACACGGGCGGTCGCCTAATGTGTTGCCTTGGTTCTGCGTCAGCGAGGGATCCCCGCTGTGATGGTGGCCTCGCATTGTGTTGACTGGATTTTCTTTGTTATTTATTGTAATTTTCACTTTTTTTTTTTGCTTTTATTTTATATATATATATATTTTTTTTCTCCTTTGGCTGTTGTTGTTAATGCTAGCCTCTCTAGAATTATAAACTGAAGTTTAAAGAGAGAGACATCGAGAATATATATATATATATATATATATATATATAAATAAATGTTTAGGTGTGGGAGGATTCAGTTGACTCGGGTGAAATAAAGTGAAGCAGGCGCAAACAGTGTGCTCCTGCCCACAGAGAAAAACTCCTCCCTCGCTCAAAGTAAAGCAAAAGATCTCATACAGACATAACCCGCACAATGGAGAGGAAGATGAAAAAAAAAAAAAAATAAAAAAAAAATAAAAAAAAAAAAAATGAGCAGGACCAGTGCTAAATTCATTTATTTCGTTCTTTCCTCATCTTTTTTTTTTGTTTTGTTTTAAATCATCGCAATTCCCCTCCAGTTCCCCTTCAGAATTCTCCTCAACGAGATGAGATTTGTTTTCCGTGAAATCGATCTCCAATACAAAAAGCGATTTATTGGGGATCGACAAAAACACAAAACATGAACAAAATAAACACAAATAAATTGCATCAAATTCAAAAACACCAAAAAGACAAATAACTTACTCTTCACCTTTTCTCAACAGTAACAACGACGACAAGCACAGCACACAAACAAACAAACAAACAAAAAAAACCTTTGAAGTACATGGTACGCACCCAGTAAGCACAATTGGGCAGTTATTAAAAAATTGCCTAATAAGGAAAAGAGAAAATACAGAGATGCGTGGCAAACTGTAGTGAAAATAGTTGGCAACGTTTTTTAATTTTTTTTTATTTTTATATAAAAAAGAGATCCCTACAACAATAGATAAAACACACACACACACAACAACAACAAGAACAAAATATACGCTGTGAATAAAAAATGTACCCCCAGCGCAAAAAAAAAAAAAAAACAAGAAAAAACAAAAACAAGAAAGACTAAAAAATCACAAACAACACAGGAAGCAATGGTAAAAATGAAACAACTCTTGATGTATCGATATCTACGATCAATGTAGCCTCCGTTGCACAGTAACACTGACTTTCATTAATGTGCACATTGACAGCACTGCAGTTTTCAGCAACCAGAGCAGCTGAAGCATTTCCCGCAGCGCTCCTAAGCAAAGGGCTCACCCATGTACTCGGCACACATCCTTGTATGTCGTTCTCTTCGAGCCTGAGTGTTTTGAATCTGCTGGAATACGAGAAACTCCCAAAGGCACTGGAGAGTGCCATCAGTGAAGTATTTCGAACATCCAACTCCTCCAAGGAATACATGGAGATGAAATCCCAGTTTGGAAGCCAACCACAAAAGCCAGTGTTACGCAGGCGCACTACTTTCAAAAATAGCAATTGTTCCCAGGAATCTGGTAAACTACCCCAAACCCCTGTGTTGCTTAAATCTAACGACCGGAGTGTAAAAATTTCACCCCACGATGAAGGAAAGTGACCGCCTAAACAAATATTGTTTGACATGTTAATTTCTACAACATGTATAAAACCTGTCATCTCCGGTGTTTCTGGTAAAGTCCCGTGAAGGCGCATTCCGCTTAGGAAGATACGAACACCTGTGCCCGCGTTCGGGTTTTCACATGTGATGCCTTCCCATTCGCAGTACTCTGTACCAACCCATAGCTGAGCCAATTCCGAGGTACTGTTTGCTATCATTTGGAGAAAAGTAAATGTTTTGAAGTTGGCGCCTTGAAACGATTCTTCAGCCGCCACTAGTGCGCCACACGCAAACATAGCGCACAGGCAAGAAACGAAACGTAGGATAAGCGCTCTTCTTAGCATTTCCTTTTTTCACATATACCACTAAGGAGAGACTTAGCTATATACTGATTCGCATATACAGATATATATATATATATATATATATATATATGTATAATAAAAGAAGTAAAAAAAAAAAAATGAAGAGCTGGTTTAACACCTTCTCTTTTAAAAAAAAAAGATATACAAAAAAATGTATGAATCTGAGTAAACACACACACACAGAGACAGATAAGCACAAACAAATATAAGAGCGCAACAACGGTTGGATTCAATCAAAATACTTTTTTTTTTCACAACTGAAAAAAGGCAAAGAAAAAGAATACTGAATGGGAAAAAAAACACTCTAGTTGCGTGCGAAGAGAGGAGTAAATACATCAGCACTGTGTTCACCGCACGTCATACCAGTGGAGCCATTCAGTAAACCATTACCAATCCATAAAGCTCGTTTGCTCTTTTTTTTTATTATTATGCTTTTGAACCCTTTTTTTTTTTTTTCTTTCTGCAAAAATTTTATATAAAAAAAGTTTTTTTTTTTTTCATTGAGTTACGGTATCCCACCAAAAACTCTTTTTGTGCTTTTTTTTTTTTTTGTCTTTATATATATATATATATAAATATAAACCTGTATGAATGTTCTCAATTTCCAAATGCCTCGCTTTAGAAATGGTTGGCTTAAGTTCCAGCTCCTCTGAAACAATAGCGCTAAGTGTATCCCACTCCCTCATCTTTCCCTTTTTCCCAAGACTTCCAAATACCACATGTGTTGTCTTTTGATCCTGTAAGAATAGTGTCACCCTCGTAGTTGAATGCACAAGAAAAGATCTCATCTTGGTGCCCGGTCAGTGTCTGCAGTGACTGCCCCGTCTCCACACTCCACACACGGCACGTTTTGTCGTTTGCAGCAGATATGATCTTTGTTCCCTGTGGATTAAATTGCACCTTGGAGATTTCGCCCTCGTGACCAACAAGGCTTGCAATGCAATTGAAATTGTCAGTCTCATAGACACGCGCCGTGCCATCGGCACTCGCGCTCACTATCATAGACCCCGTCGTGTTGAATGCGACGTCAAGAATTTCATCATTGTGCCCACGCAGGGTTGAAATGCACGTTCCTGCAGCTACATCCCAAACCCTACACGTACGGTCAATGCAACCTGTAACACAACGGGTTCCGGTATAGTTGAACTGTGTAGAAGAAATCTCAGCGCGGTGTGCGTTCAGTGTGCGTATACACTTTCCAGTTCGAACATCCCAAAGCTTTGCGGTGGAGTCAAAACTGCCAGTGAGGAGATTGTTACCGTCTGTGTTGAAGTTCAGAGACACAATCTCTGCGGTGTGCCCGAGTAATGTATGTGTCTCTTTCCCTGTCTCCACATCCCACAGTTTCGCTGTGTAATCCATCGAACCCGAGGAAAGATACGTACTCTGCGGATTGAAACTCATACACACAATTTCTGCCATATGTCCCGCAAGCGTGTGAAAACACTGACCTGAAGAAGCGTCCCATATCTTGCACGTTTTGTCAAAACTTCCCGTAGCCACTCGGTTCCCATAAGGATTATTGAACGAGACAGAATACACAACATTCCGATGGCCCTCTAACGAAATAATTTCACTCCCTGTTGCTGTGTCCCAAACCTTGCATGTACGATCATAGCTGCCTGTGATAAACATATCTCCACCCTTGTTAAATGAGCAGTTTGTCAATGGTAGCAGATGTGCCCGAAGGGTCTTGAAGAGATAAAAAGTTTGATTTTCATTATACTGCGGCCGAATCTTCTCTACAAGTCTTTGCAGATACACAAGAACCTGCGCGGAGAATTTTTCCGACAGAAGTGGTTCCTCGCGCACAATCTCCGCCGCGAGTAACTCTAGATTTGTCTGCGGTGTTAACGTGATAAGGTTTATGGTTTTCTCTTTAACTTCCCCGGCAGATGTCTCGTACTCAAGAGTGATCCCCGGGGGATAATACCGCAACAGAAAAGACCGCAGTCGCATGCGTAACGAGGTCACCCAAAGCGGGTAAGATGAGTGATGCGTCTCAAATTGATCTACCTTACCAAGAAAGTACTTTCATACGCACATGAATAGACATATAAATCATTACAGAAATAGAGGAAAAAAAAAAAGAAAAAGAAACAACAACAAAAAGAAACGATGCACGTGAAATAGATCAGAAAGCAGACTTCCCGAAAGAGACGATATAAATATCTAACCACAGTTAACCAGAGTAAGCTCTGTGGGACAGTGTTTAATAATCAGAAGGACAGGGTCCGGGGGAAAGAAAAAGAACAACAAAACATAGCAATTGATGGAGTAAACACATCGATTGGTCCGTCTGACAGGAACAATACATCTATGCTCTTTCCAAATAAAGTGCATGCATAATTATACACACACACACACACACACACAGAAAAAAAAAAAAATGAACAACATCCGCTCCTGCAAATGTTGCAATTTTCTGTTTTGTCATATTAATTCGCTCATCATTCCCTTCTTTTTCTTTTTCTTTTTTTATTTTCATCGTCCACACGGACTTCTCTTCTGATTTTTCGTTCCTTCGCTTCTTCTTTTTTCTCCTAGATATATTTTTAGGATAAGTCGTACTCCTCTCCATCCACGTCATCGTGCTCTTCTCTCTCGTAAACGTCATCTGCGTCCTCGTCATCCACGAAGAGATCTTTATCCATTTCCCAGAGATCCCAGCCGCGGAGTTTCCCCTCACCAGCCTTTGCTTTACGAATGCGTGCCGCCTCCTTCTCCTGTGCCTGTTGCCGCTTGAACGCCTTCCACGCCTGGAAGCTCTCCTCCGTGACTGGCGTCAGGTCCGCCCGGCCCCTCAGCGCCTCGCGCTCCGCCTCCAACTGCTCCT
This sequence comes from Trypanosoma boissoni, assembly GCA_030849725.1. Lineage (NCBI taxonomy): Eukaryota > Euglenozoa > Kinetoplastea > Trypanosomatida > Trypanosomatidae > Trypanosoma > Trypanosoma boissoni. The sequence continues at coordinate 115,914 of JASANW010001408.1, read as the reverse complement.
CGAGGCGCCGCTCGTCGTGCTGCACCTCCTCGAAGTCCTCCGGGCGAAAGAGATAGTCGTCGGGGGCGACGCCCATGTTCTTGTCGGCATCCTCGTCCCCCGCCTCGTTGCCCGTCGCGCCAGGTGCGGGTTTGTTGTGGTCAAGTTCCTTGAAGAGCTTCGCCATCTCCAGGTCAAAGGCGCGCTTTTCCTCTTTTGCCTTGGACTTCGCAGCGAGCTCGTTGGTGTGCTTGCGCTCATTGGGATTGCTCTGGTTCACATTCTTGCTGACCGAACTGATGAATGCCTGGACCTTGGAGCTGCGATTCTTATTTTTGAGTCCGAATGTCTTATCTTCAATAATTTTTTCCTTTTTCTTTTGCTCGGCTTTCTTTCCCATTTTTTATTAGTTTCCTTGTTTTGTTTTTTTCTCAAAAGTTTCTTTTTTTTTTTTTTTGTTGTTGTTTGTCAAACTTTTCTATTTGATCTTCCCTTTTGTTTTATTTCAACTCTCCTCAATTCCACTTTGCGTTAAACGTTCAATATATTTAGAGATATCTTTTCGTCTTTTTTCAGAACCACCGCCCACGCACACACAGTACTCTGGGCGCCCCACGGCCAAAAAAGCGTCTGGATTTCCCTACTAGCAGTGTTACCTATGTACAATTCAACAAGAACAACAAAAAAAAAAGAAATTAGAAAAAAAAAAAGAAGATAATACGCTCACACTTTTGATCTTATGCAAGAAGACACTGGAAAAAAAAAGAAATCTGTATAAATCAGAGTCAAAAAAGAAGAAAAAAGAAAATTGTTATATTATTCCTGTTGATAAACAGCACTGATTAAGATAATCCAGTCCTTTAATTGTTCGTATAAAGAGCTTTTCTTATCGACCACACTTTTTTTTTGTCTCTTTTTGTTGTTGCTTTTTTGTGGTACAGACAACCACACAATCCCACGTATCACTTCTCCATTTTTTCCCATTTTTCAGTATGTGTTCAGCAAAAAAAAAAACAAAAAAAACGAGTGCTCAAATTTCCTCTTCTGTTCAGAGCTTCCCCCACACGCAAAAAGGAAAAATAAAAGCACACACACACACACAACTAAATAGAGTAAGTAGTGGAACGCAAAAAGTATAGTAAGACAAACCCAACGACAGTAGGCGAACAGAACCATAAAAATTGAAGAAATAATTGATCACTGACGTAATACAAAAATGTATTCTTCTCTATGCAATCTTTTTTTTTTTCTCATCCTCCTTTACCAGTTATTCTTAAGAGTCGCTGTATGGCTCAGGACGACTCTCATCGTTCACTCTATGCTTTTTTTTTGGTTATTTTCATTTCGTATTGCCATTACACAACACAATTTCTTGTTCGATCTTTTCTCTACCCTTCTTTGCCTCTCAAAAAAGCAACAACCACAACAGCATCATCATCACTACCTCCTGGCCTTGTTGAACCACCGGTCCCCCTCGCTGTCATCCTCGTCCTCTGCACGTGCACTGGGCGCGCGCCCCATTTTCCGGCGGCTCCGCGGGGCCCGCGCGCTCTGTTGCTGCTGCTGGGCGTCCTCGTCGTCCTCGTCTTCGTCCTGTGCGCCACGGGCCGGGGGCGCTGCGCGCTTTCCGGGGTGCGGCCTCTTCGCCGGCGGGGCGCGGCGCGGTGGCTCCTCGTCCTCGTCGTCATCGTCGTCGTCGTCCTCGTCGCGCGCTGGCGGCGGGGGGGACCGCTTCGGGACTTTTTTCACCGGCGGCGGCGCCGCTTTGGGCTCTTCCGCGTCCTCGTCGTCGTCGTCGTCGTCGTCCTTAGAGGACGGGGGCGGCGGGGCGCGGCGCTTTGTGTGAGCGGCACTCTTCTTCGCCGCGGCCGGCGCCTTTGGTGCTTCGTACGCCTCGTCGTCGTCGTCATCGTCGTCGTCCTCCGCCTCCGCGACTTGAGAGGCTCGGGCGACAGGCTGGCGAGGCCTTGTGGGCGCTGCACTCTTCCTGCTTGACGGAGGAGGTGAAGGTTTCACTTCCTCTTCTTCCTCCTCCTCCTCTTCTTCGTCTTCTTCATCATCATCATCATCATTGTCTTCGTCTTCGTCGTCTTCATCCTCCTCCTCCTCCTCCTCCTCCTCCTCCTCTTCATCATCATCATCATCATCATCCTTCGAGGCAGACTTCTTCAGTGAAGCTGTCGACTTTTGCTTTCGAGACTTACTTACCTTCTCATCTTCCAAATTCTGCTCTTCTTCTTCTTCATCATCATCATCATCGTCGTTGTCAACGGCAGCAGCCACGGCAGCGGCGGCCTTTCCAGCGACGCCACCCTTTGCGTTCTTCGCCGAATCGGCCGTTCCGCCGCGGCGAACCGGTTTACTTTCTGCCTCGACCTCGACATCTTCGTCATCGTCGGCTTCTGGCAGCATTTGCACCAGTGTTGGAGTAAGTAAGGCCTCAAGGTCATCACGATTTGTCAACAGGTCATGCACAACAGACACACCGAGCTCTTCAATGGCATCGATGATATCTGACACGCAGGTGAATTCCGCTACGATGTCCGCCATGCCAAGTGGATCAGCTAAATGAGTCAATCGCGTCTTCTCTGCCGCGGTGAACGGCCCTGTTGTGTCAATATTAACAATCGCTGTGGTCTGTCCCTCGAGGTTGTTTGCCCCACCCCCGCTAATAGATGTGGCGAGAATGTGATAATGTACAACATTGACCCGTGTAATCACCTTATGCTCTGTCACGTGCAGAACGCCGAGCATCGCCTCGGCAAAGCGGGAACGGATGTCCTCCTCCTCCACAGTTTCCTTTAGAGAAGTTTCGTAGAGATGCAGTGTCGTCCCCATAAGTGCGGCAACGCTGCAGCCCGAGTTCGTATCAATAGCCGGTCGGACTGGTGTAAATTTTTTTTCTCGGCTTGCAAAGAAAGCAGTGTATGCCTTTACTGCCTCGCTCACCTTTTCGTGTGTCATATCCGTTGCGCCCTTATTGCGTTTTGTTCCACGAAACGGTCGGCGGTCGGAAGAAAGTAAGGGAAAGCCATAGGATTGGATGTCCTGCGGACCTAAGGTAATTTGATGCTCGCGCGATATGGCGCGCAACAACACGGCGCCATGTACAAGAGCCTCGACCCCTTTCTCCGTGTTGAACTTCGCCGTTACAGCGTCACCCGCGTCCTCAGCCTCTGAGTATGTGTTGTAAGCTGTCCACACTTGTTTTAATGCGCGCAGCACGACGGAGTCATTGACCCCCACTTTGGCCGCTGTGAAGGCACTGTACAGCGCAAAAGGGTCAACTTGATATGTCTCACCGTCATCGACCGCCACAACAAAACCCTTTTGTTCGTCGTCTGAAAGCTTTTCATCATTGCTGTGTAGGTAGCCGTCAGCGCTGTTAAACTGGCGCAGCATTAACTCCGCCAGCCGCGTTAAGGATTTGTTCGCTGAATCTATAGAAGCGGGACTTTCACTCTTTTCATTATTGCCCGTTTTGGAATTACCGTTAGTGTTATTGCTTTCTAGAGCAGATTCGTCGTCTTTTTCTGGCATATCTTTCTTGGCACTCTTACTACCCTTCTTCTTCTTGCCTGATTTGGCGGCGAGAGCACCATCTGAGGATTCACCCCGCCTTGAGGCGTTAGGGTCTACTGTATGACTGTCATCATTCTTACCAGAATGGTCTGTGCTTCCACGAATGTAAGGCGCTGGAGCAAACTCTTGCTCTGTCTCTTTAAGCAGACGATCAATCTCTGCATCCTCATCTTCATCCCCATTAATTGCTCCTGCACCTGCTGTAGATGATGGCTTCACTGCGGCAGCATGAGCCCCAGCCGCATTCACTGCGGAATCGTGGGTTGAGGCCGCAAGTGTCTCATTAGGCTCTGCGTGCTTTGCATTCTTCTTTCCGCGTCCTTTTGGTTTCACTGCTTGGGATACCGTCTCCTCTTTGTCTCCGTCGTCGAGATTTGTATCGTTCCCCGTCTTGGCCTCTTCCGCCGCGCTTGTAGCCGCTGCTGCGGTCTCTGGAAGAGCCTGCATGCCTGTAATGAGCGGCATGAGTATCTGCCTGTTGCTCTTATTTGCTGCAAACTCCTCGATCACCGCCTTCTGAATCGTTTTTGTAAGCCAGGTGATCACTTGATCCTTCTGCGACTCGATCGGCTGCCTCGCCATGGCCGAATAGGCCTCTTCGAGTATTCCGCGAGAGTACGCCGAGACAGGCACGCGCTCACGGTTCTCATCCCAACGGCCAACTGTCGTAATACCCGCAAGTCGCAGTGCCCGCGCATCCTTACATGCCTGATACCGCTCGGAGTTGAGAACCACCTCGAGCCATTCTTTGCGACCGCGCAGCGCCGCGAGTTGCCGCCGCGGCACCATCACCACAAAGTCCAACATAGAGACCTCCTCCACGTCCGTCGCGTCGGGGTCGAGAAGAAGTTGCACCATGCCACGCAGCGACTCGGTGCGAATGCCACTGCCGCTGCCCCCAGGGCCGACAATGTCCGGGAGAAGGACATGTTCGATGGAGCAGCGATGCGGTGAGGGCGGGAGCGGGCGCCCGGTAAACGAAAGGCAAGGCGGCGCCGTTGAGCTGGACGATTGCGCACGGCAACTAGTGGAGAGTGGAGTCACAGGGGAAGTCACACAAAGTGCATTGCGGGGGAAAAGTCGAAATGCGTGCGATGTGAATACCGCGGCGCCTATAACGGCTGCAGGCGACGTGATAGGAATGCGACGTCGCAGCATTGGGTAATTTTTTAATAATAATAATAAAAGGTTTTAGTTAACTTTTATTACTATTTTTTTTTCCTATCCTTTTGCTTCTTTACCTGTTTCTTGATGTGTGTATGTGTATGTTTCTTTTTTTCTTTCGATTTGAAATGTCGTTAGTTTCTTTTTTCTACTCGATGCAGAGCTATTACTCTTTCTTTTGATATATATATATATATATATATATATATACGTATATATTTAGTTTTTTTTTTTTCCTCTTCGTAAAAGGGTTAAAAAACTGAATAACAAAGCCAATAAATAATACTCTATGTACTGTCTTAAAGGGCTCTGATGACCACAAGCTGGGGAAGTTCTATATTCTTTTTTTTTATATTTTTAAATAAAGGATGATACGTTCAATTCAATAAGAAATCCATAAAGAAAAACAAACAACAAGAACAAAAAAGGGGCTTCAATTCAGTGCTCAGTCAGAACAAGAACCACAAGCAAAAACAACCAAATCTTATATAACAGTATAATGTACCGAATAATAATAATAATACTATTACGTAATCACAATGATAGTGATAGTCCAAGATATAATCTTTGAGAAAAGTAAAAAGTGATCGTCATCGTCTTCTCCTTTGTCGAAAACGGTTCCAACGCACAGGAGTGGTGAACATGTGATGCACACACACCACACACAAAACTGTCCAAAAAGCCGAAGCGGAAACACAAAAACCCAAACAATGGCGAAACGCTATCGTATCCCTGTGGAATCACCAATACACTGAAGCACATAGTGCAAAAAAAAAAAAAGGCGATACGCATGTGCAGTCTCTCGCAAAACAGTGTGAGTAGGGCTAAACCACAGAGTTGGCCACGCAGTCACTGTCTCCCGTACCTGCACAGATTCAGCCACAGGACGCCATTGAACAAAAAACAAACAAAAAACAAAAAACAAAAAAAAAAAAACTCTAGTGACTTGCCCCTCCGCTCTTTTTTTTTTTTTCCCCATCAGACTCATCGCTCAGGTATCGTCTCGTCTCGCCTCTTCTTCTTGTCACCTTTACAGTCCTCGGCCCTCTCCCCACCGCTTCCCTTTGGCAGTGTTGCGTACAGCAGAGCAGGGAAAGCCACAAGACAGTACACGCAATGTGTCTCTACACATTCTCACACGATAGAGGCACACAGTGCGTTTTACTTTTGTAAAAAAAATAAAATAAAAACATTGGGTTCCATAGGTCGTGTGCAAATACCAATGCGGAGTCCCCAGCAATATCTTTTCCAAGACTATTAGAATCTCAAAGTACTGATAGGCGATTCCTCGTGAAAGGCTATAAAGCCTAAACGAACGACACATGCGTCTTCTTTTGCGTTTGGCAATATCCTTTTCACCTTTTTTTTTTTTTTTGTCTTCAAAGACTCCAAAGCAATAAAGTGAATGAACAACAATTGTTCTACATCTCGATGCAATTCTACCGCTTTCGAATTCTTTGCACACTCATTCCTAGTGCAATTGACAAAAGACTTCTTCCCAGAAGAACACTTCAGATTATTTGCGTTACCATCACTCCATCGCGTCCTCTCCCCACCCAATCGCTGGGAGATTGCCTAAAGATACGTATCACGCATTCGGCCTCTGGACATTCTTTCATCGCCATATTCGTTTGATTGCAAATACACACATAGACATATATATAAAAGACAATGCGGAACGGTCTTCTCTACACAACTCTTTTTATTTTTTTGTTTATGTGTGTGTGTGTACAGGTGCGGTGCCTATATATTTTCACCCGTTCACAGCGAAATTACATGTGGCGCGGACAAACAAACAAACAAACACTGTAAGCAGATACGATAGAGGATCCGTATACAATTCAATAATTGTATTAAAAACTAAAACAAAATGAAAGATAAACGAAAACCTCACCTTAAGTTGTGCCACATTCTTTCTTGAAATCTTTTTGGACAGTGTAATCAAAAACTATGATATGCATTTATACTTTGAAGAGAAAGTGTACTAGAAATAAACAAAAAAAAAAAAAAGATAAATATGCCGATGCAGCAGAACAATAATAATAATAGTAATAATACATTGATAATTCATACATTCACCAGTAACTTCAGCTTTATTTGTAAGTCCATTTTTTTTTTTTTTGCTAATACAAAGGGAAAAGATGCCAGAAAACGAAGCCATAACAACAACAACAAAAAAAAAAAAGACGTACTGACCTACTCATTTCCTTTTATATTCTTCTATATCGCACATACACATATGAAGGTATATGGCGGAGAGGTAATAAGTAATAAAACCGATAACAATAAAATAATATTGTTTCTTTTTTTTTTTTTCCTTTACTAATAATATCAATAATAATAAAAAAAAAAAAACGCGGCTGTGCGACACGGGTCGTTGGCGGTAAAAAAAAAAAAAATAACTCCTCTCTCTCTATATATTTCACCACCAACGCCACAGTGACAGCAGTGTTTGACTCATAACAGATACACAATCTCACACGCATATACACACAGAAGTAATTATGGAGTGACGGGACGTAAATGATGTAAATAACAACACAAGGGAATATCAAAAAAAAAACAAAAAAAAAAACAATAACTCTATGTTATAAATTCCTACACCTTCTCACTCCTTTCGTTTTTATTTTTTTTTATTTTTCATTTGCATTGATGCGGCGATTCAAAACAACAACAACAACAAAGAAAAAATTGTGTATCCACTGTGTGGTAATCACTGTGTGCAAATTACCTGAAGGGATATGAGGGCCAAAGCGAATAGCGGGGACTCCATGCAAAGCTTGTGCGTAAAATTAGGTTTGACAATGCAAAACAAAATAAAACAAAACAACACAACTCACAAAGAAAAAAAAAAAAAAAAACACGAGCCAAAGAATTCCGAGTTAAAAGAGAAAAGGGAAGAATTTATTGAGCAAAAGAAATTCTGTCACGGAGTTATGGTTTTGAAGCATAAATAGAAGAGCTCTCTTCGACTCGATTCCCCTTAATTCATTTACCTCATCCCAATCTTATATATATATATATATATATATATATATATATTTCAGTTTCCGAGTGGAGACTGAACAAATAAGAATCACAAAGAATCTTTTTGACTGAATCGGCATACGCGTCCGTAATTTTTTTTTTTAAATAAAAGTCTATCACACTTCCCAAAGTGCTTACCTATTCCCTCCGCCTCTATATTATTCGTCCTCTTTATCTTTCCTTTTCTTTCAAATATCATTCAACCTTTATTTTACTTTACTAGTATCATCTTTTTTTGTATTGCACCCCCTTCTCTCTCTCTCTTTCTCTCTCACTTCCTTTTCTCTCTCCCGGTCGCAATAACATCTATAGCCCCTCCCAAACTTCATTTCCTTCGCCTCATCTCCTCGCTTTATCATTATTAACCACACAAATCGAAAAATAGCTTTTGTCCACTATTGCTTTACTTTATCCTCTTTTCTCCACTGAAACACATGTTTCACGTGTCCGGCTCTCTCTACACAGGTGAATGTCAAAATGAGAAAAAAGGACAGAATATCTTCCCTTTATGCCTTTTGTAGCTTCTGTTCCTCCTCCAAAAGGACAGAGTCATTTTCGAAAACAAAAGAAAACAACAACAAAACCATTCACAAACACCTACACAAATATGTTAGCAGGTACACCTCTATGTCCCCTTTATTTACACACACACACACAGATCCGCAATGCATGAAATGATGAAGATAGTCCAGCAATTATATATATATATATATATATATATATATATATATATTATAAGGAAGCAAACACAACAAGAACCGAGGCCAAGGTCCTATCGGAAAAGATTCAACTTTTAAAGAGCAGATCCATTCGGAACGCTGAGAGGTGTGTGAGAGAGAAATAGCGAAAGAGAGAGGAAAGCCACACAACAGGGGTAATAAATAATAAATAAAGAAAAGAATGCGTCACACCACACATACCCCTTAGAGTCTAAGCTGTACAAATCGCATTTGGTTAAGCGAAGCGAGGAGGAAAAAAAAAAAAAATCCATCTCGCTTTTATCCTTCTCTCCTCTCTCCTTCAACTCCCATACACGCTCCTTTACCTCCGTCTATTTTTTTTCGCAGCTGCTTGTGCAGCTGCGGCCCTGCTGCCTTTCTTTTGCGTTCCGCTGGCCTGTCGCTTTTTTAACTGTGCCGCTGCCGCCGCGCTAGAAGATAATTTCTTTTTGTTCGCCGCCGCCGGCGCAGCAGCCCCGCGTCCGCTGTTATGATTGCTATTTTTACTTTTGTTTTTGTTCATTTTATTGTTGCTGCTCTTCTTCGCCTTTCCACGCTGTGGTTTCTGCTGAGCCGCTGCCCGGGAACGCGACGGACTCTTCTGATTGCGGCTATTGGCATTCGCACTTCTATTTCTGCCCCCGCCCCGCGTTCTTGTCGCAGAAGCGGACTGCACGGCTCGTCTACCGCTATTTCGCGTATTATATTCTTCTTCTTCTTCTCCGTTTGTCCCATCCTCTTCTTCTTCTTCTTCTCCTCCCTCGTTGCTGTCCTTGTCTTCTAATGATCTATTGGCGGTTTCTTCTTCGTCGTCTCCAAGCAACTCATAGGCCCCAGAAGGCGATGACACTGTTTGCGTTCCCAGACTGCCTGAAAGTGTAGACTTTACAGAAAGCCTATTGCCATCTCCAGCAGATGGGGCAATGACATCATGCAGCCACGCAAGCGCATCTTCTCGCTGGTGATGCGATTGCTTTGCGGACGCGAGGCCCAAAGCGTCCGGGGAGTTTGTGGGGGGAATGGGTATGTTATTGTTAATAGCGTCCTCGACAGCCACATCACTCAGGAGAGCTGCCTGTGTGCTCTCGCTGTTTGCTTGATCCCGAAGCGCCCTCGCCGTGTCTGTTGCACTGTCCACCATGGCATCGTTGAGCACTGCTTCAAGTAATTCCGCCGACTCCCGCACATGCTCTACATCGGCAAAGGTCTCTGTAGACATCTGACTCTCACGCGCAAGAACAGTTTCGTGATGAACTTCCTCCACCTCGGCACCGTAGATTCCTTCTTCGTCGTCATCAAGAAGTGCATCCATCAATAGCGAATCGGATGAGACAACCTCTGACGTGTACGCTGGAAGCGTTGTCGCGTCTGGTACGAGTTGCATAAGTGTTGGCGAGAGCAAACATTCAAGTTCTGCCTGAGATGCAACTACGTCTTGATGCACGTATACGCGATGTGAAGTTTCAAGTTCGTCAAGAAGATCATTTAACGTGCGGAACTCCTTGTCAATACCAAGAATCTCTTGCAAGTCTCGGAGACGGTCAATCACATTATCTTCAAAAACTGCGCTCAGATCCAAAAAGTATGGCACAGCAGGAACTGGTGGGGGCGCAAAAATGTCATCCGCAACGATGGCCGATGAAACGGATCCACCAGTCAGCGCTGCCGCTGAGACTGTAGACGAAGAAGAAGACGAATTCCGCGCAGTGGACGATGTAGAAAAGATATTCCTGAGATTGGAAGTGTGATCAATGGATACAACACTAACGTAGTGCACTTGACGAATACGGTCCTGTGGAACCAAATGCTTGGTAAGGCAGTGTAAGACACCCAGAAGGGCCTCTGCAAATCGGTAGCTAATATCTTGCAGGGCTTCAGGGGTTGTGATAAGATCATAAAGAGCCATTGTGGTTCCAGCCAGAGAAACCACATCGCATCCGCCATTAAGACCTACACTCGGTCGAAAAGGATAGTGTGTCTGCTCTGTATTCGCAAAGAATGCCTTATAAGCCGCAATAGCCTTGCGTACCGTCTCCGGTGTAGCTTTAGTAATGACAGGCTGAGGCCCTCCACCCCTTTGTTTCACGCGTGTGTCCGAGGCAAGTAAGGGAAACCCATACGCGGGGATTTTAAGATTTAGGTTCATTTGTGCACCTGAGACAGCCACGGCGCGAAGTAAAAGAGCGCCATGCAGAAGAACACGCATTGCGTCCCGTTTGCGTTCTGTGGTGGTTCCCATTGTATTTACTACAGCGCAATATTCCGCCCAAACTTCACCCCATGCTCGTACGACATTCGATTCCCGCGGGGATTCGAGAGGATCTTGATGGGAGAAGATGGTAAAGAGTGCAAAGGGATGAACCTGGCATGATGTGTGATTATGTGGTATAATGAGACCATCACACTCATCTTGAGGTACAGTATCGACACCAGTAGTTAGATATCCTGTTGGACTACTTAGTTGCCTCTGCAAAAGCTCAACAAGTCGAATACGAGCTGAGGGAAGATTTCGTAAAAGGTAATTACGCTGGGGGAGTTCGGCAAAGAGCTCGCTGGGTACGTGGTTATGCAAAAGCGGATGTGTCCCGCTCCACTGCATCAAACGAGGTGCACCACCGCGAAGATCCATCAGCGCCGCACGACCTGACCAAAACACATCAAGTGTATAGCCTAACAGCCCTGGACAATTTTTCAGTACTTCATACATGAGTCCAGAGAACTCAAGACGAGATCGCTGGTGTAGTGCGTGGAGAACAGCCAAGAGGGGTAGCACGCGAAGTCTCTGCTGCAATCCAATACCATTAGCTAGTGGGATAAAGTACCGGCGGACAGGCGCGTCAGCGTGCGAGAGGAAAAGCTTGCTGACACGATGACCAGTGAAGACCATATCAAGTTGCCCAACGGCCACTGTGACTTTCGAAATAGCATCATTTGCCACAGCAGTAGAAAACGAAAAGGGAGCACCGTTGCATCCATTCGCATAAAAATAATTCTGCTGATAATTAAGATGCGAGTTGTTGTTATTGTTGTTACTACTACTATTACTTGGGAGGCTTCTGCTATCGTTACCTTGAAAATATTTATTCTGCATATGCTGCAAGTTTGACGCCAACTGTGCGGAATTAGAGTTCATCTGCAATTCTACATGTTCTGTTGACGCTTCTCCGTCTGCTTCTGCAGGCCCTGCTGCAAGAGACGCCTTCTTTTTATCCCCTTTTCCTGTCTCTGCTTTACCGGTCACGAGGGACGAAAACGATCCTGGGGAGATGGTCGATGCAGCACCGTTGAAATGGCCCATCAAACGTCCCTCCATCGCATCGAGAACTCGATCCATGTCATCGACAAGAATGCCATGCAGGGGAGAGGGCACACCCTCGCGCGCTGAGGTCAAACGAATAAGTTTCTGGTAGAGCTCCCACGACCAGTTCCGGCGGTTTGCCCACCACATGACAGACTTCGGAGCCCGTGTAAAAAGTTCTTCAGTGCGCACTAGGAACGGACATGACGCGAGCGCAACGCGAAACCAAAAACGAGAGGAAAATGCGAGTGGATGATCGTCGAGTCCTGCCATAAAAGGCGTTGCCGCTCCGCTGTATCGAACTGTCACGGCCGTTCGCCCCACTTCTGCCATGCGCCGGGAGAGCCGGTGCAGTACAGATGTCTTTCCACACGAGTGTCCCGCCTCAATAAAGTGCAGCGGCTTCGATGGGGATGCCGAGCTGTAGAAGCAATTCAACACAGAAGCGAGACGGTCCTCAATAAGTTTTGCGGGACCAAAAAGCTGTTGGAGTCCAAGTGCCTCGGACGCGCTGAATCCATTCCTAAAGTTGTCATCGTCTTTGAGTGTGTCGAAGAGTGTGGTGCGGGCCACTTGTGCGGTGTGTCGCTTGAAGCGATGTAGGACCGAAATGTATTCACTCTGGACAGGGTCGAGTGTGCCGGCGGCGGAGGCAGGAACAGGCTGCCCAGACCACTCACCGAGCGTCACATTGTAGTTTGACGTCCCCGTAAGAAAAACACCACTGGCAAGCGTTGGGGGCATCACATTTGTTGTTGATGTCGAAGCAACGGCAGCGGCAGCAGCAGCGGCAACAGCAGCAGCATTGTTCCCTGGGGCCGTGTCGCTTATAAATTCCGCTTCTTGCTTTTCATAGTCTGTGCACTCACGTTCACCAGTGCTGTGAAAAACAAAATGACGAACCGGGACATTCTGCAATTGCAGGACCGATGCCGCCTGCCGTAGTAGTCCTGGAACTCGCTCGAGTGCCAGAAAACCAAAGTCACGCAGGGAGTGGAGTTCCTGTGGCATAGTGGGAGCCTGCATCTCGAGAACCTTCAACAGTGCGTCACTAAGTGTCGCGTAGGCCTTCTCGCGAATCTCCGCCTCGGCCTGGCTATCAAAGACAATTTTACCATTGGGAGCTTCCTGGCTGTGACGCTGCATGATATATTCCTTTCGCACGCTTGAAAGCACCTTGCGGGCAAGGCGATGATAATGCTCAAGTGTGCATACGCGACCAGCACCGACCCCATTAGCACTGCTTGGCATAGTGCCATCGTTCATCGCCACAAACACTCGTTCGGTCTCCGATAAATCACTCGGATTCATGTTCATGTTATTGTTGTTCACGGTGCTTGATGCGGTTGCCCCTGCGGAGCCATTAGAACCTGTGGTAGTATTAGCAGTAGTATTCACTGCAGTGGCCGCTGCTTGGTCAAATGGGATGCGAAGGGTCTCCAAGATAAATTTACCAATGACGTCTGTAACCCATGTGATCAGCACATCCCGGACTTGATTGCCTGTGTTGACAACCCGAGCCACTTCCTCCACGTACGCCTCTACACTCCGCTCCACCGCCGCGTCGAGGAGACTGCGCGTGTTTGACGAGACGCGCACGAGGTCTGGCTGCTCTGCCCACTGATAGAGCGTCGTAATGCCGGCGTTCTGCAGCGCGCGAAGGTCATAAAATGGCGACTCCAGCTCCAGCCGCGCCACCTGTTTGTAGTGCGTGCTCTCTATCACCCACTCGTGCCACGCCCTTTTTCCGCCGAGTGCAGCGAGCTGCCGCCGCGGCTGCATCGCCGCAAAGTCTGGCAGCGACACGTTCTCGACACCTTCCGCCTGCGGATCAATGAGAAGTTTCACAACATCTGGCAAAGACTCTGCGGCGATGGACTTATCAACCTTCACGATATCTCGAATGCGTGTGTCAAGCGATGGCCCCGTAAGCACCGACATGCGGCACGTGCCCGTCGCGCGAAGCGGTCCGCCCGACGCGGCGCTGCTCGCGACATCCGCGACAGCCCGCAGGGGCGCGTGGAGTATATCGCCCAGCCGCTCCTCTTCTTGCGCCTGGGGCTCCGCTGGCGGCGCTGCCGGGGCGCCGCGGAACCACGGGAGCGGCGGGGCGTGGGAGCCCGGCGGGAGGTACGGCAGCAGCTGCCGCCCCGTCGCCCGCAGGCGCCGCCGGGCGGAGGCGTCGACGGACAAAAACGCGACGGACACGGGAGCAGCGATGCGGCGCCGCAGCATGGGTTGCACGTGTCCTCAGGGATTGCCTACGTAGACCAATCTATACCGTCGCTTGACGAACTAAAAAGACAAGGCGCGGATTTAAGGATATATATATATATATATATATATATATATGTATTGTAAAATACAACACAGTAAGAAAAAAAAAAAGAAGAAGCAAAAACAATACACAGACTATAGATAGCATCAGCATTGGGTTTAGAGTGGAGAAGAGAAACTGCATACACGTGGAGTGGCTACAGCTGACTTGTGCACATGTGTGCCATTCATGTATTTCTTCTATTCCTTTTTTTTTTGTTGTTTCTGCTTTCTTTACACACGCTACACTCGCACTCTCATCTTTCGTTTTATGTCATCGTCTTTATCCGGCCATCAACAGATCATTCGTTAACATTCCACCAAATCTCATGACACAAAAACGTATCTGTTCCTAGTTCACCTGTTTTTTTTTTTTTCATTCGCCTCTATCTCTCTCTTGTCGATCACGCAAAGAGAACAAAAACAACAAACACACGCACACAATCACGCATACAAATGCAAACAAAAACAACAACAACAACAACAAAAAAAAAAACAATTTGCAACAAACCATTACACCACAAATTTGTATGGCTTGCCTTCCATTCCAGGACTAATCACTTCCGCATTTTCCCAAATTTCCGCCGCCCTTTCTTCATCAAGACGAGCCTCTTCAATGCGCCCCAGTGCTTCACGCGCCTCCGCTCGCAATTGAAAAAGCGTCGCGCAGCGCTTAGGATTCACAAAGGACAGCGCACGTGTGAGATCGTCCTCAGCACGCTCAAAAGACTTGAGTTTGCAGTATACCATTCCTCTCGCAGCGAGAACGGCACCAACAGCTTTTCGATGTCGTTCTTTTTTGAGATCTGCACCTTCGTTTATAAATCCCATACAAGCAGTGAGTGACTTCAGCGCACCGGCAGGATCGTCCTCATACACTTGAATCTTTGAGCGTGTATACATGGCCATGACAAGTGCCATGAGTTTGTCAAACTTGGCGTGCATATCAATGCCAAACTTCTTCTCCACATGTGCCCGCACCTTTGGGTGCTCCAACCACTTCTGAAAGAGATCAATATCACGCATGTATCGATTTACAAACTCATGTGCCTTTTTAAAATCATGATTTTCTTCTATGATCATGTGTGACCCATGCAGAAGACCCCAGTGAACAAAACCATTGAATTCCTGGCGCTGTTGCATGTTTTCTTGTCCGTCGCGTTGCGGTTCAAGAAGATAATCCACTTGGTCCTCCACAAGCAAAGGATTTCCAAAAGCTTCGAGGCGCTTTTTATCCTCATCTAGTGCCTTCTGAATTTCCATCATTACCTGACCGTCCACGAATCCGTCATCATCGATCTCGTCAATCGCTGGATCAAAAGACGGCGGAGGAACAAAGCGACGAGTCTCGTCAAACACTTCGTCATTCATGTGGAAATCAGGATTGACAAAAAAGCTGTCCTCCGCATAACTCAACTCTAGTGGCTTGTCAGGTCCCATCACCTCCTTCAACTCAGGGACGAACATACCATCGGGTTTCTTTTTGTTCTTATCAAAAGGCGAAGCGAACATGCGTCCTGACCAGTTTTGGTTTTCCTTCGGCCACCACTTATCCATCTCCGCCTCCGCAACGTTTGTGTCTTCCAAAGGCTCCTCGCCGCGTCTTTGCGCATCTGTTGCTCGCTGCACAGTCTGACGCCTAAGTTCCGCCGCAGCCGCCGCGTCTCGTCGCAGCCCGCTGTACTCCACACCGCCAGGAGTGGCCGCTGGCGTTGTGGGCGGAGGGCGGGGCGGGGGCGTTGGGCTCGTCATGGGCTCCACTTTAGCCTTTGGTGCAGCCGGTCCCTTGGGGGTGTGCAGGCAGCGGCGGCAGAGAGTGAAGTAATAGCGTGGCCGCGGTTCTGCAAGTTTTCTGGATGGAACCACACAGCCAGAGAGGAGTCGCATTGCTAATAATAGTATTGGTTTCTTCTCCGGTGCCCTCTATACTATCTAATAAACAAAGAAAGAGGACTAAGAGACGAGACAAAACAAGAACAAACGTACGAAACACAGCTATATGGTTAAAAGCCATCACAATGGAGTGACTCGAAAGGAATAATAATAACAACAAAAATATATATATTTTTTATTTCGATCCACCACTTAAACTAGCAAAACGAACAACAACTGGAAAAAAAAAAAAAAAGAAACAACATGGGGTATGGTAAAGACAACTCTCCTTTTGAAATCTCAGCACAAATCCAAAAAGCGGTCGTTTAATTCGTTCACTCACTGATTGGGAATTCAGCAAATAAAAACCCATACAATCCCGGCAAACTGTTTGCAAATACAATACAGAACATAAATTAACCACCACCATAATCTTCATCTTCATATCTGTTTACTTTATGCTCCTGATTCTTCTAAAAAAAAAAAAAAAGATTTGTTCCCCCCTCCCCTTCCTCTCTCCGCGCCATTCCTTTCAGGATTATTTGTTTATTGTGAATAAGCCTCAACGCAGTGCCTCTGCTGGGGTAATGTTATTCGTTGTTGCCGCACCGGGCGACACCACAGAGTTTGCGGCAGCGTGGATCAAAAAGAACGATCGGCACCGCTCTGCTGTCCATCTCTCCTGCGGGTCCAAGAGCAAAAGCCCTGCTATCACTTTTTGCAAAATACCCGATGCCCCTCCGGCAGATTCAAGTGTGACCGGCTGCTTCGCCGCTTCCACAAAGCAATACCGCGAGTGACTTTCTTCTGTCGTGCACTTTGGGTTTTTGCAGCGCGGGTAAAGGCGACGTGAGTAGATCAACTCGTAAAGCGTCGCGCCAAGGCTAAAACAATCCGTCGCACGACTGCAAGACTTGTCCCGAAGTGCTCGGAGGTCCATGTATTCAAACGTACCCACTGCACCTGAAACCCTGTCCATGGCACCGGGGTCCACAATGCGACAGTTGCCAAAGTCACTCAAATAAAATTTCACAGAACTCGGTTGCGGTGATCCTACGCTTGTCGTCGTGATACGTGTCGATGCGCGCTGCTGTGTCAAATTCATCGAAGACTGTGTAGTCCCAACGCCTCCGGGCTCACATACAAGCTGCTGTTGTTGCTGCTGAGAGTACGAACGCTGACGCTGCTGGGATGGACTGTTCTCGTAGGCAAAAAGCACATTGCTTGGCTTGAGGTCCAGGTGCAGGAGACCCAGCCGGTGCATCGCCGCAAGGGCGGAGCTTACACAAAAGGCGACACCTTTCGTTATTGTGTCGTGGCGTTCAATACTCTCAAGATCCCCATCACACAACTCCGTTACGAGAAAAGCCGTGGCGTCGCACTCTGTCGCTTCCTCTACGCTTATAGAAAGAAACTGCGGAAGCCGCACGCGCTCATGCAGTGCTCGCTCTTTTTTCTCTTCATCCGTTTCTTCTGGTGGTTGCATCACCTGTTCTTCCTCGTTCTCCTCCACAACTTTTTCTTTTTTTCGCCCGCGGTTGCGGCCGCGCTGATTCTGTTTCTGCAAATACTGTTCAATACGTAACTTTTGCTCTCGCGCCTCCTTCGCCTTTGCGAGACGCGATTTCCACTCAGCGGCGGCCAAGACGTCTGGCGGCAGTGCCTCGCGAGCCTGAACAAAGAAGGCAGAGTGAAGCGGAAGAACGTACGGCACCTCATGTTCACTAAGAAAGCGCATCACCGCAATCTCACGCAGCACCGAGTATGCGTCATCAATGCTACCGCGTGAATGAAAGCTGATAGGACAAGATTTGACCGCAACGAGGTCTCCATCCACTGTACGACATCGCCAGACGAGACCAAAACTGCCCTCTCCAACGTATTCAGCACTTCCAAAAGCCTCCCAAAACTCCCCAGGCTCGAGACAGTGTAACTTTGACACAACGTTTTCTGCCGTGCTTAGAAATCCTTTTCGCGTGAAACGCGAGGGATACAGCTGACGCAGCTTTTCTACTGGACGCGCAGCCTTTCCACCAGCTTCCCCTCCAGTTTCCTTGTTGATTGTAGCGTCTATAGCACCAGCCTCCTTTCGGCTGAGCCCATTAAGCCCCGAAAGAAGAGATGAATCTCCAAAATCCGTGGTGGAGTTCCGACGAGAAGGAAAAAGAAAGTCACGCACGCTGCGCGTGGGGCTTGTAAACGAGGCGTTCAAAGAGGGAGGAACGTCATCCTCGAGAGGTATTACCGGTGAAAGGTCCTTCTCAGTCTTCTGCTGCGATAGGATCTTTTTCGCAGCTGTCTCATTTTCATCATCATTACCATGGTCATCTTTTTTAATTTTTTCGCCTTCTTCACCCTCCAGTGTCTCGTCAAGAGATATAGTAGTGGAACAGCGTAGGAGTTGCGTGGCATCCGGGTCATCGCTTGAGTAATCATCATCTTTGATATACAAGGACGCGTAAGAAGACGGCATACATGGCACGGTATGAAAACTGGCCGTTACATCAGTTGCAGAAGGAAGGCCAGCCAGATGACCCCCATTAGTTGCTGTGACCTTACCGGTCTCTACACCTTCAGCGGAGGAACCGTCGTCATCATCGTCGTAAATAAGAGCCGCGTAAGGTGTTCGACTAATCCCCCGCGGATGCAACTTGTTCGCCAGCAGTGGACCTTTGCGTGGACGAAACGTTGGTGGAAGAACTTCAGCAATAGGTTCCCCGCCGCGGCAGTTTCCGCCGGTATCTGGAAGCCGCTGCGTTGCTTCAGTACTAACCCCCCTCAGCGGAACGACCGCGGCGGCGGGAGCGCCCCTGGGCAATGACAGTGCCTTCGCCCCAGTATCCTTTTTAATTTTCGACGGCGACGGCGACCGGGGACACGAGACAACCCGAATCTCACCTTCGTCGTCGTCGTCGTCGTCAAGGCAAATCCACAGCGTTGCCGGTGACACGGCCGGCCGCGTCCCTACGGCTTTGTTGATGAGCCGTGTGGATGGGCGCTCCTTTGGGCTGAGCCCAATCGCCCCGCCCTCGGCCACCGGATCACACGAAATGGTGTCGCGCATTTGCCTCTCAAAGAGCGCATTGAGGGAATCGCCTGGGCGAGACCCAGACCGTCGCCGAAGCCTTTGCGGTTGGCTAACGGATGAAAGAAATGTCGACGGGCGACCACTACTTGTCAAGTGTGCCGGACTGCGGGGCGCATCGTCGCCTTCGTTCTCATCTTCTGTTGGTCGTGTGGACCTCGGCGGTGTGGCGGGTTCCTCCGCTGCAGTGGCCTTCACTGCCACTGTATCCCCCGCGCGAAGAGACATTTGCCACATTTTCTCAAACGACAGTGAGCACTCCTCGTCGTCGCTGTCCGCATGGCTCTCGTGTCCCTCATCACGTCCCCGTTTCGGCGGTCGCCCGTGAGTTTGCTTTGCACGGGGTGCCGTTGCTCCTCTTCCGGCGCGCTTCACCGGCTGCCGGCGTTGTTTTGGGGGCATCGATTCAATTTCCGCCTAAAATGTTTTTTTTTTTCAAATGAACAGACACACACAGAAAGATGCTAAAAAAAAAAAAATACAATAACTTTTCACTTCTTTATATATGTATATATTATTTTGACTCTGCGCAAGGGGAAAAAAAGTGCTGGCCAGGGTTCTTGAATTAGAGCTTTTTGACACTCGCAAACTATACTTCAAATAGCGGAGGAAAAAGAAGGCACTGCACTTTCTAACTACTCCTTTTTTTTTTCTATCTTGTTTTTTTTTTTCTCTTCTCGACTTCTTCTATTCTTCACTTTTTAATTAAAGGAAGAGAAAAACAAAACGTTAACCCCAATCAGGAGTAGAGATGCAGGAGATGGATCAATCCCCTGACTTATTGTAAGAGAGAAAAGAGAGAAAAAAAGAAAAGAAGTAGAAAAAAAAAAACAGAATAACAGCAAGAATAATAAAGATAGATTACATTCTTCGTGTATCAAAGCAACAAGGGTAACTCAATACCATAGTAACAAAAAAAAAAAAATAATTATTTTCTTCCGTTTAATTGTCCTCATAACTAAAGTAAAAAAAAAAAAAAAACGGACGACACATACACATAAAAGAACGATACGGTTAGTAGTTATATATGTATATATGTGCCTCCGGTCACTCTTACTGTGAGGCCACTACAGTTCAACTCAGTGCGACTGAATTTGGTGAAAATTCCTCAATTAGCCACTGGCACTCCACGCGGCTCAGCTCCGCCCGCTCCTCTGTGCGCATTGACATTACCTCCGCGGTCAGCCCCGCTGCGCCCGCTCGCACGTTCCATCCGCGTGTGCAGAGAAGAACAATTTCATGAGGTATTTCAAATGCATGCGGGATGGCGAGCCGCTGCAAAGCCCGCATGGATTGCATCTGCGTTGCCACGTCGGCAGCATCACACGCGGGATGCAACAAGAGCCGCTGAATTTCTTTCCTGATGGACGTTGCAAGGACACCCCGATCGTCTGTGTGGAATGAAACGTTTGGCAATGGCGTGGCAATGCATACGTGTCCCAATGGTTCTGTTGTCTTGTGCCACCGGGACATTCGCCTTTGTAAACGGCACTGCATGGCCGCTGCGGCAGTTGCGCCATCAGCGAGA
The DNA here is from genome assembly GCA_030849725.1 of Trypanosoma boissoni. Classification (NCBI taxonomy): domain Eukaryota; phylum Euglenozoa; class Kinetoplastea; order Trypanosomatida; family Trypanosomatidae; genus Trypanosoma; species Trypanosoma boissoni. Next base: position 95,344 of record JASANW010001408.1, on the reverse strand, counting down.
AGAGCCAATAACGAATACGAAACAGTAACGTCAGCACCCGTCTCTGCCACTGCTGCGGCAATGATATCCCCGAGATGATGCCGCGCAATCTCCGAGTACCCGCTGGTAATTGCATTGTTCGTAATGCACAGTTCAATCGCATCGTGGCGCTGTGCAATGGTTGCGAGTGCCGATGGGTCCGTGAAGACAAGATGGCCCCAGCGCTCTGGGGCAAAATCAATTAATTCAACTAATTCCGCCGGATCATCTTTTTCGCCCGCGTGCAACGTAATGCCAAGCGATTGGGATTGACGTGCCTCTTTGAGAGCTGGGAGAAAGTCAACAAAACGGTTCTTATAGCAATTGCCTGAGAAATCTACACCAGTCACCCAACACACCCGCCGCGCATCATCGCGCAGTGTCGAAACGGGCACTGTCTCTTCAGGTAAGGCGTCGACAAAGTGCTTCACCTGTTCGGACTGCAATTGTTTCGCCAAAGAAACGCCCTCCGCCGCATCCGCAGCGCCATGACCTCTGTTGATCGAAAGGAGTAATCGCACGTGCATGGAGCTCATTAAGTGTCTACGAATTCCTTGTCAAAAGAACCCACCTTCTGTAACGTGACTCACATGTATTCCATTAAAGCCTGTGGCGTACAATTTGCAAAAAAGTGATTCATCCAAGCGGGAGGCAGCGGCACATCACGAGGCACCAAATCCCCTGTTTCAAAGTCCACAACTCCGCCCCTCAGCAGATGCTCCACTGTTGCAGTCACAGTCTCCACATACGCCTTCTTTGTAAGGCTCTCCCTTTTATTGCGGCACGCGGCAGCTCGTGCAGTGCGGTAGAGACCACCACGCAAGGAAGTACGCATCTCCAGTAAAAATATTTGCTCTGCTGCGGAGTGCAAAAGGAGATCTTGCACCCCTAGGCGCGTAAAGGCTGCGTTTGTCATAATCTTGTAGATGGCATCAAATACACCGAAACAATATTTCATTCGATCTGCTGGATCAAAATAATCTTCAATTGCATCTGTACGGTTCCGAAGAGAGGTATTATTATCACTTACCGCAACCGAATTACAAGGAAAGGTATTCTCAGCCTCCGTTTTTTGGTTACTGCTTCCATTCACTTCTTCGGCGGCTTGTTGGGCCAATACTTCCAGGTGAGCGAGAAGTGCGGCACTGACACTAACATTTAAATGACAATGAAGATCCACCTTAGGCATACCATTGAGAAAGGAAGCCTCTAAAGTATTGAGAGGCATTTTCTTTATAAATGTATAGTTTTACTTACTTGTAATAGCAAGACTTCTGCTTCCTTAGCTCCGATAAATATATACATATATATATATATATATATATTAAATGCGAAAAAATTCCTTTTGAATTGTTTTCTTTAGAATGGTGATCCAGCCATCGATAAAAACTACAATTAGGGGTATCATGAAAGAGTGAGAGAAGTTAAAGAGAAAAACAAAAAAACACGCACACAGAGAGGTTCATATTTTTGCTTTTAAACGTGAGTGTGGATAGAGATACTCGTGGTTATAAAATAAAACTATTTACTTTCCTACCAGAATATTACAAGATCCACATATAGAGAAAGAAAATCCTCATCACATTTCAGCAATGTAAATAAGAAAGTGCGTAATACAACCGTCACCACACACAGAAAAAGAAAAAAAAAATTCACACGGAAGAATATAATAAAGAAGAAAACAAACCGAACAGAGATGGTAGTCCTTTTTCTTTTTTTCTTGACGTTTTTTCTCAAAAAATTTTTTCTCTCTCTCTTTCTCTTTCTCTTTTTCTCTTGCCTCCTCTTAATAACAGCTTTATAATTGATCCAATCTGGTCCCAACGCACCTCCATTTCCAGTTCTCTGTTTTAAAAGAACACATTGGCGTAAAGAGTATTTGGGAGACATAAATATATATATATATATATATATATATATATTTATTTATTTCACTCGCATCTTTGTTGGGTAAACCCCATCACATCAACTTGTCCCGAAATCCTAAACCCTTCTTCTTCTTTTTTTTTTTTCATTCTTCACAACTGGGAATACGACTGCTGACCCATTTCCAATTCCCGCCCTACTGCCCGCCCCCCCCAACTAGACGGAAGATTTGGTTCGAGACATACCACTGCCCGCCGTCGTCCTGGGCGAGGTGGAAGACGTCGTTGAACTTCAGCGGGTGACCCTCGCCCTTCAGCAGCACCTCGCCATTCACAACCGCGAGAATGCCGTTGCTCATCGACGGGTGGCAGTCGATGTCGTCCGTCTTGAACTGCGCCTCGTTGAATCCAAGGTTGGCGAAGCGCGCCATGATGTTTTCTCCGCCTTGTATCTGCTCTCCCACCCACGTCATGAGCGAGTTCGGACGATAAATGCCGGCAAGCTGATTGCGGTCCTTCGAAAAGAACTGGTAGTAGTGTCGTAGAAATTCCGCGCCGACCTGTTGAAAAGACATTGCAAAGGTCTTTCGACAGGAATCAAAAAAAAACAAAAAAAAAAAAAACAAGAATAGACAAGCCTTAGTTCTTACGATGTTGTCCACCAGGAACAAAAAAAAAAAAAAAAAGTAAAAAATAGAAGAAAGAAAGAAAGAAGGAGGAACACAGAATGTTAATGACAAAGAGTAACAAAGAAAAACAAAACCCCAACTCTTTTAGTAACACAAGCGGTACAATAAAAAAAAAAACAGCCACACAAACTTCGATCTCCTTATATGTGTATGTAATCTTTTTACAGTCGTCGTATTAATCGTAGCACTAAAGGTATCTCCCTCACCTACTGCTGTTTCCCAAAGCGACTTTTCGGATTTGCGTACTCCTCAAGAGAAATCCAACCCTTTGCCTCGGCCTCCGCAAAAGCCTCCGGGAAAGCGGCCTTCTCCCAGCGAAGATAATTCACCACTTGCCGCTGCAGCTGTCGCGGATTCAGCTGAAAGGGATTCAGCTTTCGGTCAAATGACATTGCCTTGAAATCCGTACCGTGTTTGTGTATTAGGTTTGCTATCGTCGACCCCTCTTGCTCACTTACAGGACGCCCAATACCCGTTTCTCGTTTTATTCGATTATACTCTTCGAGTTGGTTTTCTTCTTCGAGGCGGCGGCGGGAGTTTGGCTTTACGTTCTTTTTGCGTACTTCCACAGCGTCCTTGGGCGCGCTGGGGTCTGTATTAAGACCAAGTCGAGTAAAGTTCTGTGCGGCTGTGTTATTCCCTTGAAAGTACTTCTGTGTGAAGTGATTGTTCGACCCCGCTGTATCGACACGGCGAACATGCGCGAAACGGCGCTTGAGATATTGTTTCTTTCCGATACGAGTGATAGGAATGCTCTTCTTCACTTTACCCTTGGGAGTGACTCGCAGCCGCCCCATTCTCACTTATGGTGTGAAAACTAAAGAAAGAGAAAATACTATTACTACTAACAGTAATAAAAATATATAAATAAAATAAAAAAAATTTTTTTAAAGCCCAAATTATGGAAATACAAAACAAAAAAAATCATCACAAAAGCATACAAACACTTTTAAAACATATCTCCCCCTCCCTCATTCAATGCTCAAGCTTACAACTCATAGCGAAGGGCTTTTAATATATATATATATATATATATATCCTACTTCTCCTTGCGATCAACAAGGAATAAGGTGAGTTAGAGTGAGTAAAGGATCAAAAGTGTATGCATATATAAAATACAAAAAAAAAAAAACCATGTTTATCGATAAATATGCATCTGATTGCGTAGATGCTGAACAGCAGAACGGTTTCGGCGAGGATTCAAACAAAGACACACACACATACACAGATATATATATATATATATGTATATATGATAATTCATCCATGTCGGTAAGCATTACTTCGTTGCTTTGTCCTAAAGTTTTTTTTTTTTTTTTTGTATTCCCTTTATTTACGGCTTCAGCTGAAGCCGCTGTTCGTCTTGCCATGTGAGTGTTTCCTGAATCCGCTGGCATATACTCTCGCGATCAGCGCTTGTAAGATACGCTGACCCTGTCGCCGAATCCGAAATCGGGTTCGTCTCCATAAACCATCTCGAGACTTTCTCCACCACTTCGATAAACCGAACACGAGAGATCTGCTTGGTGTTGTAGAGAGGCTGTATCTCGTTCTTAATAAACTGTAAAACCATTTTCCTCTGCGCGACCGCGGAGGGGAGGTCCCCCGCCTGCGCGTTGCCTAAAGTTTCCAGCGAACCCGCGTTCCCCGGCGAGGCACTGCATTCATCGGCATGCACACTCCGCCGCGGGCGAAGCGGCAACGGCAGCGAAGGAACGGCACGCCGCTCCAATGTTTCGCGCAGAAACCGCAGAACGGCCCTCGCGCGCCCCTCGCAGTGCAATGTGTGCGCCACTGCGGCGTACGCACACTGCGCCTCTCTCCGCAGCGCGGCGCTCTGCGGCAGTGCGGCGGGCCATCCGTCGCGATTCGCCGCAAGGCACAGAGAGAGGGCCTGCGGGTTTGGTGCGTGCGACACAATGAACTCCTCGCGCACACGCAGTGCGGCCAACTGGCGCGCAACAGCGCGGCACATGTCTGCCTCGCGCTGCAACGCGTGGCGCCGCATGGCGATCTCCGCACGCAGCCGCACAGTGGCGTCGTGGGCTTCGAGAACGCACTGCTGCAGCGGCGCCCCGCACACACTCCTGTGGACATCATCACCGACACCGTATCGCGCGCGCTCCTTTGCGAGTGCAACAACGGCGTCGAGGCCGCCCTGTGCGCTCGTCGCCGTCTGTGCGTTTCCGTTGCCGCCGTGCGATTGCAGTGCCGCGCGCTCCCACTGCAGTTGGGCAGCAAGGCGCGCGTGTAAACTTTCCTCCAGCGCCACCTGCGCCGCCGCCGCAAGTCGTCGCGCGTGCAGTGTGTGCCGCAGGGCGTGCACTCTCGCGCCACTGACGCGCATTGTGTGGCACAGCGCAGTGATCTCTCGCGCCACTGTGTGCTGTTGCCGCCGCAGCCGCAAAACCGCAGCGCGTGCGGCGCGGATGCCTGCGCGAATCGCCTGCGCGACCTCCCGCCGCTCCTCCCGCGCCGCGAGGAGCGCCGCCGCGTCTCTCGCGATCTCCGCCTCCGTTGCGTTTCGCGCCGCGGCGGCTGCGTGCGTCTGCCGGCGGCACTCGTCGCGCCCCACGCGAAGCCGCCGCGCGGCGGCGGAAACGGAAATCACTTCCGCGCGCGCCGCCGCCACCGCTCCCGGGACGCAACGATGACAGTCCCCGGCGCTGAGCTCGAGCGCCTCCGCGCAAAGCGCTCTGTGTGCCGCGCGGAGGCGCTCGAGCTCAGCGCCCGCGCGGCGCAACCGCTCCTCCCCCACTGTGTGCGTCCGCGCAGAAAGAGACAAAAGCGCCAACGCCTCCGCGTGCTGCGCCCGCACACAATGCTGCAGGCGCTGCAGTGCGCGCGCCAACGCCTCCGCGCGCGGAGTGGCGTACGGCTCCGGCACGACATACCGCAGCGCCTCGAGAGCGCCCACGGCTTTGCGCAGTGCGCCCCGCGCCACTCGCAGGCGGTGCGCGCGGTCCGCGCGGGCGAAGGCGTCCCGCACGGCGCCGCCACTGCGGTGGCGAAACGACGCGGCGGCTCGGGCCGCGGCCGCCGCGCGGCGAATGGCGCACCGCACACTTCGCAGTCGCCCCGCGGTCGCGCGAGTGTCCGCGCGAGTGTCCGCGGGGAGTGCGGCGACGGTCTCGCGAATGTCCGCGCGTGTCTCCGCGGGCGACATGCACGCGAGCCGGTGCAGTGCCGAAAAGATGGCGGTGGGACATGCGTCGGCGGCTCGCTCGGCACACTGCGCTGAGGCGCGACATTCGGCGCGGAACACTGCACGCGCCGTGTCCGCTGCGGGACTCGAGGCACAGTGCGCAAGGAACACGGCGCGCTCGCGCCCCCGCACGGCATCGCACGAGGCAGTGCGGGTGTCGCCTGCGCGAATCTCAAGCAGTTTCTCGACGAGTCGACGATGACACTGTGTCGCCTGCGCCTGCGCACTGTGCCGCTCCGTCTCCCCCGCCGCGCGGCGAATGGATTTCGTTTCCATTTATTCGCGAATAAATGGAAAAAGAGAGTTCTGAGTGCAAAGCAAAGTAACCCCCAAACAGAGTCTTTTTTTTTTTGTTTTGTTTATATGGAGTCTATACCGCAATCGTGCTTCCTTTTTTGATTTTTTTTGATTTTTTTTTGATTGTTGATCAATGTATGTACTACAGGTACATCAGCACGAACAACAACAGCAATAACAAAAAAAAAACAAAAAAAAAAACATAAAGAAACAAAAAAAAAAAAAAAAGAATGCTTTTTTTTTTTTTGAATATCTATTCGTTCTTAAAAGTACTTTGCAAAAAAAAAATATATATATATATATATATATATATATATATTATTATTATTATTCTTTTTTTTTAAAAAGAAATAATGACAATGCAATTAGCACACAAACACGTTCCACTACACAGAAATAATGTCACACATACTAAACAGGCACAGAAAAATAAAAGCCGAATAAATATCATACATATAAAAAAACAAAAACAAAAAAGAAACTGCACCTCTTTGCAAAGTAGATAGATAGACATACAGACACACACACACACACACACACACTGTTTCTTTCTCACAGCTAAGCGAGTGACGGGAAAAAAAAAACAAAAAATCCTCAGCTGCATTCGAGAAGAAATCAGTTTGAACAGAAACCATAGCGTAACAAGAATTTTTTTTTTAAAAAAGGAACGAGGCTGAAAGGGACTTCAACAAAAAGAAAACGATCTCGGACCGTAGTGCCATTCATTTTCTCAATTGGAAAATAAGTGGACAGCTTTGGTACATTGCTATCCAACGAACGCACACACACACACAAAAAAAAAAACAAAAAAAAAACAAAAAAAAACTGTTTCTCTTGCATTACGTCACCTCCTTCTTTTTGTGTTCTATTTTGTTTCATTTTTTTTTTTTTGTTCTCTTTCCCCAATCCTCCTCCACATATCTTCCGCTCTCTCTCTCTATGACTTTTATTCCTGAGCATTGCACTATCCAACGAATAACCACTCAAGAGAGGCCTCCTTGACACATGCCCGCGCTCACCAAATGGATGAAGTGAGCAGTAGAAGGGAGGGAGAGGGAAAACCATAGAAACACAGAGAAACCAACGAGAGAGAGAGAAAAAAAAAATTTTTTTTGAGAGAAATGAGCACTCTCACAAAGATATGAAAATAAAGTATCCCCACACCAAAAGAAAAAAAAAAAACAAAAAGACAAGAATCACAAACGGCTCTTCATTACTCTTTCAATTCCACACACACACACACACACATACACACGCAGACAAAAAAACAAAAAAAAGCCGATACGAATTCAGAGGACGGGGAGGCTAGCACAAAAAAAAAAAAAAAAAAGGGGGGGGTTCTCCTCAAAAGAGGTTAAGGACAGAGAAAAAGAGAATGTAACCCAATTAATAGCAGTATCATAAGGACAAACACATACAAAGAAAACAAGTTACATTTCTTGTACAATACGAGAACATAAAAAGACAAAAAACAGTGAGAACTATCAGCTCTTTCAAAGACAGAATCCCACAATTGGCTTATACTCTCCATCCCTTCCTCAAATATATATATATATATTTCAGAAAAATACTTCAGGACACTTTCTCGTTTAAATTTAACTTCTTTCCTTCATTTCACGTATATAAGACCGCAAAAAAAAAAATAGTGGGGAATAGACGAGATAATATATATATATATGTATATATATATATGAACTGAACAGCATTTCCCATCCCTCATCTTTCTCAGAAAGTGTATGTTACATGCAAAGACACAGGTAGAAACAGGGAAGGTTTATCTCAAATAAATCTCATTGACATATATCCCTAAGACGTTAAACACGTCTGCACTAATTAGCAATCCTTTTCTTTTTTCTAGTGTGCCATGTAATAAATATAAAATTCGGATTAGCTTTCCTGTTATTCGACGGTTTTTTTTTTTTACAGACTAAAGTTCTGTTATAATGCATATCACAAAGGTATACATCGCGCTTTGCGCAATTACTATTAGCTCCCCTTACTCTCTTTCATTGATTCATCATCATCATTATCACAACAACAACTAAGGTTGAATATAAAATAAGCCCAGACTAAAAAAAAAAAGACAAGGATATATATATATATATATATATATATATAATCCAAGCCCCCAATGAAACCTCTAAACACAAAAGTTACCTCACCCAGTTGCTTTTTCTTTTTTTATATTATATATATATTGCTTTCTTTCTTGCCCATTATTCAACAATACTATAATTGCCGATAAAGGGAATAATTACAAAGAACAAGCAAAGAAAAAAAAAAATGCAAACTAGAGAGACCACAACTATACGAACCCTAACATAGTACAGAGCTCCAGCGGCGGTGCACAGTTTTTACTTAAAATCTGTCGCCTCATGATCCTCCTTGTTCTTCTTTTTCATTAGAGTATCGCACAAACCAAGAGACACAATACACAAGAGGATCCTCTAAATAAAGAACAACAGCAACAACACAAAGACACAGATATACTAGTAAAATCCCTCCAGCGACCAAAGGGAAAACATGAAAACAAGAAAACTCAAGCACACACAAAACTCAGAAAAACGGGACTAATAGATAGAAAGAAGAAGAGGAAAAAAAAAAGTGCTCACAAGCGTAACCACATGATTGCTCAAGTAAGAAATCCAAAAAAAAAAAACAAAAAAACATTCTTCATCGGACTCCCTCAGTTCCTTCTTCTTCATTTCTTTCTTTAAAAAATTTTTTTTTTTGTTTGAATTTCAATGTGTTTGATATTCTCGCCTTGCAGATCAACCACGCTGCGCACGGTGATGCATTTGCATCGGACGCCTGTAGATTTCCTTTCCATCCGCGACCGACCGCGCGAGCCTGTACGACTCCTTTGAGCTCCACATGTGCGTAGTGCTTGCCGTTGGTGTGGTGCTTGCCGTTGTGCTTGCCGTTGCTGTGGCGGTTCCCCCTGCGCTGACGCGGTGCGCCCCGCGCTGCGCGCCCTCCGCCGCCCTCGCGTGGAGGGACTCGCGGAGCCGCGCCTGTCTTCGGCGGACGGCCGCGGAGACGGCGGAGACGGCGGCGCCGACGAGGGAGTCCGCAAAGGCGGGAAGGTCCGCCGCCTTCCCGCGCTCGCCGGCCGCGATCGCCGCGAGGCCGCGCTCGACCATCACGTGGAACCGCGCCGCGTCCATCCCGACCCACGCGGACCGCGCGGAGGCCGCCGCGTTCCCCCCCGCGTGCGCGTGCGCGCTGGGGCCGGGGTTCGGGTTCGGACTCGCATGGGCGCTCGGCTTCTCCGCCGCGCCGGGGCCTTTTGGTCTGCCGCCAGTCGCACCGCTGCGCATCGACGGGTCCTCCGTTCGCCGCGCACTCGTCGCGATCTCCGGCGTTGTGCTGTCGCCTTTCTGCACGCGGCGGTGGCGACGGCCCCCACGCGCATCACTCAGACGAAGCGGCGCGCGCTCCCACCGATAGGCAGTGAACGCCTGGCCATCGTACGCATCGTATGGCCGGTGGCGATACTGCCGCTGGCAATCATTGTCTTCCTCGTACTCGTCGCAGTCCTCATCGTCGTCCAGGCGCTGCAGTTGAGTTTCTCGTTGCGCGGATAGAGACTGCTGCACGCGTTCTGGGTACGGGTGACGCGAGCCGCGCATGGCAAAGGGCGGGATCGGCGAGCCGGCGCCTTGCCGCTCTGCCGTGTATGCATTGCTGGGGAATTCACAGGAGCCGCACTGTGCGTCAAGCGAGAGAACGCCACAGGGGCGCGAGGGGGGTACGATAGGCTGCCGGTGCTGCCACTGCTGCCACTGCATCTCAAAGGAGCGGTTCAGTTGATCCTCGTTAAGGGCATCCGCAAAGAGATCAACCGGACTCGCTTCGCGCGCGGCGGGTAATGCACAAGAGATCGCGGCGGGCTCCGGCACGCCACCACCCACCCGCCCGTACGACACTGGTGTGGCAACGTCAGTAGAGTGGTCCCCATGCACACTGGACACAGGAAGCGACGCGATGGAGTGGCCGCGGCGATGGTCCTCACCGCTCCGGCAACTGCCGCCATCCGACGCGGTGCCGGACTCCGCCGCACTCACTCCCTGCGGCCCCGCGGCGGATTCCGTCGCCTCCCGCACGGAACCATTAGCGGAGGGGGCCGCCGTTGCGGTTGCCGCGGCGCGGCCCGGGCGGGTCGGCGGGTCGGCGGGGGCGGGGGCGGACTTTGCGGGCGGAGCCACCGGCCCGGGGGACAGCGGGTCGCCGACGAGGCGGTGGTACCCGGTGAGGAGGTCGCGGAGCTCCTGCTCGACAAGCCGCAGGTCGCAGGTGGTGCACGACTCCACAGAGGCCTTCGAGGAGCCACTCACACCAACGGGGCCGACATTGTTTCGCATTCCACGATGAATTCGGCCTCAGCCAGGCACACACACAAAATAATGAATAATAATAATAAGAATACCAACTCTCACCTCCTCAGCAACAGCAGTAATGAAGAATCACACGCACTCGAACAAGCACACACTCACAACAACAACAAAAAAAAAAAAAAAGGAGATAAAAATAACAACAACAAAAAAAATTCTATCAGTGATCCTCGCCTATTTTTTTTTTTCGCTGATTTTTTTTATTTTTATTTTATCTTTGCTTTACCCCTACGCAATATTTTTTTCTTTTTTGTTAAAAGGCGTGTCACTTGTTATTTTTTTTTTTTCCTCCCTTTCTCTCTTGCGGTATATATATAAACGGGCTTATATTTATTCGTCGGCCTCAAAAGGGCAGTAGGAACTAACAATTTTTTTTTTTTTGTTTTCCTATTCCCAGAGACCCTACTCAGCGCGAAGATCCTTTCTTCTTTTCACAAACTACCTTTCTTCTTCCTTTTTCTTTTGATACAAAACTTTTTGTCTTTTTTTTTTTTTTTTTTTTACTGTACAATTCTGTAGAATTACTATTATTTTCTTTACTGACTTTCTTTCTGGCTTCCCTTTCAAGTAGCAAACAGTTACGTCAAATTCACTAAAAACGTCTATGCGTCAGCAATGCATACACCCACAAGGGATGCCAGAAAAAAAAAATATAAATATATTTCCTCTATGATATCTCTTCCTTTTCCTTCTCCCGGCTCTTTATTTTCTCACTCGACAGACTCTCACACTCCGCGCAATGCCTTTTTGTGTTTTTAATAACAACAACAAAAAACAATTTTTTTTTTTTTCGTATTCAACAAACGTTTTTCGTTTTTTGTTGTTGTTGTTGTTGTAGCACAAGAGCTTCACAATCTTCTTCACCTCGTTTGATTATGCGCGCAGCAGTAAACAAACAAACAAACTGAGGTAAGTCTGATCAAACTTTGTGCCTCAAAGCTCCACTCTTTCGCACACAAGAACAGTAGGACAATTTTATATTTCTGTCTCAGTTTCTAGTGTCGCGCAAGACAATTCTTTTTTTTCTTTTTGTTTGTTTGGACGGAGTTCCTATACAATAAAAGTCCCCCGATCCTATTTAAAAAAAAAAAAAAAAGAATGAGCAAGCAACAACAGCAAAAACCAAAAAAAAAAAAATTACAATAAGCGAAACGGCTATGCTTGGAAATATGATGCACTGGCTAAGAAAAAAGAAAAAAAGAAAAAGAAAAAAAAGTAATAATTAGACATTACAACAAAAAAAGTAAAAATTTTGAAAGCAGAGAAGTCATACACACTCCAACTAAAGTGTAAAAAAAAAAAAGAGACTCAAGTGTCTTTGATATAAATAAATAAATGTATATATATATACATATATATATATCTACAAGGCAGATTGTTTCTTCTTTCGAAAGGCATAAAGAGAGAAAATAATAATAATAAAACAAATCCATGGAAGCTATGGTCTCCGCACTTCCACTGCAGGCCCAAAGACACTTTCGCTGAGTTTCCTGCTCTTTTTTTTTTTTTCTTTGTAACTTTACATAAACTGTACCATTTTTGTTTTTGTTCTTTGTACTCATTGAGTGGATGGTTAGTCATTCACTTTTGGTATTGCCACTTCCCCAACTCCACTGCAGACACTTATACACATACAAACAGACATATATATATATATATATATATATATACAGCTTAATATGCTCTCAGAACCCCAATGATTGCTTTCCCCATTTCCAAAAAAAAAAGAAAATGGGGGAAAAAAAAAAGGAAATACTCAAAACAAACCATTCATACACACAGAGAGAAGTTAGGCGACGAACGGAAAAAAAAAAAAACAAACAATCCGAGAGTGTCCTATATATGTAAGCTATGTATGCATATGAATTGTATGAGTATCCCTTACGGTTCATCTCTGTACATTGAAAGGCTGAGTTCCGTCTCCTCCCCGCTCTCCTCTTCGCTCTCGTCAAAGTACATTCCCGAATCCCGCGCCGCCACAATGCGCTCTCGCCCGCGCCTCTCATTTTCTTCGATCCGCCGCCTGTCGTGATCGCACTGCATCCCCGTCGCGCGCCATTCGTCCACAAACTGCGCAAACATAACCTCCTCGCGCTCCATTCGCCGCTTCATCTCCCGCCGCACGCGCCATGTGCGCTCCCGCGCGGTGCGCCGTGCGAGCATTCCCCTCACGGCCGCCTGCGACAGCACAATCGCACGCAGCGCCGCGTCGCGCACACTTTGTTCGCGCGCGGCGGCCTCTCTCCCGCGGCGCCGCGCGATCCACCGCCACACGGCGCGCTGGATCGTCTCCGCCGCGCGGTCGCGCCGCAGCGCCACGCGCACGTGCCGCCGCAGGTACAGTTTCTCCGCCACCCGCGCGCAGCGCCGCCGCTCCGCCGCCTCGGCGCTCGCGCGCGCGCGGAGAAACGCCGCGATGACATTTGCGGTGCGCTCGCGAAAAGCCGCCGCGGCCTTGGCGATGCGGTCGGCCGCGGCGCTGCGCAGGTCGGCTGCGCGGCGGAGCCACTGCCGGGCGGTGCCGCCGCGCGCGACGCGCTGCACGTCGAGCGCCGCGAGAAAGAGGCCGCGGCCGACCGCCGCCCGCCGGCGCCGCCACGCGGCCCGCGCGAGGAGAACGCGCGCGAAGCACTGCAGCGTCAGCGCCGCGCGGAACTCGCGCCACTCGCGCTGCAGCCGCGCCTGCGCCTCCGCGGCCGCGACGCGCCGCAGCACCCGCACCTCGCGCCGCGCCCAGAAGCGGCGGAGCGCGCGCTGCAGCGTGTGGACCGCCCGCACGACCGCCCGGCCGCGGCGGAGCGCGTCCTGCAGCGCGCGGTGGCTCAGCGCGGCCAACCCGCTGCGCCCCGCGAGCTCCGCGACCCGCCGCGCCCCGTCCGCCGCCGCCGCCGCGCGCCGCTTCTGGGCGGAGAGCTCCTGCAGGCAGTGCCGCACGGCATCGGTGCACTCGCGGAGCCGCCGCCGCCGCTCCGCCCGCCGCGCCGCCGCCGCCCGCCGCGCCGCCGCCGCCGCGCGCCGCGCACGCACTCCGCGAAAGGCGCTCTGCACGACACGCGCGGCGGCCTCGCGCCGGTCGCGCAGTGCCGCCGCCGCCGCCTCGGCCGCAACCGCCGCCTTGCGCCGCCGCCAGTACGCACGGCGCGCGGGGACAAGGCGCCACCAGCGCTGCAGCATCACAATGGCCATCGTGCACCTCCTCATCTCGGCCGCGCTGCGCGCGGAGAGGAGCTCACGCAGCAAGCGCTCCTCGCGCCGACGCTGCAGAAAGCCAGAGACATGACGCGCAATGAGAAGGGCCGCGCGGTGCTCTGCTTCCTCTTGCAAGAATCGCGCGGCAACCGCCGCATCCCGCGCGGCAATGCGCGCGAGTAACTGACGCTGGCGGAGGAGACAGAGGAGAAAGCCTTCGATGCACAGCGCGGCGGCCTTTTGCTCACGGTACACGTGGCGGTAGAGGACTTGCTGCCGCTTGTGGAGCGCCACGCGGGCGCAATAACGGCGCCACGCACACTGAATCCGCAGAGCCGCACGCATGCGACGCGAAAAGACAGCATTAAAGAAATTTATGATTTCCGTCTCGCAGCGCGCCTTGCACTCCTGCACAGTCTCCTCATCGTCCTCTTCGTCCTCCTCTTCCTCTTCCTCTTCGTCTTCTTCTTCTTCCTTCTCTTCTTCTTCCTCTTCCTTCTCTTCCTCGTTTACAACGCTGCCCTTCTTGTCCTTTCCAGTCGCAACTCCGGCCTCCAACCGTTGTTTGCGCTTTTCTAATCTCTGGGCACGGCGCCTTGCGACAATCGCCGTCACCGCATCGTTCATCCCACTCCCTCCGGAGGCACTCGAATCAAACGAAACAGAGGACCCGTGGCCGTTGCTAATCTTGCGCCTGTTGTGGCCAAGCGCTGGAGAGTGCCGAACCTCATCTTCGGTACTAACGCTGCTGTCTGAAACCGCCACGCGCTTCGCCTGATGAGCGCGGTTCAATCGACTTGGAGGGATGGTGGAGTCAAAGGCAACTTCATGCAAAGTGGACTCGCTTGCGGCGCCCTTTTCAGTATCCGAATGTTTCCGGTCGCCTCTTTCAGTATCCGAATGTTTCCGGTCGCCTCTTTCAGTATCCGAATGTTTCCGATCGCCTCTTTCAGTATCCGAATGTTTCCGGGCGCCTGTTTCAGTATCCGAATGTTTCCGGGCGCCTGTTTCAGTATCCGAATGTTTCCGATCGGCCTTTTCGAGACCCGAGTGGTGCCGCAAGACGTGCCGCGAGACGTGCCGCGAGAGGTGACCCTCTTCGGACTTTTTTCTTTCTTCTCCTGTTTTTGCCCCATCGCCTGCTCTGGTTTTTGCCAATGCACAATTGTTAAATGCCTCTTCCTGCAGTCGCCGGCGTCGTGCGGAGACGCGTTCTCCATCGCCTTTGTGGGACTCATCGTCATCAGTATGCAATAGCTCCTTTTCCTTTTTCCTCTTTTTTTTCTCGTGACGTTCGGTGCGACTCACGTGATCACCGCCGCTCGATGAATTAGAAATAGACGCCCTGACGAGATTAGCAATAATATCACTCTCGCTTAAACCCGAAGGTGCCAAGGTCCTTCGCAAGATATCCACTCCGTCTTCATTATCCTTTTCCTTCTTCTTTCTCTTTTTGCTTTTCCGACTTGCCTTCTCGTTTTCTGCGTCCTCCGAGAGGCCCCACTCCTCCGTCACAAACGTTCGCTGGCGCCGAAGCTTCCGCCGCTGGATTCGCTGCTCCTCCCGCTGCTTCTTCTCCTCCTCCACCTTTGGGTCCGGCGGGTGAAGGAGTAAGTCGGCGACGACGAGGCCGCCCAGTTTAAGCGCGTCACTCGGATTGCGCAGGCGATGACAGCTGAGAATCGACTTTTGTTCCTTCTCCTTCATCGGTCGTGAATGTTGCATATTCAAATGTTTTTCGTTTTTTTGCCAAGCAACGCCTTTGAACATATCATAAATTCGCGAATGCCTCTGGCCATGTGCACCTATCAAAGAGTTGATGCGTGCACTTGAGCGCCGACTCGCTCCCATGTGTGTAACAGATGCAGAACCGCCGGACATCCCACTCGGATATGTCATGGACACGTTCGGTGTTAAATCAGCGATTTTCCCGTCCAACGAAGGCATGTATCCGATTGGACCAATCTTTTTCATCTTGACATTTTCTTGCTGCTGCAATTGCATATGACGAAGTGGTGGGAGGCCCGCGGCACGGTGGCGTTGGATCTCCTGTAGGAGTGGGTGGTCCTTGCCGAGAATATCGTGCGCAAGGAGATAGGCGCGCTCAAACACATGCGCCGCCTCTTGTCCATTCTGCACGCCATTGGAGACGGTGGAAAGCTTTTGAATGTGTATCCCAAGCTGAAGCAATGCAGTGGGCAAGAGATGCTGCACCGGCGCGTTGCTCGCTGCGCCACTGTGGGCAGAAAGCGAAGTGGCCATACTTACTGCGGTGCGGAGAGACTGCACGGCACGATCGTACTGCCCAGCAAGGCCCTGTATGATCCCAATATGCATTTCACTTTCCACAAACTGCGGCACTCCGCAGTGCTCTTCAATAGCGCCAAGTTCACGAAGCGTGGCGTTCGAGAGAGAACCTCTTCGCTGCCGCACGTCTTGCGCAATGGACGCAACACTACACTCTATTTCGTACGCAGCACTCGCATGCTGCAGCGCCACGTGCGCGTCTTCCGGCGCCGGTGAGCCTTCCGCGTAAAAGTCCCGCAGTGCCGCGTGTGTTTCTCGCACGAGCAGCAGCAGCCGCGCCGCCACGAGCGGTCGCTCGCGCAGCAGCGGCGGCACTGTGTGCGCCGCGCCGTCCCCGAGACAGTCCGCCCGCGCCGCGTCGCCCAACCGCGCCGCGCGCTCCAAGTGGCGAAGCGCCTCTGCGCGCGCGGAGGCGCTCTGCAGCGCGGCGGCCTCGCGGAGTTTGGAGCCGGCGAGTCGGTGCAAGTGCGCAATGCCCTCCGAAAAGGCCGCGGGCGCCTCGTCGACTCGGTCGCCCGGGGGAACAGAGAGAAGTGCCTCGCAGCGGTCCAGCGTGGCATCGGCGGCAATCATTTTTTTTTTTTTCTTTTTCTTTTGCTTTTGGATGTCCCCCTCCGCTCTGCCGCACTCGCCCTCGGGGAATGAAGTCAGTAGAGCTTCACTCGCCTGCAGAGACGCGGTGAAGCGCCTTCGCAATGAAGATGAGAAAAAGTGTGTGTGTGTGTGTGTGCGAGTGAGTGAGTGAGTGGCAAAACGGTGAACCGGAGAGGGGTACACGAATGCCGCAGGTATCTCTACTCACCTGTAACAGACACCTTTCTAATTCTGAATACCTAAGC
Organism: Trypanosoma boissoni; assembly: GCA_030849725.1. Classification (NCBI taxonomy): domain Eukaryota; phylum Euglenozoa; class Kinetoplastea; order Trypanosomatida; family Trypanosomatidae; genus Trypanosoma; species Trypanosoma boissoni. The sequence goes on along the minus strand of JASANW010001408.1, from coordinate 78,541 downwards.
GCAACCATCGAGATCATCACAGGAAGAAATGGAAAAAAAAAATAAATAAATAAAAAATGTTATAATAATAATAATAATAATAACAAATGATTTATTATACATGCTAATGTCACAGCTTTGTATTTTAAAATACCTGTCACAAAACAGCACACATATACAAAGAACAACAGCGCATACACATTAAAGGAAACTACGACAGAAAAAAACACATGCGCACAACTGTCAGGCCACTGTTGAAAGCTGTGTTCATTATATATCCTGTTTTTTTTTTTTTTTGGAACATTGTCTACTTTTTTTTTTTTTTTTAATAAACAGATGTTCAGAGCGAAAAAAAAAAAAAAGTAGGCGATGTGCTCCTCAGCTTCCAGTTGGTAATTCCCTTTTCTGAGAGAATCAACAGACCATCAGGGCACGAGGAAAGCTATTTTTTTTTTATTGTTTGCTTTTTTTTGTTGTTTTTCTGTTCTTTTTTTTTTTTTGTAAATTAATGACCGATTTCTCCGACATACTTCTTACTTTTCTTTGTATTATCCCAAAAGCAAGCGTTTACGATTCAGTTACTTTCCTTCTGCATCCCTACACGACTGTCTGACTTGTAACATATATTTTATTTTTCTTTTCTACAGGTCTTTCTTAAACCACGCCACGGCGCACACATACTCATGAAAATGCGTAACCCGTAGCAATAAACTCAATTTTTTTCTTTTTTTTTTTCTTTCCTCCCCCAAAAATCTCATCCCGTCCGATTCACATACAAAAACTCGAATGCGCATCACTTTTCAAACCTTTCGGCTCTATTCCTCCACTTGCGCTCAAAGTGTCTCGGCTCTAAAGTATCATTTCGCATTCTGATTAAATTTCCCGTAACCTCGCTCTTTTTTTTTTTTGTTTGTTTCTGTCTTTTGAATACCCTGCTTTCCACCAACGCACACCCCCGAGGAATAAGATCGGAATAAAAGTTTTTTTTTTTTTTCATTCTTTTTTTTTTTTTTCTTCTGAACAGTTATACCCAACTTCACCTCCACTTCTCACTTCTTCGCAATCAACACACACGCACAAACATAATTTAAAATATATATATATATATATATATATTCTTTTTTTCTTAGAATCTTTGTATCCATATGTATTGCAAGGCGATACGCGTGAGGGATTGCGCCCGAGGCCGCATCAGCAGCAGCCACCGGTACTCTGTTTCTTGTCAGCGTTCTTTTCGGTTTCCTGAAACGTAATGCCGCGGCGCTTCGAGTTTCCTCCGGTGTTCAGCGGGGGCCTTTGGTTATTCGATGTCTCCACCGGCGCCACAACGACATCGTACACAGACTTTGCGAGCCACTCAAATGCCTTATCCACGTTCGTCTTTTCCAGAGCAGAGGTTTCCAGAAAAGAAAGACTATTCTCCCGTGCAAAGCGGTCAGCTACCTCTTTTTTCACCACCCGCAGATGCTCAAGATCGCACTTGTTTCCAATTAGAAAGATAGAGCACGTTGCTGGAACAAAAACGCGAAGCTCCTGAAGCCAGGAAGGGATAGAATCAAAAGACATTTGATTCGTAATATCATAGACAAGCATGGCGCCTTTTGCCCCGTGATAAATAGAACGCGAAATCGCACGAAAGCGTTCCTGTCCAGCTGTGTCCCAAATCTGTACTTTGGCGTCGCGGCCCTCCACTTTGATACACTTTGTCATGAACTCTACGCCAATGGTTGCGGGGGTCTCTTGGCTAAACTCGTTGGCAGTGTATCGTGTCATCAGATTGGATTTGCCAACTCCGCTATCGCCAATGATAACAATCTTAAAACTCAAATTGGTGTCCTCCATGTTGTTTGCTGTAGTGCAGAGAGAACTTTTTTTTTTTTTTTCCCCTTTTTTTTTTTTTGTTTGCGTAAATGCTATACACAAGACAACAAGACTAGCGCCGCTGCACTTCAAGAGGTAAAGTATGCCAATAAATAAATAAATGCAGAAGCAAGTAAAGTGCTGAAACACACTGCTTGGGTCAATAGTTAACTAGTGCCGTTATATGCAAATTTTAGAAATTTGCAAAAAAAAAAAAAAGAAAGAAAGAGAGAGAGAGAAAATAAAAAAATAATTTTTTTTAGTGTTTGACTAATGATAAACAGCAGAAAAGGAGAAAAGCAAAGCAATATATATATATACAAAAAAAAAAAAGCCATTACACATACATCAATTGCCACATGAGTAGAAAAATAAAATCGCATACACAATAGTTATTTCATCTAAAAGGCGTCATTAAAAAATGAACTCAAACGCGTTGGCTTTGTGTATGTGTGAGAAAATAACTAAGGTGGAACAAAAAAGAAAAGAACTACTATATAAATTTTTTCTGAGCCAACTTTTCAGAGGACTCTTTCGTTTCTTCTCTAAAACAACTTTTTTTTTCGGAGCGTAATCAAGCAGCTTTGGGTAAAAAAAAAGCAACAACAACAACAACAAAAAAAAACAATAAAATGCTGTTTCTTTTCTTTTTTGTGTGTGTGTGCGTATGTGTATGTATGTATGCTGTTTGTGTGCATACTAGTTTCATAAACAAAAACAACAAAAAAGAAAAAAAAAAAAAACGAAGAAAGCGCCATCACCGTATTCAACTACTTATCCCCATTTCTACGAACCGCTCGCCATACGTTTTAGATTTCACACGTTCCAAGAGAACTTTTTGAACGTCAAAGAGTGCAAAAAACTGAAAAATCAAAATGAGCAATGCGCTTGCAAACGTTAACTCCTGCACGACACAGTTCCGTACCGGTTCTCCCAACTTACCAATAACAATGTCTGTGTTGGTCGCATTGTTGTGGACAACGCCAATACTTCCCAGGTTTTTCCACACATCCACCACATCGGAGTAGTTCAACAGCCCCAGTGCCTTGCAGTCCGACACAACCGGCGCCGCAAGGCCCATCGAGTGCCCGACAAAAAAAATAGAGAGGACCAAAATCCCTGAGAGAAAGTACAGAAGGCGATAGGCTCTGCGCGGAACAAAATGGAGCGCGAGATAGCCCACCACAGTGACTATGGAAACCAAAATTCCCAGAAAGTGAGCAAATCCCGCATGTATGAAGTTCTTCTCTAATGCCACGACTCGCTCAGCGCCAACGGCATAGAGGAGAGTGGACAAAGCCATCAACACCGCAACAATGAGGGAGAGAAACTTTCGAAGAAAACCACACACTTTGTCAACGATGCCCATGGTGCTATTTAGGATAGAATGGTGAGTTGCAACTAATCAAGAGACACTGCATTATATATATATATATATATATATATGTGAGAAAGAAAGAGAGAGAAATAAATAGCAAAAATAACCATATGGATAAATAAAGGAAAGGAGCAAAATCAAAAGAGAATATAAAAATCATACGGAAGAAGGACGAGTAAAATAGTGTCAAAGGGCAAACTTACAGCAAAACGCAATTGCATAAGATTCGCATTGCGCGCCGGGGGTTGGGGTGGGGGAATACAGTAAGGCGTTAAAAAAAAAAAATAATAATAATAATAATAATAATACGCTCGCACACCATGCAATTACAACTGCATAATCTTATACAATAATAATAATTACCATACACACTTATTTAAATTTTAAAATTGATAAGAATCTTTTAAAAAAAATATTATTATTATTATTGTTCTCTTCATTCCGAATACTTTCACTGTGCAGCAAGTTAATCAAAAGAAGAGAAGAATTTTACATTAAATGTCCCCTACAGCAAATGTAAGCTTTGCTGTACAACGTTTCCCTCTGACTGAAGCACCGCGGCAAAGAACAAAGCTGCGGCCACCGCCGCACTCACTCCAAGAGCCAAAACAAGATGGCGCATCGTCCTCACCACCTTCGCGTTTATGAGACAGTCCACCGCGCGCTGTTGTTGATGTATGTGCCTCTTGCGTGAGCCGTAGAGGGCGCGGAGGCGCTGACGCGCCAAAATCGTTTGGACGCGCTCGAGAAAAACTTCTTGTCGCCGCACATAACGCCGTGGCAAGTTCGGAGAAGGGAGCAAACAGTTCAATGGCATCGCTTCGCCCTCACCGTCACGTCTTATGGAGCCTGGCGCCTCCCAACGACTGGCATGGACCACAGATGTGAGCAACGCGGTAACGGCGATGTGATGAAAATCATTTTCGTCGACACGATGTGGTGTTGCAAAAGATATCGATGGGGCTCGCCACGATGAAAGATGCGTGTGGCAGCGTGGCTGACTTCGGCGAGGGCGAAGGCGACCGTATCGACCGGCCAAGACAGCAACGCGCAGCGTCGACCAGTTCTGCTGTGCTCGCTTACGTCGAAAGTTCTTACTTTGCAGAGGCCCACCGAAGTTCTGCATGGTCAAAGCCATAGAGTACGAATAATTAAAGGTTGCAGTGCCTTTCAAAACTGCCGCATTGTCCTCATGCGATTCTGTGCAAAAAATTTTTCGTTGTCTCCGTGATTGCGACGAATTGCAAACCGTATCACCACGTTCCTCACGCGCGGCAGTGTTCGAGTTTTTTTTATAATTCTTGAAGAATAAGGCCGGGGCAAACAGAGCCTTGTTGTCCCCCGAGTTATCTTGTCCATACTGCTCGTACCATGGAGACTTGGTGAATACGAATTTGGAGCCTAACCAGCGTTTCCAAGTTCTAAAAGATGAGAGGGACCATCCTGCCCGCTTTCGTATTGTCAATAGAACTCCCAGAGCCACTGCGACACATGGCACACTAAGCAAAGAAACCGTAACCAATGAGTAAACCTCCTCAGGGACCGGCTTAGAAGCAACACTCCCAGCAATTCCCATTCCAGCTACTACAATGAGCACCAATTGCAGGGCAAGACTGAGAACAAACTCCAATGGTACGGCGTATGGCCTACAAAGAATCAATATGATAGTCATACCCGTGTGTAGTAATACACAGGCGGTAAAGCCAGCCCAAGGGCGCGCCACCCCGGTGCTCACACGCAGCATTGAAGAAATGATTACCATGGCCGTTTTTTGCCCCAGAACTAACAGCTTAAAGTAGCGGAAACGGTATGTATATGGAAAGTAAAGGAATTGTGCCGCATTGTCTGATAAGCGCACTCGCTCATAGTACATGCGTAACGTATTCTGTTTCTTCTTGCGCTCAAATGACCCAGGTTCGTGAGTTTGAGATAAGGGGGATCGATCCACAGTAGGCTCCCTCAAAGCCTTTCCAACAGTGCAATGTGTTGTGCGCGCGTCCGTATTGGAGCCAGCACCTGACATGGGAACAAGTGGATACCGTTCCAAAGCGCCTAGAGCTCTCCAAGTGAGAAAAGCATATAGTAAAACAAAGAAGATAACATACGTCACCCCCGTCAGAATAGCAGACGCGGAGAGAAAAGCATTCACATCGGCACAAGGTACTCGCGGGTCAGCTGAAAGAACAGAAACGCCGCAGGAAACATTCGAACGATTTGATTCACGATTACTAGTATTCATAACAGCCTGTCCTTCACACATTGTATGGCATGGAAAAAGATTAATCGTATTTCGCAAAATTGGTGCGTACATGAAGGATACTATAAGCAGCCCACATAAGATAAGGATGTGGTTTAGCCAAAGCTTGATGTCATAGAGTCTTTGCCGCCCAGTCTGTGTAAAACCTAGAACAGCTGAGGTGATGAGCAAGACTGCAAGAGCAAACAGCACGGCCATAATAAAAACATACACTGTACGATTTTCAATAAGTTTTTGCGCGTGTTCAGACTTCGCCCATGCAATAACAAACGCCGCACCAATGCAAGTTGCCGCCATTCCAAATTTTAGTGTTGTCCAGAATAGCGAAAACGCATGAGTGTCGCGATATCTTTGACATTGCATCCTTCGATAAGCGAGTTCTGTTTTAGCGCAACGTACCTGATCTGGTCCCCATTCTTCCGCATCGCCGTTTGCGTCCTGGTTGTTGTGGGAGCTTTGCTGTTGGTCGTCGTTGTGGTCCCTTAAACCATCATCTTCAGTGCTTCCCGCCCGCATGACATGCTCCACAACACCTTCCTCCAGTGTTTGTGGAGTATTTTCCATGCGCCGCAGCTGCTCCAATACATGGGCGCGCTGTCGTCTTCTTCGTACAATTCGAACCGTAAGACATAGTGCTGACAACAACAAGGCAATGCCGGCACACACAGAAGTCATGGCGATCGCCCCACGCAATGTGATTGAATGCCAAATTCTCCACAGTTCTGTCCATGGGGCAGGTGGATACATGTGTGTGAGTGCTAAGAGAAGGGAGCCGAGAACGGAACCAAAAACCACCATAAACAGTACTAAGATGAAGACAGTAAATAGAGGTGGTCCAAGAAGCAGAGCAGCTAATACCACAAAAGCGATTGGAGACAAGAGATTGGTAAGCGCAAACTGTAGTCGCAGGTCTAATGGCATCCATGATGGGAGCTGTATGCCAAAGAATGGATTAGCTGCACGAGTGGTTGATAGTACTCCACTACTCTCACGGAGAGTACTGTTACTGGTGTTTTCTGCGAGGCTCGAGCGTGAAAAGAGACTCATTATGACATCCAGAAAGTAAAATGGCGTACTGTAGAGTGATGGAAACGCATTTGGATCAATAGAGACTGTTAGAAAGAAATACTGCATATAATTCATCAGCAGCTCCAGTACATCATAAAGCATCTCCAAGTCTTTCACCTCTTAATATGACAAGAACACAACACCTTCTGAAAAAAATATATTTTGCCTACTAAAAGGAAAAAAAAAAACACACAAAAAAGGTAGAAAGTAATACATACATATATATATATATATATATATATATTAGAACGAGCAAAAGAAGTTATCAATCATAAAATATATATTTCTCGGTATCACATCTTAGAGCAAGATTCATTAACTGAGATTTGCAACTTTAAAGTAACACCATACAGAGAGTCTTATTACAACCACAGTCTTCCTTTCCCCACAGTATTCACAACGTGCGTTCATATAGAGTACAAAGGAAGCTTATCCAATTGATAGAACAAAAAAAAAAAAGAGTAGATATAAAATAACAATATCTAACTCCTTACTCCTACATGTAAAGAGAGCAAAGGGGAAAGATAACTAGACGCGCTGTTTCTAAAAAAAAAAAAAAACTTCTACGGTTCAAGAGCCCATACCAATTCGCTGAGCTCATTGAAGAGCTCCCTCCTTTCTCTCTCTCTCTTGCCTGACAAAAAGAAAGTGCTGAAAGCGCCTTTAGGCATTGTCCTGCGCGAGGCAGTAAGGGGAATGTGAGTTTTGCAGAAACTCATATTTGACGAGAGCTGACAACATATAACAGAAATCACACGATTAGATAAAGAAAACCTGTAGCAATCTTCCGGTCACACCATTCGTAGCGCAAGTTCACCCCCACACACTCAAAAAAAAAAAAAAAACAATGTTGTAGCCTTGTCCGAAAAAAGAAAAAAGTTTGAATCGCTAAGGGCTTACTCCAAAGTAATCACAGAAAACAAAAACATTCTTGTAAAAAAAAAAAAACAATAAGAAACAAACACGAAGAAAAGATTCAGAGTGACAGGCATCACCACCGTCACCAGCAACATGTTGAACTTAACAGAGTTACCATCGAGCTTGCTCATCTAATGAAACACCAACACATCCTGTTAGCTGCACATAACCATTTCCACTCACCTCAACTCGGCAACTGTTCTTAAAGCTCATTTCACACAGTCCTCGCACTGCATATCCGCTCACTACTCTGCTTTTGTATGCATCGCGCCGGACTCGCTCTTTTGAACGGCCATCTGCACACATCCAAAGTTCTGTATCCAACGCGTAGTAAGGGTACATTGCCGTGTTGTTTGCGAGGGGTGAGCAACAACAATTCAGGGTGAATTCTGCCCAACTATTGTAACCCATCAATTGATAAGACACACTATCGTCTTGATGCACACCGTCCACAAAGGACTTATCACGTGAATTGAGCATTCCACACACACAGATCACAAGTGCACACGCAGCAAATAAGCTGAGGCCCATAAAGAGCGCCTGCATATACTTTTTTACAGTTAAAGCAATACGGTAGTCCACAGCCCGTTGCAAATCCGCCAATTTTTCTCTCTGCTGCTTAAAGGCAGCGAGCAAACGTTTACGAAGCAGTTCGTGCCGACACAGCTGGAACATCTGTTCCTCATCCGGAAAAACGGGAACATACGGTGACTGTGCTTGTTCACTTTGCTTCCCTTTTTCATCGGCTCTTTCACTTTCTTTTTGCTGTGCTTGTTCACTTTGCTTCCCTTTTTCATCGTCTCCTTCACTTTCTTTTTGCCGTCCTTGCTGTTCTCCTTCAGAGGAATTTCCAACCTCCTGTTCCGCAACCCGGTCCGTTTGTGCGTCGTTTTCGTTTTTAAAAGGAATATGCACATCATTGAGAAGTTGGCCAAGAAATGCTTCCCAGTCATTGATCTCTTTATTATCTATATGAATGTTTGAAATGACTTTCGCGTATAATGATGAACGGCACCCACCCAGGCGAGACTGGTTTACAATAGTGCGTGGACAGCGCTTCTTCAGCTCATCAAGCTTCGTTTGAGATTTCGAAAGAAGCGATAACTGTGCTGGCAGATTTACTGTATCGGGTATTCCTGCATTGCCAGCATTTTCTCGTGCGGAAGGAAGTGGAGGTACATCGGATCCATTGATAATCGAAACCAGAGCGGACTCTGCAATAGAGTGAATCGGGGATTTGTTGAGTGTTTTATCCACTAAGATCGATTTGGGACCATTTCTTTCCGTTGTAGAGGAGCCAGTATTACACAAACCCTCCAGTGTATCGCTATTAAGCGAACTCCCTTTGATGCAATCCCACAAGATACAGTTATCACCATCATAGGTACATTTCATAAATGTCTGTTCAAATGGATTCGAAACAGGTATGTCTCCTTTGGGTTCATCTTCAGCTCTCTTGCCTGCGCCAATCTGAGACAATGTGCCTCTGCGCTTGTGCTCACATATCTGTGTGAATAGCATTGCGTCGAATGTACTCTTATCCACTTTAGAAACATTGAGCGCGCGGAACGATGGAGTCATACAACCGGCACTCTTAATTTTCTGTCTCTGTCCCTCAGTCGGCTCTATCCAAAAAGGTCGCTGCGAAACGCCTGTAGACATTTGAAGTTTCTTGCGACGGTGAAGCACATCTTTATACCGCAGGCGATCACCATTTAATGTAAAGACTCTTTGCCAACAGCGCAACCACGCAGCGAAGGTTTTCGGTTTTGCCGCACTGAACCGTAAATTCACTTTGTTTTCTTCATTACCTTCGGTACTCACATCGCGGCGGGTTAAACTACTCAACGATGCCCTACGTGTGGCTGCTAACTTGTCTTCCCGGTGCGTTGTAAGCGAATGTGACCCATCGAGCCGCAGAAACGCCAAAATGGATTGCCGCGCGGTTTTAAAAAGTGTTTGTGCCGACGGAGCACCACTCTCTGCTTTATGTTGCTGTGCCTCTTCAGCGCCCTCGGTCAACTCCACAGGCACCTCTTTGTAACCTTTGAAGTATTCTGCCGGGATAAACACACGCTTATCACCAAAGTAGTCATCATACTCGGCAGTTTCGTTGGATGGATTGTGTATATTAAAATTCTGTTGCCCTCGTGAAACGTCTTCTCGTGTTGTTTCTTTTTCTCTTAAGGTTTCGTTTGGCGCAACACCTCCGTGAATACTTTTTCTTTCCCCTACAGTCACTACATCAAGAGGTTCTCTTTCAGTGTTCGGCTCCGACGCCACGCTTTTGGAAGAATGCCTCTCTGCAAGCATTACATTGTCATGCGGCTTCTCTACTTCTTTCCTTTCAGACGAAACACTCTTCATTTCGCTACAAGACCTATTATCATTAACAAATGGACTTCGACTATTGTTTACAGATTTATCAAGTGTTTCCGTATCATTTCTATGTTGCTTAGACGATACTACACTGACCCTACGAAGTAAACAAACGACTTCGCTACGATTCCCTTCCTTCTGCACTATAGCAATTCCACGCTGAAGGCGACGTTGTAATCGTTTTGCTCTTTTCCGAACTATACGAAAAGTGAAACCAAATCCTACTACAAGAGCAATAACAGGAGCCACAAATATAAAAACCGCAACAAAGACGGAAACTCCGAAAGGAATGGAGTCACGACCACGAATGTTTCCCACAAGACCTAGACTCCCCACAATTACAAATGTCAGTTGCTGCGTCGTGTTATATATATTTTCCACGGGTCGCGCAAATGGACGAAGTATTGATGTGTAAGCCAAGTATATGAAAGCAACAACAAGGATAAGAGCAATACCTAACCATGATAGATTTTCATCTAAGCCACGGCGTGTAAGAGCAGTAATAATTGTAAAAAGAACCCTCTCCAATAAAAGGGTTACACGTGCCATACGGTAGCGATGCTTAAAGACCTCATAAATACCTGCCGAAATGTTCTTAGACTTTTGCACTTTTTCGTAGTAAAGCTCTTTTTCAGTAAATTCATCACATATGCGTTTTTCTAAAGGAAATTCATCTTCTAGAATTTTAGTGGCCTGGTGAGCCACTAAAGCTAAGAATATGGGGTACGCAAACGTATAGGAAGCCAACATGATTCCTATTGCTATCTTATAAAAAATATCAATATTACTACATGGTACGTTGCGATCATAAGCTAAGCGTGACTGCTTTGTCGGCGAAAGACACAATTCATTCTGTAATGAAAGTGGACAATTTTGTTGAGTTGCGTTAAAAATACATGGAGTACAAACGTCTTCTGGCGATTCCCAGATGCTGTTTCGCTCCACAGAATGTGCAAGGGATCCAGAAACGGTAAGCCTTTCACCCGACTCGCACACTATAAGTGTACACCAGAGAACATTAATCATGTGCAACAGCACTGGACTGTAAATAAACGAAACTAGAATCAGCGCGAGCATCAATAAAGGTTCACCAAACTGGTTATAAAGTGTAGTCTGGATTTTTCTTCCCCTTTTAAATGAACCGAGAACAAACCAGATGGAACTAAGTGCTGCGCATATCAGTAAAAAAATTCCAACTCCACGACCAACGACACTCTCTTGATAAAACATAACTGTTTCAAAAGACGGAAAGCCTAAAGAAATCGATGCCCCAATAACACAAGCGAAAGTGAGGACAAACAGTGAAATACTGCCGGTGATACTACGCTTGGCAAGGTAACGTTCCTTCTCTTTTTCGTAGGCCTTTAGAGCGGCGAGAGCGCGGCAGTTCATCTCTGTTCGCGTCACAGCCTTTTCAGCAAGTGAAAGACCTTCAATCTCTTGCTGATTGTCTAAAGAGGCTATGATAATCTCTTTTTCACGCTTTTTCCGTCGACTTCGCCAAATCCACACTCCTACAATACCAGTAGTTATAAGCAAGACACACATAACAGTGCCAACTACTGTAAGAAGCACTCGTGTACGCTGTGCAAGAAGGACTTTAGGGTAGATCCAAGGGATAGCTAATAGCAAAGAACCGAATAGCATCGTGAAGAGTGATGCATTCATCAAAAGAAGCCAAACAAAAGTCACTCCTTTGAAAGCAATCAAAGACCCAAATAGACTGATCAACAGGGGTACAACAACAACAACTAAAACAAAACTGAGGCGCGAGTCCAATGGGATCCATTTGGGGAGCGTGATAGTCAGCGGGTTACTGTACCGATCTCCTTCACTAAGGTGATTGAGAACATCAAAAGCGAGAAACCTCAAGGAGACGAATGGCTCCACAAAAAACGGTGGAAAGCTCCCAGGCGAGATTGATACAAGTAAGTAGATGTACTGCACATAGGCAACAGTCATATCGGCAAGATCAAAAAAGGACATGAGTAACTAGACCAAAGACCTAAAAATATACAGTCACACAAATAGACAGGACGATTATAAAGATATATATATATATATATATATATAAATATTCATGCGGGTTGATTACTTTAGTTTTCCCGTGAAGGATACTTTTAACTTAAGGTGAGCGATTGGAGTTATTCCCTTTCCGAAATTTTGAATAAACGGACTTAACTCTCTCCCTTCGATACTTCCTTTAAAAAAAAGAAAAAGAAAAAAAAAACATTATCAATAAAATCACCACACCCGTGATAATATAACAAAGCAAAATCGAAATAGAGTGAAAAAAAAACATTATTTTTTTACATTATAAAACATTTTTTTATTTTCCAAAGAAGACAAAAAGTGAAACACAAAAACTCGTGAGTTGCAACCATGTTCTACAGGCTTGTGAAGAACTCATATCACACAGGAGTTACACACCTAAACTGAACCATCTGTCGCAATCAAGCAAATAAGTAAATAAATAAATACCCAACTGAGTTATTTCGAGAGGCAATTATTTTTTTTTTGTGTGTACGCTCTTTACTTTTTTTTTTTTAGTGTTATGCTTTCTAGCACAAGCACAAAACCGAAGGGACGCTAAAGAACAAGTGCTCTTAAATAGGGGATAGCACAAAACACCAAAAACAAAAAAAAAAGAGAAATGACAAAACAGGAAAGTGTATTCAGTTTTGATAAGAAAATCGAGTAACCCTCACTCATTTTCATTGTTATTTTTTGTTTTTGGTTAATACAATACTTTTTAAAAAATTGAACTTGCTTCTCTCATCATTTTCGCCTTTTTTTTTCATATTGAGTTCCCTTGCGCTGAGATTTGCTTTCACATCACCTTGATCTTTTTTTTTTTTTTTTCCATTACTCTCCATAGATATATATGTACCCCATTTTTTTTTTTTTCAAGTTTCTTCTGCTAGTTTTTACTTCGGTGCACTTTCAATGACGCGATGGAGACTAATTAGTGCACCGATAAGTCCGGCAGCGGCACCGCATGGGTGTAGCATGGCCTCCAGTGGAGCATCACACTTGCCTGTTTCATACCCACCCAAACAGTACTTAAAAGCCAGGTACATTTCCGCCATGTAACGGATTTGCAAAATAAGTGTCTCCGTCAAGTTTGGATGTGTTCTTATAAGCCACATATAATTGAAAATTCTTCGCAACAACCACGGGATGAATAAAATGGCAACATCTGCCCTTTCTGCAAGGGACAAACCCGATTTCGATGCTGTGCGCACGATATCCCTAAGAGATTCGGCATTGACATCTCTGCCTTTCTCATTTCCAGTGGGCCGCCTCGTGCGTGCCTGCCACTCCTCGCGTGACCACTCATGCTGTCTTGGCGACCCGAACGCCCCCTCCTCCTCGCGGGTCTCCACGTAGAGATACCCACACGTCTTGCACATAGGTGCCATGTGCTCCGGCGCGGCGGACTCAAAGTATCCCGGGGATGAGACGAGCGGGGCGCCAAAGTCGAGATCCAACGGGGGAAAGACAAGATTTGTCTTGCTCCACGCAAGAAAGCCACGCGAACGCCACAACTTGTCCCTCGAGTTTTCAGCAATGCAGGCGCAGCGGCAATGCTCATTTTGCCCGACCGTTGCATACTTGTACCAACCACTGTTGGTCAAACGGATGGTATTCAGTAGTAAATCGATGCAAGCCACGATCAACCAAAGCCAGTTCGCCCGTTGCTGTATGTATAAACGGTTTTCCTCCACACACACAAAATTTAAAAAACGCTTTGATGTCAATAACAGAATGTCGCGTATGAACCGCCGACCAATCGTAGCCAAGCTACGAATCCCAAGTAAGAGCATAAGTGGTGTACTAAAATCGAGTACTTTTTTCCGCCAGTTTATGGGGTACGCCTTCTCTGCAGGAATAAGGTGCTCTTCATCGCGCTCCTCTTTTGACGATTCGGTGGTGCTCGAGTTTATACTCACGTCACTGTTGTTGAGGACACCGTACTGCATTGCACCGGCATCATTACCTGTAAATTCTTGTGTTGATTGTTGATACAAATTGTTTTGAAAGAATCCCATATTAACTTCATCGTTTACTGGCTGACCGTTATTATTGCCTTGCAGCGAATGGATATTACTTGACCCAATAGCAGCGGCTCTGCTGCTAAAGCTACCAGGTGTAAAAGCGTTAGAGGATGTGCATTCTATCCGCGTTGCGATGTTTTGCGGCTGGTAGGGATCAAGGACGTGCTCCGCATCCTCCAACTGAACCGTCTCGTTCGTCGATCTCTCCAAAGTCCCAGGTTCCCTTGATGCAGGAGCTTCCAATTGCACTTCCTCGCTCGTTATGCGACAAAGTGGTTGGAGTAGCCGCGAATTCTTTTTACCTCGCTCGGCACCCATTTCTAGGGTTGCGGGCAAAGTCAACTGAACGGAAGGCGGCGATGACAAGAGCGAGACAGCACTCCGCGCTTCGTCTATGCCTTCGACACCTTTTTCGTTTACCTGCCCTTGTTGCTGTGGCTGGGACTTCAGATTCTGTTCTTTTTGAAGCACTTCCATGCTTTGTTTCCGCACCTTTAAGTACTGTTTGAGCAGTGGATCGTCCTGTTGAGAGAGTGCGTCTAAAGAATTGCTGTTCACCATCTCGTTCGCAAGCAAAGGTCGTAGCACTCCATCAGCCTCGTTATCCTTTTCATACATACTGCTGCGCTTGGAAAAGAATGGGGGCTGAAACAAATCTTCTTGCCGTGGGCACTCAACACGCGCAATGTGTTTGTACATATCACCAGTTGGAAGTGGTCCAGGCGTGGAGGAAAGGCCATGTGTAGCGGGTGCTGGTTCAATACCTTGCGGTGTACTGTCCTCGGAAGCACTACGCCATGGGAGAAGGCGCCTGAGAGACGCACGCACGCTTCGTAACATTTCAGATGCCGCAGAGCCATGCTTCAGCGCAAGCCGCTCCCATACTTCCAGAAAGTAATATATATTCATTATCCATCGGCCGAGCTTGAAGAGGGAGCGACCGTGTCGGATAGTATTGCCATTGCGCAAGAGACGCTCCGCCCACCTGCCCGCATGAACCTGCACATCTGGCGAGATAAGCCGTGGGTCCTTAATAAGGCAGATGATAGCCTGAGAGCCAAACTGCAAGCACTTAAAAAGTTTGTCTCGACCCTCCGAGGCGGTGAGTACATATAGGATTCTGCTGCGCGGTAGGTCATTCGGAATTAAAATACCAAGCGCGTCATCTTCGTGCTGAAAGTAACCTTCCACCCGCACTTGAGTTCGCACAGAGTCGGGACGGTATTGTGCTTTCTCAGTAAGTCCCCCTTCGTTTGCCGTGGGATTTGTTGGGGGGTAACAAACAGTCATGTAAGCATCCGCATTCGCCGCGGGCTGGGTCGGAGAGCTGGTCGACATACATAACTGTTCGTTTATGGACTCCGAACTTCGCAACCGCAAAATATCTGCGGGGGTAGAAGAACGGCTAAGTGTCGACGCGTGTAACGACTGTGAACGAGGAAAGCACCGGGCACGAAGTACCGGACTCGCAACTTTATTTGTTTTTTCATAGATTTCGGACTCACTAAACCGAAGTCTATCCATATTATTCGTGTCTTTTTGCATTCTCCTTTTTTTTTTTTCTCTTTCGTTTCTTCAACCTTTCGACTTTCAATTCGCTAAATATTTGACTTCCTCTTCCTTTTTCTTTGGTCGTTGCAACTTCTCACAGTTCGTCTCTTTGTGAATTGACGTTCCCGTCACTCGTTTTCTGCGAACTTCCGTTCTGCGAAATGGTTACTTGTTCTCGTTCAGTTTTGCTGTTGTTGTTGTTGTTCCACAGAACAAATGAACACCAATAGCGATACAGTATTTGGTATGCAATACACCCCGGGTTCTCCACCTCCGATTATTGATGTAAAACTCTTGTGTTCTTTTAGTCCGATTTCTCTCTTTATTATTATTATTGTTTTTTTTTTTGATTTTTTTTTTTTTGATTTTTAGCAAAGCAAAAGACAAATAACAGTATAACGCCACTGTCAGGGAATTCTCTTACCTTCTTTACTTCAAATCGTTACTTAGTCAACCTTGAATCTGCGTTGCGGCCAGCCTGGACGTCAATAGCAATCACTTAAAAGTAATTGAAGATACCCTACTATTCTTTTCCTTTTTTTATATAAACTTCTCGCGAGGGTTTCTGTATATATATATATATATATATATATATATATATATATATTCTCTCTCTTTTTTTTTTTTTTAATTCTTTGTTATATTCTTCTGGATAAGCCCTTAATACACAATCTCAAAAGTAAAGAAAATTATAAAAAGATAGTTTATAAATAAAATTGAAATGTTGAGTGGCTCCATAATACAAGTTGCAACTCCCACAATTTATACATAAACTCAAAAAAAAAAAAAAAGAATGTAAAATATTAATAATTTCACGGCGTTACATCGGAAATTCTTCGTACTTCATCACAAGAGTTAACTCTCTGCCCCACACATTTCCTCGTCTCCTCCTGTCGCCCTCACCAAAGCCGTTAGCCACGCGCCCTCTCGTGTGATGATAAGATGAGGCTCTTCTTTTTTGTTTTTGTTTTCGCCTTCTTTACTTTTTTTTTTTTTGTTTAATTGACTTGTCCTCCTCTTGCTCTCCATCTCAAACCATTCTTCTCGGGATCACTGCTTGTCTCCTATTTCTCTTTTTTTTTTTTTTTCGCCTGCTGCTCTCAGACAGTGGCCTGAACAAACTCTGTGGTGCTCGCCGCCGCCATACGTTTGCGTTGCGCCGCACTGCTCGGCTCGTACGCGGGAAACTTCTTCTCGCGCTCGTGTTCGTCCTCCATGGCTGCGTAGTTCAGCCACGCAAGCCCAAACCGCTCCTGGTCCTGCGTGTCCACTGCCATGTTGAAGACACAGAACATTGCAATAGGGGCGGCAAGGGAGAGATAGGCAGACCCCACGTGTCGCAAGTACGACTTCGAGAACCGCCACAGACGATCCCATCGGGTCTCCTCGCTTTTATCGGTCTCAAGCATACTTGCTCCTTTTAAAATATAGTGAAATAGGATTCCCTGTCCAAAATAATAATAACAATAAAAATTAGAACAACAAAAAAAAAAAAATAAAGTAAATGAAAAAAAAAAAGAAAAAACTAGTCAATAGCTAATCAGTTCCAGCCCAGGTGGAGAACTTACAGCACGTAAGCACAGAAACATAGACGACACGAACACACAGCACAACACAACACAACACAGTTACCCCGGCGGAAGAGGACAAATAGTAAAGCTGTTCTCTGTGTGCTGCCTTTAACATAGAGAGAGTATCAATGGTGGAAAAAAAAAGAAAAGAATTGGTGGCAGCCTAAGAAAAGAAAATAAAAAAAGATAGAAACCATTTCCCTTCGTCTTTCCATTTTCAGCACACCTTATCATTGCTTGATTCCTTGAGAAAAAAAAAACCAACAATGAAAAAGAAGGAAAAAAAGATCAACATATGTGTACATATATGTATATATATATATGTATATGTGCGTTCGTTCGTTCAACAGTCTTTCATTTTCCTCTTCCCTAACATGTATTGCAGGCATTTCCCATTTCTGTCACGTTTTTTCCCCCCCTCCTTCGATTTCCTCTCTCATCAAATTCAACTTGTTAATCTTCAGGATTATAATTCTCTCTAACGATTCGATGAATCTGTGACGGTGTGTACTCTGATTCATTGGTTGCGTAGAGAGTGACGAGCTCTGATGGCACGTACTCCGTCACTGGTGAGTGTACCGCAAAGGTTCCGATGCTGTCGATACTCTCACCAGACATCACCGGCAAAACGACACCCGGCGATCCGTACGTATTCCACGGAATCTCCTGTGCATTGAATCGAGAAATCTTCACAAGACTTGTGCAGAGCGCGTCACGTGGATAATAGAGCGACATCTTAAGTGTTGTCGTGACAACCAATACCGGAACGGCAAAATGTTTTGCGGCTATGCAGAGTGGATGAGTACCAATTGGCGCAAGCAGTCCACCGTTTGCGAGCACACCTTCCGCACCGACGAGAACTTTTGTGCAAGTCCCCATTACAGCAAAGGCGCTACTGTCTGGGAGCACTTGCACATCCACATGCATAGAGCTCAGTTCCTCCGCAAGAGATTGTGTCGTGGAGGCGGGAAACGGCGCGCCCTCGAGAATGATGACTTTGAATGCGTCTCCAACTTTTAGGCAATCCGCTGCGGCATGAAGTAAATACATACGTGTCGTGTTGCTGCATCCAATAGTAATGACTGTGTCCGAGGCATGCAATTGTTTGGATGCGCGGCGACAGAGCTCCTCGCACATGTCTTCAATTTCCGCCTGAAAGGCGGCAATGCGGTCCATGACATTTTCAAAGAAATCACTGATCCGCACAGGAAACTCCACGGCGCGGTCGGAGAATTCCTCCTCGCGTCTGCTTGGCGCCCGGCGCAACGTTTGTTTGCCGGGGATACCACTCGTCAGAATAGGCGACGTCACCTGCGACTGTCTCTCCTCCGCCGCCTCCGCCACCTCCGTGAAGTCAAACTTTACCGAAAGGCCTTTTCTCAACCGCGGCGGGTGGAGCCGCAGCCCCGTGCCGGGCTCCTCGTTGCTCGCCGACTCCCGGTCCGGCGAGGGCCCGCTGGCGCTTGGGGCTCGGCTTGCGCGCAGGAGCTCCCCCTCCTCCTCGTCCTCGTCCTCGAGGGCGTTCAGCTGCCGGGCCGCGAGCGCCTCCAACTCCGCCGCACTCGCGGCCGTCTGCGCGGCGGCGTCGCGAATGAAAGAAAGCACACGACGCGTAACGTTTGTGAGGAGCAACGTGCTGAACTGCGCGCGGAGGACGGATTCGCCAGCGCAGGAGATAAAGTGTAAGAGCTGACGCACACGCGCAGTGGCGACGACATCCGCGGGAAAGTTTGCACGGAGCATTTGGTAACCAACGCCCTCTCGCGTTTCTTCTCTTTCGCGAAAAAGAGAGACAATGGTGTGCATGAGCTGAACGGTCTCAATGGCAACTCTAGTGGAGAGACTCTTGCCGTCACGAGCGTCAAGCTTGCCGCGGCGAATGTTGCTCACAAGCTTCTCAATGTGATCCGTTATTTTTTCCGTCAGATCGATGGGCTCAGGCACCGACAATATCGGACTGCCGTGTTTCTGCATCCTTCAGCGCTAAATAATAATAAACAAAAGAACTTTGCAACGATTGTAAGATATAAATATAAATATAAATATAAATATATATATATATATATATATCTATATATATGTATATTCTTTTTTTAAAAAAAAGAAAAAAAGACCCTTCCACCTTATTTAATTATTGTTTTTTTTTGTTTTTTTTTTTCCTTTTCCCTGTCCCTCTTTTCCCCTTTCCTCTTTCTGGCTTGTTACTCGTTATCCCATAAACACAGACATAAGGAAAGTGCAATGGGGGAAAAAAAAATAAAGAAAGAAAGAAAGAGAGGCAAAAAAGAAAACCACAACACTTTACACACGAAAAATGCACAGAATTAAGATCCGATTCAGTTCATGACTTGTCAGAACAGATTAAAAAAAAAGAAAAATAACTGTGTGTTCTTTTCATCCTTGCACCTTAGATCGAAACAAGTGATTCAACAAGACGAAACCAAGATACTAAAAAAAAAAAAAAACGGAGGTGTGGGAAAGTAGTAAAGAAAAAGAAAGAGATTATGTACAATGATGAAGAGGGCAAGTGCTGTAGTTTTTTTTTTTTTTTTATATAAATACGAGTGGCACATGTAGAAGTCACAAAAACACTGACCCCTATTCCCTTATGTATTTGGCCTCATCCGTTACCATTCCTTCCATTCCACTCTCTCCGGTTTCACCTAAATTGTAGACTATCAGACATCATATATATTTTCTTCCTCCTTTGGAGTCATTCATCCCACTCTTGTGCAAACGCCTTGGTGTGGTGTAGTGCTGTACTGTCTTGGAGAGAATAGCTCTCAACCCAACTGAGAAAAGTTTTTATCCCCCTTTGCTTTTCCCTTTTTCCTGCCATTCACTCACTCACACACACACACACACACACATTGCCGCTCGTCACTTGCGCTCTTCATTCACCTGTCGCCGCTTCTCGCGGCGCAGGACCTGCGCTGCGAGTTTCTTTATTTGCTCTCGATTCAGCGGCTCGTCGGACTGAATGAGCGCCGACTGCCTCGCGTCCACCGGCACCGGCGCCTCCTCGTCGAGGTCGCTGGAGCACGGCGACACGCCCGCCGTCCCCGCGTCCGGGCTCGTCAGCAGACCGCACTCGTCCTCGAGGCTCGTCGCGCAGAGCGTCACAGTCGTTCCGCCCGCGGATGTCATTGTCGTCCCGCCGGGCGACGTCCCCGGGAGCGAGGCGGTCGCCCCCGCGCTTGGCAACTTCACGCGATTGTTTTTCGCCGTCAGCGTCACAAAAACGCCCTCCGCCGCATCGATGCCCGCGGACACGTCACCGACGGCTTCGTCCGCGAGCGAGAGGGCCTTTTTGCTCAGCAGCCGCAGATTCGCCACGAGGTTCTCTGCGTCCGTGTGTGGGACAACGACGTCGGAGCGAAAGTCCGAAATGCGGTGCGCGAGGAGATCCACGCGGCGCATGACCTCCACAAGTCTCCCCTGCACCGCAATGCCGTGTTCAAAGACCCGCTCCCGCCCCTCGAGTGCCTCGCGCACCCACGCGTGAAGATCCGCACGAATGCAACGCGATGCGGGCGGGGCGGCGCTGAGGCCATTGAGGCGACGCGAGACACGGCGCTCGCGCTCGCGGGAAATGCAATCGCGTATTTCATCGGCGCTTTGTTTTGCGGCGCGGATCTGTTGCCGCATTTGCACACGCAGTGCGTACTCCGCTTCGCACTTTTCCACAAGCTCCTCTAATGTCACCGCCCCCGTTGCGGTCATCATGTCGCGAAACAATTCATCAAATGCCGCCGCACGCTCCTCGTCCTCGGGAGGGGCACCGAAGGAATCGGCCAAAAAGGCATTTGTTGTGTCCGCGAGTGGATCACTGCGCGCGATACCATCTACTCGTGCAACGGAGAGCCGCTCCATGACTGTTTGTTTGCGCTGACGGCGGCGCCGTATGCTTTGCTGCTCCACCTCCACATCCGCAATGCGTTGCTGTTCGTCTTCGATATCGTGATGTAACTGCGCCTCGCGCTTCTCGAGGTTTTTTGTCTCGGAAAGCATCTTCTCAATATACGTGCGTTGGTTTGCAACCGCCTTTTCCTTTTTGTGACGTGTCTTCTCAAACGTATCCTTGAACTTGAGCAACTCATCAGTTGCGCTTTTGTGGTCATTGATTGCGTTAGAAAACATAATTTTCAGCTGATCATAGCCGCGACTACGAGTATCAATATCCCTGTCAATTGAAATGATGCACTGGTCGTGACTCGCATTCTCGCGAGTCAGTTGCTCGAGGGTTTCCTTGTATCTATCTAAAACCACAACAGCAGACTGCTGCTCAGCGAGAAGACCATCGAGTCGCTTCTCGAGTTTCTGAATGCGCAGTGCCACACTGTTGTTGCCCGTCACAGCATCCGCAGTTACCGCTACAAGACCCTTGTCACGCGTCTGGTTCACATTTTCGGCACGGGACACTTCACTTTGCAGTTTCTCCAATTCATACGTCAGGCGATTCAGGCGCCGCACGTCAATAAACTTACGCGTCTCCAATTGCTCCAACTCCATTGCTGTGATATCTCCAGAAAGTGTGTACCCCACAGCAATACCACGCAGGAGTGTGTTCTCCTCCTGCAACTGCCGAATGGCACGACGGTTTGCGACGAGCTGCTGCTGGTAATCGCGCTGTAGCTTTTGATAGTCCGCCTCGAGCTCTGCGAGGCGCTCGGAGTAAAAAGCGGTTTCGTCCTGCGGGTCGTCGGATGCAACAGGGCGGCGCCCACCAGTGTTGCCTTTGCGCTGCTGCGGCGGCGTCGCTGCGAATTTTTTTACATTAGTTGCGATCTGTGGTCGGGGCATTGATAAACTGTTTCTTTTTTTTTTTTGTTTTTTTGCTGTAGTTCACGTTGATTTTTTTTTTTTTTCGCTTTGGGCTTTTGCTTTATCAGCGATAAACAGGTATATGTGTTTAAGGGGAGTCGTAGACAACGCTTTGGAACGGTATTGTACTTTTTTTGAAAATCTTTCTTTCTTTTCTTTCAAACTGGTTTCCTTTACTTTGTTATTTTTTTTTTTTAATACATCAAAGTGTTGAAATGCTATCAGATAACAGAAGGTAAAATATCGCGTAAAAAAAAAATAACAAAATCCAAAAAAAATAAAATAAAATAGAGTACAAATCAAGAGCCAAATAATAATAGTAATAATACGCATAATAATGGCAATAATAATAATAATAATATCGACCAGTTGAACTCATATGCGGTAAAAAAAAAAAACTATCGAGTATTCTCATGCTACATTCCACAGAGTAATACACCTCTCTTTTCCCCACACGCGACGATATACCGAGACTACGGACTAAAAAGTAATACACATATACTTGACGAGTGAGTCAGTGGATGAGTGGATTCATCCAAAGGTGAACTTTACCTTATTTAAGTGTAATCTTAGCCTTACCCGTCGTTTTTGTCTTTGCTCGATTGAGTACCTGGAGACTTGTCTCCACCCGTTTGCGCATCATACTGTGCATGTAACTTCTACCGGTATGAATGTGATAGAAAAGTGTACTTCGGAAATTGACTAATTGCGTAACAGTTCCCATAAGGTGTTCGATGGGTTCCATTTGCCTCCGAAACAGCTGAAAACTGCACCAGAACATATTAGGATCATTGTCTGATGATATTGACACTCCGCTAGGGATTGCCTCAGGGGCTTTGCCTTGTTCAAACGCAAACGCAGGTGCCGCACTCAGTTCCCGCTGTAATTTCTTTGTGTCTACAAATGCCTGCAGGTAGTGTCGAGTACAAATACTGTCGTCCCGTGAGTCCACTCGAAGGGCAATAACAACAATAAAACTACCCTTCTGCGTGTAAAGTATCATCTCCTCCTTTGGATGGTAATGTAGAACAACTGGCTTCACAGATTCAGGATTTTCAAGGTACAACTCGCACTGTCTCGCAAATAGAGGAATAAAACTCCAGACACGAAGTTGCGCTGCAACTTGAATCGCATCACATCGTTCTTCCTTTCCCGCAAATGACGGAATGTGCACTTCTGTGATGGAAGCTCCATTGCTTCTTTGATATGCACCGGGCTTAAGGAATTTCTGCAGTGGCTTTGGAAATAGCTTTTGGATGACATCATCAAAATTACTATATGTATTCAACTCCTGGAACGGCGTTGTGTGACGCAAAGTGAGGGTCACGGATGCGCTTTGGTCTTCCGTGCCGTTATCATTGACACTTTCGTCATTTGCACTGTTCCACACGACACGAATGTGATGTTCGCATCCATCGAAATCTCGAATAGTCGCTGTGGGGGTCAAGTTGGCTCGCGACAAGATACGATCCACAGCACCCAGTACCGCCGGGTGGACCTCATCTAAAAGGGACATCCCTTTTATTGCTTAAAAGAAAATAAATATGAACGAAAACCAATAGTGTATTGTGGTCCCAAAATCCAAATAATAATAATAACAATGATAATCAAGTAAGATAAACCGCTTTCAAAACAAAACGTAATACAAAAAAAAAAAAAAGAACGAAAAAAAAAAAAGATAACCATTTTACAGAAAGTATGGAGGTCTTGGATGATACCAATTCATTATCAGCTCCCATAGCTTCATCCTTAGCAAATAAAGTTCATCTCCCCACAATCATCGCAGAGAAGAAAATAAAAAACCGGGCGAAATTTATGCAATACTCTCGAAGTGGTCAACATATTATCCATTCCGCCATGTGCGCTATATGGCGCACGGTCCGAAGCAGTATCTTCTACTTCCTCTATAACGTCCTCTGTTACAGTGTTATCCCCAAAACACCGTACAGAACCTTTAGATTTATGTGCGAACAATGGACTTTGTTCAGCCACAACCCTCCACGCGCAAAGCCAGCGATTTGTTCTTCGCATAGAAGAAGCGTGGCTATGACTACAGGACTTCACATGGGCATCCAGGGATGCAAAAAAGCGACAGATTAGAGCCGCGCCACTTATTCCAGAGAAGGCCATCGAAATGTCTCCGGCAATCATTTCTGCGTTTTGGCACAACTCACCACTCGTGCACAAAACACTGCTATCGTGTTCATTGTAGCTGTTCTCTTCGTTATTGGGGCGCAAAAGACGGCCATGACCACACCACGGGCACCGCAATGTCGGCAGTCCGTCCACTTCCCGCGCAACACCGCGCCCCTCAGCGCGAGCTCGCTTTAGATCCGGGTTTGGTTCCAAATCCGCTACAGATACTTCCATCTCTACGGAGTTTGAGTTACCGAAGGGATCTAAAAAATACCAGCAAGAAAGATGTCACAGGTTCAAGAGAGACTGCTCCTCTCAAGGTATCCTCTTCTCTTGAAATTTCTGCAAAATAAGAAAAAAAAAAAAAACAAGAAAAAAGAAAAATTTTAATACAAAAGCAGCAAAGAGCGCATACACAACGGTCGACAAGCCAGTCGAGTGAAAACCTACTACATGGAAGGGCATTACTAGTCTCGTTTTACCTATCAAAAGAAAATATTTAGAGTTCACCATCAGCAGGTCCACAGTCGCTCCGCTGAAACAAGACAAAAAAAANAAAAAAAATAGAAATATAAAATAAGGTAACTAAAAAAAAAGGACAAAAAATCCTAGAAATTTTTGATTAGACCAAATGCTTTTGAACTCCATCATATTCTTTCAAAAAAAAACAAAGAATAAAAAAGGATCATGAAATTCGAAGAAAGAATTAGTATTTTTTAGGAGAAGCTAGAGGAACCTCATCCCAGGTTCTCCTCAGCCAGTCCCCAATGAAACAAAAAAGTTATGCTAGAAAATCCTATCAAAACACTCACGTTTTCATACTATCTATAACACGCAAAACACCATCATAAGCTTACTAACAGTATCGTAATATTCGTCTTCTTCGCACCCGAGTCCCCCTTCTCCCAAGAGAAAAAAGAGAAAACATTTTTCACCAATTCATGACGTACACTTCCTATTCTTGTATTGTATTACCCTGTGGCCACAGGGTACCAATTTCTTCCTCTTATTCCATAACGCCGAACCACGAAACCCAGTCCAGCATGAAGCAAAGGGAAAAACAACACAAAATCGGGAACGCACACCCCGCATTCAGCAATAAATTAAAGGAAGCCTCAGAAGCAAAAGAAAGTGCGAGCAACGATAAGGCGTGAGCCTAGCACGTAGCAAGACTAATTCATCGTCACAAGGGCGTCCAGAGCAACGTAGGTGGCGTTGACAAGTCCCGCACCCAGCTCGTCCGGCGTCGCAAATTGACGGACGTCACCCGAGCGCCTCGCCAGCACCACGCAAACGGTTCCAGCCTTGTAGCCCAGTAGGTCAGAGAGGTAGCACAGGGCACTCGACTCCATTTCAAGGTTTGCGACCACTTCAGGCCCCTCGCTCACGTTAAACTTCAGGTTCGACAGCTCCTCCACCAGCTTGGGCACCATCACAAACTCACGGAAGCGACCAACGGACCGGCCCTGGCAGGCATAAAAGCCACTTGCGGAGGCAGTGGCGCCAACCAAGTACGCCTGCGGCTTCTCCGCACCCTTGTTGCGCACCTCGCAGGCTTCCACAATGGCATTTGTTATGTCGGGGTGGGCCCGCGTGGCGTACACATCGAGTGCGCCGAGTCCCGTCTCCTTCTTCGTCACATTGATCACCTCCTCGATGTCCTTCGACAGCGGCCGCTTGAGGGCTTTGTAAAACAGGGACGTGTTGTCCATGCCGATCACATGGCGTGTGACAGCAAGGGCGGCAATCGGAATATCAGGCCGCGGCGACCCGCACGTGCCCACACGAATCAGCTTGATGCTTGAAGGATCAAAGACCGGAGGGCCGTCTGCCTTCACCTCCTCGTTGGGTCGCGGACGCCAGTCGCGCAGCTTGAAGTCATACTCCTTCAGCGCGTGGATCTCGTTCATCACAATCTCCACATTGTCGGTGCCCATGCCAGTGCTCAGCACAGAAACAGGGGTCCCCTTGTACGTACCAGTGGCAATGTGGATCTCGCGATTGCTGCTGCGGAAGTGCACACTGTCCTTGTCAAAGAACTTAGAAACGTACTCCACGCGGTTCGGGTCGCCCACAAGGATAATACGGTCGGAGAGGTCCTCGCCACGGCATCCCAAGTGGTACGCCACGCCCTCGGCGGTCACAGGCAGCTCGGGGTCGACCTTCTTGTCGGTAGCAAAGGCAGCGCTTACCATTATGCTCACAATGATGTAATAATAGAATAAACTGGATCTATAAAAAAGTGGGGAAAGAAAAAAAGAACAAAAAAACATTTAATAAATAAACGACCGGAACGCGCATGCGTTGTTTGCGGTAGACCAAAAATATGGTCTCATGCACCTACCATAACCAAAGCAGTAAAACAGCAGGAAAGCAACTAGTTAATTTCCTTTTTTATTTTTTTGAG
Source organism: Trypanosoma boissoni (assembly GCA_030849725.1). Lineage (NCBI taxonomy): Eukaryota > Euglenozoa > Kinetoplastea > Trypanosomatida > Trypanosomatidae > Trypanosoma > Trypanosoma boissoni. The sequence goes on along the minus strand of JASANW010001408.1, from coordinate 52,155 downwards.
TGCCAAAACACGTGCTACACATTAATTCCAATGTTTCTCAAGTACTCCACATGGATAGTTAAGCAATAAAATCTGGGTCAACAAAAACAAAAAAAAACTTTTTGAAATCCTCAAAATATTTGATCGAGCATGATGTACAAAAATACAAAAAAGGTAACAAACACAAAATTCCCCAACTGGGAACAGAGTAAAGTAATGCAAACTCCCCACAAGCGCATTATGGAATGCCCAGAGATACTCTCTGGCTTCCTCGATTCAACAAAAACAAAGTAAAATATTTTTTATTATTCAGCTAAAACGCTCACAGAGCACATGCACTAAAAGCAAAAACACAAAAAATAATAATTAAAAAGTAAAAAAAAAAGTTTAGCTCAGAAACAAGTTCCGCGCGCAAAAACAAAAAATGTATGATCGTATTTTTTTTGTGCCGACTGCCTACATACACTGGTACTCCCCCTTTTAATATATACCGCCAATAGATGCATAGGTATATACATACAATCATAGCTCTAGGGATATATAAGTTTGCTTTATCTGGTTTTTAATGCTTTGCTGTATATGCATACATACTGTTTTTTTGCTTTCTTTTTCTTCTTGAGGGTAGGCACATAATTTGGATTTATATACTTATCCATTTTTGACTTCCGAGTAACATCCCATCTATAAATAGTTGTCTGATTATACTTTGACACCAAAGTCTCTAGTGAAAAAGCTCACAAACACACAAATGTGTACTCAATAGGAAAGTGTAAACCAAGCATAAAGTGGTGCATTGTGTAATAACTCTTACCTATAGAGATTGCATACTTCTAAGCACCACAGCCGAAATGTTTTTTCAACCCCTGAGACACTGTGGAGAAACAACCGTGTAACAACACAGGTAGTCACCATGTTTCCTGCTAAAAAAAAAAAAAAAATCTCGTTCACCGTCTGAAACTTAGCAGTCCACTCCAACTAGTGATAGTGACTTCTGTCAGCCCATAGTTTGGCGTATTCATATGAAGTGGAAGCTAAGACGCCATCTATGAGGCACGTGCTAACATTCAGCCCAAGACCCCCGAAAAAGCCGCGGACCCCACGCGTTCGATACAAATCACAGAAAACACCCCAGAAACGCGCTCTCGGTGTAACTTGTAAATTCGAGCGAATAACCAAATATGGATTGAACAGAAGCGCCGTACTCGCACTCGTAAATACAGACGCTACAGAGTTGAGGACAAAGTTGTCATCCTTGGCTAAGAGCCAATGCCGCCATGATGACAATGATGAGAGAACCTCTTCCGTGTCTGCGTTTTTACTTTCTTCGAGGAAGCCGTCAGCGAGGTGATACAATTGAACCTTTGACCAACCATACATAGCCCACCACAGCGCCGTCCATTGGCAGCCCACAAGAAGCGTTGTACCGTATCCAGCGTACACTGTTCGTAGCCCACCCTCAGAATACATTTCTGCCATTGTGCGGCACATGTTTTTCTTTGAGCCACCCTGCACGCCGTCCACAACTTTCCGCACCGTCATCTGTCTCAGTGCGACAATGCTTAGTGGAAGATGCACTACTCGGCAAGCCGCATCAGACAAGTAACCCGAGATCGCATCTCGAGAGGCCTCCGATCCCAGAGGCAGGTGCTCTCGGCCGTACTCAAAACTCCAAAGATAAAGCGCCTCACTGAGGGCACAGCCAAGTGTCAGCGCAGCCATCCCTTGCGTCAGGCCGCGCAGCCCGCCTTCGTATCTGTAGACACGACAAACAATCTCAAGTGTGGAGATGGCATTGGCCACACCGGAGGTCTGTTTGCGGGCAAGCGCAAGGTTGAGGGGCTGCTGCAGAGCTGTGCGAAGCCAGCAGAGACCTGCAGCATAAAGAACAAATCTTTTAGTGTCAAGATCCGAATAACACCGATTGATGCTGTTCGTGTGCTCGTGCGGACCAGTCTCGCCGCAGGGAAGACTGGCAGCGCAGGATGAATCGGTATGTTCAACTGTAGCAGGCGAGACTTGTGGTACAACTGTTGATGTAAACATATCCTGCTTTCAAATGGACTCGTATGGAACAATTCTATGAACGTTTTAATGCAACCGTCCTTCTCTCCTTTCTTTATTTTCTTTCTTTCTTTTTATTCACTTTTCCCAGAGAGCTTACTCTTTTTTTTTCCTAATAGCAGCTTTCCGGCTACTTTTCTATAAGCAAACCAGTTAAATTTTGGTTCCCCTGTGAGTCCCTATTAAGCGAGGGTGCCTTTCCTTTTTCAAAAAAAAAAAAGTCTGCCCGATTTTCTAACTAAAAATACGACAAAAATCTTACCTGTCGGTGAGTGTTGCCTACACAACACATCTCGTGAAGCAAAAAAAAAAAAAAACAAGAGAGATAGAAAAAGAGAGTTATGAAGAGAGAACTATAAAATTATTATGCACCAGTCACAAACGTATTCTTATGAAATTAAAAAAGGAGAAAATTGTCTACTCTCCCAACCTCCAAAAGGAAAAAAAAAACATACGCGAGTTTCTTATATATATATATATATATCGTTGCGTGAGTGAACCATGTTATTAACACGACTCCGGTCAGCTTAGTGCGACAGGAAATCAGACATTTAGAATACTCACTTTCGAGCCACCCGCCGTTTCGCTTCCTTTGAGGCGCCCTTCTTTTTGGTTATATTCACGGAGGGTAGCGTAGCGTCACTCTTTACGGTCTTAACAGTTACTTTTTCTGGTTTTAATGACGATGAAAGGGCGATAGACTCGACACCATTTGTCTCCTTCTTTGCCTTCTTGGAAATATTACTTTTCTTCGGGACTCGGCTGCTGGCGTCCTTTGTGGTCACTGCAGCTCTGGCCTTCCTCGTGCGGCGCTTCTTCCTCTTCTTGAGGAACATCTCCTTGGGCACATTGTCGAGCTGATCCTGAAATCCATGAAACTCGTAGTCAATACCCAAGCGCTTCAGGTGCTCATTGTTCGCCTTCTCCACGCGGGAGTATTTGATCAGTGCCGCGACTGAACTTTTCTTCCGCACATCGTGGCGACGCAGCGGCGCGCCGTGTGTGTTGTATAAATACGCAAGACGCCGGCGCCGTGCGGCCTTTTCTTTAGACGGCATAGCGCGATGCAATGTGACGCGGTGGGCCTGCACGGCGCGGCCGCCAAGAGCCATGCCGTGGCACTCCTCCAGGACCGTCTCGAGAACTTCTTCGCTGTCAAACTGCACATACGCAATGCCTTTGGACCGGTGGGTCCGGCGGCTGCGCACGCAGAAGCAGTTGATCACCTTTCCGCCAAATTGTGAGAGAAACTTAAATAATTGGGGCTCTTCAAACTCAGCGGGAAGAAAGCGGAGACGTAGGGCAGGATACGAGAGTCGTGTCCCATCGCGCTTTGCCTTTTCGAAGGGATTCTCCCACGCAGCCTCGTCGCTCGCGACGCTGTCGTCATCGTCACCCGCTGCGTCGGCAATATCGCTCAAGTCATCCTCATCGTCATTACCATTGCTTTCATCGTCGCTGGATGAGTCAATGCCATCATTTGGCTTTTCTTCGTCTTCGTCGTCTTCTCCCTCATTATCCTCTTCGTGCGAAGAGCGACGGCGTTTCTTGGCCTCAATGATGCCACCCACTGCCGCGCGCCTTGCGGCCACTGCTGCAGATGTAGCAGTCGCGGCACGTCGGGTCTGCGCGCCATCCGGGCGTTTCTTCAGTGATGCCTTGGACGGCGCGTCTACGCCGGCGAAACTCACGTGGCGACGCTGTGTAGGGACCTTTTGGTCAGCACTGAGTGAGAGAGTTTCAACAGCAGACTTCGCGGCATCGACCGCTGCGGCTGTAAAGTCCTTTTTGGAGACCGGAGCCTTTGTGTTGCTCTTTTTCATCTTTTGTGAAGATGGCGCCGTCTTCTTCTTGACTCCCATTGCTGTCAGATCTCTCTATGTATAAATACAAATCAAATAATATATATATATATATATATATGAAAGAAGGGGTGGAGACAAGTAAAAAAGGAAAGAATACACATATATGTATATATACACACACACAAATAATAATAAAGAAATATCTATGCGATTAAATAAGAAAATTAATGTTTTTTTTTTTTTTTCATTTCCTTTTCTATGTTTTAAACTACTATGCAACTAAAACAACAAAAAAAAAAAACAAAAAAAAATACAGGGCTTTCTTTCGTTTATACGCATTTCACAAACTCTTTTTTTACATCCAAATTTCCTTTCTTCTTGACTGGTTGCAGTTCTTGTTGAGTACACATTATTTCGTGATGGCATCAAAGCCGACATGTATCACTTGTCCACCGCAAATATGTGAGGGTTAGGTAAATTTTATCGGCTATGCCCTCCCTCCAGATTTACATTGTCTTCTGAACTCCCACCAAAATTTTCCTGATACCATTTCATGGCTTTTGCAATTCGGTCATGCGACTCCACCGGACTCAACTGCTTTGCCTCGGTGCTAGCTGTGGAATCAACCACGCTACCCCTGGAGCCCAATGCGGTGGGCACCCGGTGCATCTCTTCCCACCATCGCGCGACGAGGTGCTGAGCCATTCCCGCCATTTGTCCAATACCGCTTGCGATGTCATCGGCCATATCACAGTTCTCCGCAAAAAGCATTTCTGCCGCCATGAACACTGTAGCCAATTCAAAATACATGGCTTCCATCACCTGCCGCCAACGTTGTGACGTAGAGGCTTCTATCGTGGTGAAAGGCATTTCTGGAAACGGTTCATTGGCGTCTCTGCAGCTCACACAGATGCGGTGTAGCCACGTGACGCGCCTCGCCAATTCTGTCGGAACGGCCCGCTTGCGCAAGATATTTTTAGCCATTTGATGTACTTGCCTTGATTTGGACTTTTTCCTTGCTCTAGGGGCGCCTTTATCCTCATCGTCATGGTCTTCCGTATTCGGCGGAAAAACATGGAGCACTGCTTCGCTGAGTGGCAGTGGGTGACAGTCTCGCAAAGTCCCATCTACACGCAGTTCCCCGAGGAGTGCGCAACGCACAGGTGCGTCAAGTTGACGCGACAACAGCGCAGTCTTGTTCACAGAGCCCAAAAAGACCACAATGAAGTCATACGGCACAACATCGAGCGTCCGGATCGCAGCGACCGCCGCCTCTTCCGCATTAAAGCACGACCCGACCATGTCGCCCAAGGACAGAGCCAATTGCTGCGCAATGAACGCACGGCTGCGCGGTGACCCCGGCGCGCGCAAGAGACGGCAAATGTCTCGCACAAACTCTTCCAGCAGCGGCGCGGCCGCAGCGCATGCCGGGAACTCCGGCGACTGTGCATACCGTCGAAGCGCAGCGCGGAGCCACGCGGCGCGCAGGCAGTGCAGCACCGGCAGTGTCCGTTCGCCCCCGCGGCCAGCGCGCAGCAGCAAAGGCAGCGCAGGGCCAAAGAGTAACAACGGGGGGGCGCCGGACGCGGCGAGAGCCTCCGCGAGTGAATGCCCCGCAAGGCGAACGAGCGGAGAGTCGTGACTGAGCGCGGCAAGAATGTGATAGTTGCCAATGGATACAATGACGCGGGAGAGAGCTTCGCCATCGGCGGCGTCACTCCCGTCTACAGAAGATGACGGAGTCATCGTCGCCGCCACTAGCGGTGTGGGTGTCGCGATTGACCTCCGCATTGTCTGATTCGCACTCGCGCTTCCACGCCACACCCTGCGCGCGAGTCGCATTAGAACATTCCGGAGCAGAAGATAAAAACTCGACCGTGCCTCTGCTGTCTCGGGGAGCGTGATGACGCCTTGTGTCGTTGCCAGAAGGTCTGGAAGAATCTGCGCGATGAGCCGCCTTTCGCCTGGCAGCGCGGCACAGAACAGCTCGACGTACCCAGCGACGTTTGCGTAGTCACGGCGACGCATGGCTCTCGCAGCGTGCGGGAGCACATCGTTTACAAAGGCCGGCACAGCGAGAAAGGGATCCGCGTCGGCAATCGCGGCGAGCAGCGCGGCGAGAAAGACAAGGCGCTGCGAAACAGCCGGGCGCCCCGACGCACTGCCCCGCACCGCCGTTGGCTCCGAGATGGAACATGGCCGGCTGTCGCGACTGGTACAGCGAGTGTCGTTATAATCATTCTGCGTCGTCTTGTTAGTGCCCGAGGACTCGCCGGTGGAGCTTGGCGGAGACAATATGAGGGCCGCGACTGGCGCGACAGATCCGCCGCCGCGACGCGCGCTCTCTGCAATTTCCGCTACGCTTGCAAAAAGTGCACTCCACACACGGCGCTGCAAACTCGGCTCGAGCAAAGCCTCCTCGCGCAGAAACCGTGCCGTACAGGGCATTGCCTTGCCGCACCCATTCCCTGTTGCCGTCTCAGTGGGCCACGCGAGTCTGGAGGTCTCTGCACGCATAATCCTCTCAATAAGATCCGAAACCGTTGCGTTGGGGTCACGAGTCGCGGAGAGAGTGACAGATGTAGGACAGTCACGCGACACAGAAGCCTCCGTAGCCAAAGACTCCTTAGGGACAACCGTCCGCCCAGTTGTCGCGCGGTGAACCGAAACGGCAAAGGCAACACGCGGTCGAACATCCCCCGTAACGTCCGCATCAGTTTCAGAGCCTAAGGCACGCATTGACATTCGCTGCGCTAAAGTTTTGGGCGATTTGTCCTCTCGACTATGCGGGCGCTTTTGAACTGTAGCCGTGTTGAGGAGCGCGTAATTAGGGAGCTCACGCACGCGCATCTCGGCAGATGTGCCCCCGTGCGGCTTTTCTGCCGCGGACTGTTTTGCACCCGATTTTGTGGGGGTGCTCTTGGAGTGCTGGCGCAGAGGCGCCGGCGGGACAAACACAGGGACTGAGACCGGTTTCTCTGTCGGCAGCGGCGCCGCCTCGACAAGTGCGCGACCAGTGAGCTGCGTGTAGAGCTGACGCACAAAGGAGTCCGCGTACCCGTCGCGGCACTCAATCATTCCTTCGATCATGCGATCGCTCAGCGGGCAGTCATGCGCGGTAAAATGCTTGCGCAGCTGTTCCCAGTTGCGCTGCTTGTTCGCCACGCTCAGGTTGTCCTCGTAGGTGTGCATGCTGAGAGCGGCCCAGTAGCGCGAGCAGATGCTCGCGACAAGAAATCCGTTCGAAAAATCACGCTTTGGATGCCGCACGGTCCGCGGAAGACGAAGTCCGCTCAGCCATGCAACAATTTCTCGTGGCATCAAGTTTCCCTCGCGGGAAAACTGCTGATTCTCCAAAGTGACGGACATGAAGAAAAAGGTATCCAGACCAGACCACAGTAGAAACAATCCCTAATGTGCTATAAAACCCTAGATAAAAACAGACAGATAGTAAGTAATAAACGTAAGAAATGGATATGAATATATACATAGTCGGAGAAGCACCAGATACTATTTTTTTTTTTTCCTTTTACACGAAAAAGGACACTTATCACAGTCATAGCAATGCTTGTAAAAACATAAACACTAAAACGTGCAATAGGAAAAGACGACATTTTACTCGAAACATTTTTTTTTTTTTGCAATAAAATACGTGCATTACTCATTCGTCTCAATGTCCTAAAAGAACGTACCTTACCGCTAGCCACCACCGCGACCTGGCCCTTGCAAGGCGGCCGCTGTAATACCTCCACACAATCCACACGAGCGGCCGCCGTCCCTCGCGTGGCGCCTTGCCCTGCATGCGCCGCAGTTCATCAAAATGCTCCGAAGTGAATCCGTGCGATCCCTCCGCGCTGCGTTGCCCCGACCGCAGTCGCGCCGCCCGTTCCGCCGCGTTGCGCTCCATTGTTCGCGTCTCCGCCACGAACTCGCGCAGTGTAGTCGTGCTGCTCTCCATGCGCCGCTGTTGCGCCCCGCGCGCTGCGGCCGTCGCGGCGCGCTGCCACGGGAGCGTTAGCCCCGCCATACTCAGCGACGCGCCCGGCGCAACGAATGACGCGGCGACCGCTTCGGCCTCCGCGTCGGAGGCCGCGCGGGAACCGCTCCGCGTTGCCGCTGGCGCCGCGCGACGCCGCCCGTCGTCGAGGAGTCGCTGCAGTGTCTTGTAGGCATCCGTCACGCGCCCCATGCGGTCGGCGGAGGCCTCCGGGGTCGCCTGGTCCGGGTGGTGCCGCCGCGCGAGCTCCACGTACCGCCGCCGCAGCGCCCGCCGGTCGACGGGCGGGGCGGCGAAGCCCATAATGCGACACGCCTGCCCAACGCTCAGCGACAGCAGAGAGCGCGAACAGGACAGCATAGCTACCGCTCCTCCAACAACATGCACACACACACACACACACATACATATACAAGAGAGGCAAGGGAAGGAAAAGGCAGGTCTCATACTCGCAAAATAATAATAATAATAATAATAATAATAATAATAATAATAATTTATGCATAATAATCAAAAAACGAAGGGGAAAAATATATATAGAGAGAACGTCTCCATCAAAAAAAAAAAAAAGCACAGTCTCTTAACTGTATGCTCTGATTGTATTCATCCACGCAGCGATACAGAAGGTCGTGAAGAGGTCTTGATGTTCTTTTTCAGTTTTGCATCTCTTTATTTTTTGATAACTCTCACGTTCATTGGAGCTTCTTCATTTCATATCTGGCTAAACCATAAAAAACATAACATCAACCCCGAGCAACTGAGAGAATTGTGCTACAACGCTGTCCACACGATTTAACCATACGCAGCTTTCCATGTCTGCTATTTCCTTGTCATTCTCCACCGTTGCCATTCGCTCCTGCTCCTCATCCGTTTCCTCTGCTTTATCTTCTTCGTTCCCGTCACTCGCCTCCGCAGAAGTAGAACGGCTATCGAGGTCGAGAACCATCTCCATAAAGCGCTGTAACAAGTGCCCCGCGCGGGCGGGCTCGGAGCAGAGAATATGCACTATCCCAACTCTCCGCCGCAAAAGGCCCTCATCCGTTTCGCGGAGTTGTAAATAGTAATCGAGCAGATAGTCAAAGCTCGCCACGTCGGCTGTGGCGACGAAGTCAAAGTACCGCCCGCCGCCCCGCCAGAGCGCCTGCTCCGACTCCGCAAATGTGCTGCTAAAGAACGGGTACGGGACAATGCGGTCCCGCACGGCCGCGAGGGGCCCGAGCGCCGCGGCGTCCTCCTCGCGCAGACCGTCGCGGAACGGGTCGTCGCCGCGCAGAAGTGACTCCGCCGCGCGCAGGATCTTATCCTTCGCGCCCCCCTCCGTCGGCCCGGTGATCTGCTCCACGTGGTTGACGGCCTCGTCGCGGAATCGCTTCTTGGCGCCTGTGGTGCTGGCGCTGAGAAGAAGAAAGTTGCGGAGATGCCCACAGCGCAGTGTGAGGTGCGCAAAGAGTGTGGCAGCCGTCACAGTGCTGCCGGTCTCTCCGCCGTCGGCAATGTGCAAATGATACCGCCCGCGCATTCTACTCTTCTTCTTTTTGTCCTCCTTTTTTTTTTTTTTGCAGTAATTGACACAACGGGTCTACGCCAATTGCAACCGCAAAAAGAAGCCAACACTAAATATATACAAACAAAAAAAAAAAATAATAAAGTGAGATAATTTGCAATAGCACAGTAAGTTTTAAGTAAAAGAGGCACAATGCACAACATCTGTGAAAATTATACCTTGTCACAACCCTATTCACTAATTTATGACACCATAAACTAAATCGGACGAAAAGTATACAATCACTGCACTCTACCACTCTCTTTCTCTCAAAATATAAATATAAATATAAATATAAATAATATATATATATATATATATATATATATATATATGTATGCATGTGTGTGTTTGTGTGTGTGTGTGTCGAGGCCTAAGTGTCAGAACTCATGAACAGCGAGGAATGCACATGACAACTCCACTCGTTACGACGCGACGGCTGTGCCACAATGATGGGAGCACTCTGCCGTACAGTTCCATTCGCGAGGCCACCGCTTTGATCCGTGCCCGTTGTGCTCATACACGTGCGGGTAATCCTGCTGGCGCTGAGGAAAGCCACTTCCGCGCGTCGCGGAGAAAGGTGTGCTGCGCGCAACTCCAACTGTTCTTTCATCACCCCACGCGGCGCCAGTTCCACTTCCTCCAGCGCCTGCGACGGGGTGAAACACTTCTCCTCTGCCTTTTCCCTCTGTTGCTCCACACTGTGACCGCCGCTGCAGCTGCGCTCCCTCGCCTTCCTTGTGTGGCTGGGAGAACGCACGAGATCCCTTGGCGGCGTGTCCACAAACTCCGCGAGACATTTCCCCCGCGCGCTGCTCTCCTCGCGACACACGCGCCGCGGCGCGCCACCGGCAGTCAGCCGCAGCACTGCAGCCCGCCGCTTTGCCTGCGCCGCCGCAAGCGCCCGCCGCGACGCCTCCGCCTCGCGCACTGCGGCGCCGCACGCCGCGCGCTCCGCCGCGAGCTCCGCCCGCGCCGCCTCCACCGCGGCGCTGCGCTGCGCGACGGCAGTCTGCAGCTCCCGGCACGCATGCGCCGACTGCGACACGCGGCGCTCCAGGCCCCCGGTGAACGCACTGGCGTCGAGCAGTTCTTTGCGCAGCGCCTCGCGCCTCTGTGAGCACTGCGCAGCCGCACTTTGCTTTGCGCTTGCGGCCGCGCGGCATCGCTGCAGTGCGTCGCGCGCGCACTCCGCCTGTGCCGCCGCGGACCGCTCCGCCGCCTCCGCCTCCTTCACTTTCAGTCGCAGCGCGGCGCCTTCCCGCTCCGCCGCGCCCAATCGCTGCGCAACGCTTTTCGCCGCCGCCCCCGCCCGCGCCGCCGCCGCCGCGTCTCTCTGCGCCGCGCAGTGCGCCGCCGCGGCGCCCCGCAGCGCCTCGTCGCGCGCAGCGGTCTCGGCGCGCAGCAATTGCGCGGCGGCGGCGGCCTTGTCGCGCGCGGCACACGCGGCGGCGGCTTCGCCCTGCAGCGCGGCAAGGGACCTGTGCGCCTCTCTGCACGCAGTGGTCTGCAGCGACTGCTGCCGCCCCGCCTCTTTGAGCAAAAGCGCTAGTTGCGCGTCCGCCAAATCGCATTGCACCCGCAAAGCCGAAAGCGCCGCCGCCGCATCATCCGCGCCCCGCGCAATCGCCGCAGCGGACTCCAGTGTCTCCACTGCATGCATGCTCTCCAGTGCGGCCACCGCCTCGAGAGCGGCGATTGCCTCGAGTGCATCTGTTGCGGGGCTCTCCGGCGCCGGGAGCGCGGCGAGGGAGCGGAGCAAAGGGGCAACGCCACGGCACAGCGCACGCGCTGCCGATCGCAATGTGTCACAAAGCCGCGCGGCACCCGCATGGACCGCAGCAGCGCACTGCGCCGCCGACGCAACGGCCACACCACTCTCACGCATGCGCTCTGAATTTACTGCACTCTCTGCATTCACTGCACTCTCTGCATTTACTGTATTCTCTGCATTTACTGTATTCTCTGCATTTACTGTATTCTGTGTGCTCTGATGTGGACGAAAAGGCGTGTGGGTGTCCTTGTGCTGCGGTGCCACGGCCTCCGTTGGCTTTTCCCGCAGCGGCGAGAAATGCCGCGGGCACTCCTCTTTTTCCGCTCTCACTTGCGGGGAGCGGTCCGGGGTCGGGGAGCGCAGTGGGGCGCGGCGCCGCCGGCGACGGCTCGCGAGAACGTGTCGGCCGCACGACACAAGTGCCGCGGCCTCGTCCATTCCGCGCTCTGCGCAAAGACGGGCAAGAGGAAAGTTCGGCGCGCTTCTCCTTACGGGCACACCCCAGCGGGCAGCGGCAGGAAAAGCAAAGAGTAAGAAAAAAGTAAAAATATATAGTTGGAGATACCTAAAGCAACACAGAGAATGAAAAAAAAAAAAAGGGAAATTGAGGAATAGCGCGCAGAAGAGCAGAAGAGGGGTAGAAAGCGAAGGAGAAGCCAAAAACATCGCCACAGAGAGAGAGAGAGAGAGAGAGATAGAAATTTGTGTTTGTGCTACACGGATGCCAACACAAGGCTCCGTCAAATATATCCCCACAGACGCGGCCTGTGCCTGGATGTAAGAAAGGTTAAGTGCAGAATTCACTTTATTTTTTGTTTGTTTCCGGTCCGCACCTGTCCATTGCGTTCCACATTAGTTATGTCAACCACGACAAGCAAAATTTCAAAAGCAAAAAAAAAAAAGAAAAAGAAAACGAGAAAGAAGCTGTGCGGGTATAGAAAAGCAATAATCTAGATGTTTAAAAATGGTTTTTCTTCTTCTAGATTTGCCTCATTATCGCAATGCTCTTTGTTGCTACAATTTCTCAGATATATTCATTTTTTTTTGTTTTGTTTTCTGTTCGTTTTTGTGTGTGTTTTCTTTCAATTGTTTTGTTGTATTTTTTTTTTTTTTAGCGCAACTCTCCAAACTTCTTAAAGACACTTATTCGTTTTTTTTTTTTTTCTTCCATTCTCTTCATCTGTTTTTTTTTTTTCTTTTTTTCACGGTCAACCATCTCTTTCATTGCACTTTCTCTTTCTGTGTGGCGATCTCTTACAGTCCATGCATTCCACTGGAGAATGCACAGAACCACAGAGAAGAGGGTTGACTGGTGCGGAGATAGACAGAGACTGTGCACTGTGTGCCCTTTCGCCCCTGTCGGCCCCTTTGTGTGCGCCCGAATCACCTCCGATGCGTATACATACAAAGAATGTAAGTTAAACACCAAAAAGTTTTTGCTATACACACACATCAAAAAAAAAAAAAAAAACCGAAAGTGAAGGAGGGAGACACTGATATGCATTCTGAAATAAGAGCCCAAACAAACAAGAACAAAAAAAAAAAGCAGAGACTCATAAAAAAAAAAAAGGCAATACAAGATACCAAGCGATTTTAGTCTTTACCACTACTTTTTGTTTCTATGTAACAATCACCTCGCAATCACAGTATCCTAACATCACTTCAATTCTCTCTAATTTACAGGCACGCATATGCCCGTATATCTCCCTTTCTTTCATTTTTTTTTTTTTTGCTCCTGATACTCTCTTGTGTTTGTTCTCTCTCGATTCAAATTTATTTGAAATTGCATTCTCTTAACGTGCAACGATGGTTAATGGCGCTGAGTGACTTCACGGCATCAGACGCGACGAGAAGAGCACAAAGCATTTTAATCCATCTCAGCAATAAAGACTATTAAAAAGAAACTGAAAAATATATATATATATATATAAAACAATTTGGGCCCCAATAGCATTCACATGCATAGTTCTGGCGTACATGTAGAAGATTTGCCACTGCGAATACCTGTCACACACATAACAAACAAAAAATAAAATAAAATAAAATATAGAAGAAAGAACTATACAAGGCCAAGGAATCACATAGTAAAAGCAGTTATCCTCGCAGCCTTTTACAACGTTTTCATTTATGCCTCCTTTTTTTTTTTTCTTCTTTTTCTTTGAATATTTGCTCACTCATTCCCTAAAGTTCGATTATACTCGAGTTTACACACGGCTCACAGTGAAACCTCTTCTAGAGAGGATCCGCAATGTGTCTATGTGCGTAATAATGCAATAATACTTCAGTTTTTCTTTTCTTTTTACAAACGCCTTTCCCTCTTCTCTCTCCCTCTCTCTGTTTGTCTGTCGCATATTCTATTTCCAACGCTTAAAGAGAAATTCACCCGCTTAAAGTGAGTAATAGCAGCCCCCTTACCAAGGACCACAGATTATATATTTTGCTTTTCCTCCTCTCTCTCTTTCGGGCAATTGTCCTCTGTTGTTCGTGAAATAAAAAATAAATAAAATAAAAGTCTTCTCTTCTTTTCGGTTTATTCACCCCAAAGCAGCGATCATGTCTCTTGGGCTTACTAATGTAGCACCAGGGTTCCTTTTTTTTTTTTCCCCCTTTGAGTTTGTTTATCACCTTCGCCTCTTTATAATTCAATTTCCATGTATCTCTCTCTCTCACACTCTCAGACACACACAAAAAACAAACACAAACAACAACAACCGCACAATACCAGCACACTCTACTCCTCAACAACGCTCTCTCCATCCCTTATTTTAGAATTTTATCAAGCATGTTCGCATCGCTTTTCCCGGTTGGTCCAAAGGACCTTAGTATTGTCTTATGTTTTTCCAATTGCTCCTTCATGAGGTTAATCCACTTTTGATCTCTCGCAGGACTCTGCTCCACGCAGAGTGCCTTCACAAATTGAAAGTAACTTTGTTCAGGAGTGCGGTTGAGTGCTCCCCAGGTGGTGTACACTTCGTCAAGAAACACGTGCAGCTGCTTCGAGTTAATCACTTTTTTTAGTGAATCCTTATACATGCGACAAAGTGCCTCCACGTCAAAGCGGACAAATGTGAAAAACGCGGAAATAAACTGAAGAGCCAATTGTGGATTTTTACCGATATTGGCGGTTGCGGTAAAAAAATCCATCGAGTTCACCTGCTCACATAACTGGTAAAAATACTCAACCTCGACATCGTACTCACGTAGAAGCTTTAATATGTCCTCGGACTCATCCATTGAGCCCTCAGCGAAGAGCGGCGGTACGTAGCGCAGCACCGCCGGTAAAATACGAAAGCGGTCCTTCATGTCTGCATCGCGCCCTTGCGCCGTCGTGCGCTCCTTCAGCGCATCGCACACGTCCCGAACCATGTGCACAATAGTATCCCGGCTCGCACCGTTATCGACCAAGATATTGAGAAATTCCGTGTGCATAGGTAAAGGAAACACTTCACGGCCACTTTTTATCACGACAGCCCAGTTCGAAAAGTATTTTGGAATGTCCGTAAACAAGTCTTCCTCCACCGCACTGCGTAGATGTTGCAACAGCGCCTCACGAGCCATCTCGATTGTAATTACATGCATGTCTGAGAGCTCCTTGAACAGCTCACCAAGGCGCTTGCGTTGCTGTGCATAGCGAAGATTGGCGATGTACCGACCGATAACAGAAGTGCAATATTGAACGCGTGTCTCCATTGGGATATCTCCAAGCAACGCCACAATATCGTCCACTCTACTCGTAACAAAGAAGTTATCCATGACTTGCCAGAAGTCTTCCACTGATGCGATAGGCTTCTGCGGGGGCACAGTGAGAGTTTTGTTTCGCGGAGGCGCAGGCGGATGCGTTCGGCGCTCCCTTGAGTCATTCTGCTCGGCAGCCTTTGGACCATAGAGCGGCTCCCACCCATTGTCCATCGTTTCAACTGTGTTTAGCAAGAGAAACTGAATACGCCGGAGTGGATGGGTTTGAATTAGTTCATTCATGACCGCGCGGAACCCTGGCAGTAACTCATTACCCTTCGTTGTGAATTTTTTCCCACAGGCGAGGAGGAGCTCCATAAAATGAACCAGCTCATACTCCGCAGAGCATCGGCGACGCCAGTCTCTTCCATAGATGAGCCCCTGAAGAACCCTCAGGACCACCGGCTCACGGACGAGATCATGTACGAAGAGAAGACCTAAAAAATTAACATTGGCCTTTTGCTTTCTGGCAAATATGATGCGACTCAGTTCTGCTTCCTCCACAGATAGGAGCTTTACCTCTTCTTCAAGCTGCTCCTGTAACACATCCGCATTATCAAAAGTGCTTTGGCACTGGTGAATGATAGCTTGTCGGATATATCTTCCTGCCACCTCCTGCTCTCCAATAGTGCTGATAAGATGACAAATAAGTTTAACATAGAGCGGAGTAAATATGCTATCTTCCGGTTGAATCGACTTGTTAAAAAAAACTCGTATCACTTGCTGGATCTCCTCCTGCGAGGACTGACGAATAGGCAAATTGGTGAGCTCCTTCTTCATTATCTCAAAGTTATTTTCATTTATGCGTCCGAGAATGCCAAGCACTTCATTATGTATCTTTCGATCTTTTAGTACCTTTGACGGAAATCCCGCTTCTTCGCCTTGAAACACTCCACCACGTTCGTCGAGGTGGTCCGGTCTACTGTCCTGGTTCTCGGGCATCTCCTTCCAGAGATTATTCACAAAGTCAAGAATGCCCTTTGGCGGCGTCTCCTTCGTAGCATGGAGTTTGGCAAACTCCTCGACTTCGTAAATGCAGTTTGCTGGATAGCTAGAGGCCTGATCTGACGCCGAAGGCACGCGATCAAAGAAACCACCCGACTGGGGAAAGAGAGCGCCGTGTGAGTGCTTTTCCCCTCCACCACGCATGAAATTGCTGTGATTGGGGCGAGTGTGCATCCCAACCGAAATCGGTTGTCTTTCAAGCGGTGCGGAGCCTATGCGCCGCGGTACATTGGTTCCTCCTCGGTTTTCCATCTTTTTTTTTCTTTTTAGGTATTACCCACACTAGCTATTCTCTTTATCTGCCTTGCTCTGTCGATATTCGACACCCTTAAGTCTATCCTAAAGCAAAAAAAAAAAAACCAGTTTTCCCTTCCTGAAACCAAAAGAACGCCACGTACACTCAACTTACTTATGGGTTTCTTTCGATTCTATAAAGACCTTCAACCACAGAGACCGCAAATTGCTAATGTCTGCTTCTCTCCCCTTTTTTCTTTCCTTTCGTTGTTGTTATTAATACCTCAGTCTTGTGGATTATCGTTAAGAAAAAGCCTGCAACCTCACGCCTACCTTGAACTTATAATAGTAAGGTATAAAGCACCTTTGCAGTATCGCTTTGTTCAAAGCTTTTTCCACAAAACTTTTTTATCCGTCTTTATAAGACTGTAAAAAGTCAAAAATAAAAAAAAAAGTTTTTGACTTTGTTGCACCTTACAACAGTCTTAAACGGTGCTTTGTCCCCTAAAAAACGAGCTTCAAAAAAAAAAACTAAAGCAAAAAAAAAGCCCAAAAAAAGTGAGAATAATTATATTAAAGAGCTGAAGTGCAACTAATAACTTATGGAGCTACAAAAGAAAAAGGCTTCTCGCAACATAACAATCATTGGCATACTTTTCGTTCTTTTTTTTTTTTTTGTTTGTAAGGCGCAGGAAAGAGAGTTTCTAAAAATCTCCCCATTTACTCTCGGCACTTTCAATACTTTCATCTTCTGTCGAGTCAGAATCAAAGAAACTTTATACATATATATATATATATATATATATATATATATATACTCTTCTCGATCTCTTTACGAAATACAATATTTTACATGTATCTGCTCACGATTCCTTTCAACATGTATCACTGTTTGAAGAGAAACATGAGTGTAGCAACAAAACTGTCGAACGAGACTCGTTCCTCGATGTGGTCGCTGAGGTATTTTTGAAATCGATCGCGGTGGTTTTCCAGCCCCATGAGCTGCACCGCCGGGCTTCTGTCGTACAGCGCGATGATGTCCTCGTGTCTGATGTCTCCGTCCGCCGCCCTTTGCTGCATGGCGACAAAGAGCGCTTTGAGTCGCACCGGTTTGGCGAGCAGCGCGGTGACGTCCTCCGCCGCGAGCACAATCGGTCCGCCGCTGGGCGGTGCGGGGGACGGCGACGCGGCGGCGCCTTGCGAGAGCGGCGGCAGAAACGCGACGGGCTGCGGCGCGGGGAGAAAGCCCCGCGTCTGCCCCTCCAGCTCGTGCTCGCGCAAAAGAAGATCCAGCTCGCGCACGCGAAGGAGCTTTGCCTGCGCTGTCAACGCAAGCCGCTCGGCCGCGAGCTCGCGCTCGAGATCTTCCGCGTGGAGTTTCCACGACTGCGTGTCGCACGGCGCAGAGTCGTCGTTGGCCTCTCCTGCGCTGGGATGATTCACATTCGCCTTCTCACCTTCCGCCGCGGTGGTACTGGGCGACGGGGCATCGGTGTAATACGACAGATGCGCCTGCGCGTTTACGTTTGCGAGGCAAAAGTTTGCTGGTGTCAACGGGACGCAGTGATCGCTATGCAGAGGGACAAGAACAAGTTCGCTACACGGCCGCACTGCGCGCGGGCCGCCAGCGCCGCGCTCGTCGCCCTTTGCGCCCGTTGACTCCGACACGGCTGCGTTGGTGCGTATGTCCGCCGCAGAGTACTGCGTTGTAAAGCCAAAGACGGCGGAGATGCAGTGCGAAGCCTCCGCGAGATTAGACGCGGCATGCACAGCATTGCGGATCAGGTCTGACCCGAAGCGTGCGCGAATGCTCGTGGGAGCCGCGCGACGCGCATCGATGGGATTCTCGGGCCCAACGATCTCCAAGAGCCGCTCGACCGCGTTCTGCCGCGAGAGCTGGAGAGCGAGACATGTGCCGCCAAACGCAAGGTGCTGCACGTGTTCGCGGAGGATATCTTGGTACGACATGGCCTCGAGGAGTGTGTTCTTCAGCACAGCCGCACTCGCGACGCGGCGGTCCGCACTCTCCAGCCCGCGCGGCTCCGCGTTCTCGTCGCCGTCTGCGCCCGGGAGACCCGCGTTGACGCTGTCGTCTGCCTCGCCGTGGCGCCTGGTGAGGCGGAGAATGTCTGCCATGATGTCCTGGTGCGCCTCGTTCTTGTTGCGGTGCCGCTTCACAATCGCCTCGCCGCCGCCGGTGTCGCTCTCGGCGCCGCCGTCCATCGGAAGATCCCGCGCGGCGCGGCGGCTCGGCGGCGACGTCTGATCGCCCGCCCCGCCGGCCTTGAAGAGTTTGTCCACGCCACGCTCCGCGCACAAGCTGCGGCGGACGCTCGGAAAGATCCCGGCAATGGACTCGGCAAGCGGTGGGGTGAGGAGAAAGCTCTTCGCAAGCACCAGAAAGCCCGCGTCGGAGACAATCTGCACAATTTGCCGATGATACTTTTGCGCGTCGGGCTTGCAGAGAAGAAAGGTCTGCTCCACCACCTGCGCCGAGTGGGGCTTCGAAGCCCCTATGTACATGATCCTAGTTTTCTTCTGTCTTTATGGCTCGTCTTATTTGCTTTATCGTCCTCGTCAATCTTGTGTTTAACGGACAGGAAATCCCCGCTTGCCTCGCTCTTTCGTTTACTTTACTGAAATGCTATCGCCTTTGTACTTTTGAATTGGCTATTCACACTTCGTGCGCCTCACCTTTTTACTCGTTGTTGTTGTTGTACCCGTTTTTTTTTTTAAAAAAAAAACACAAAGGGCCCATTGTAATAAGAAGCGGAGAAAGGAAAGCAATGAAGAAAAAAAGAAAAAAAAAACAGGTTCCTTATATACACAGGCAAAAAAAAAAAACAATTTATCTCACTGTAATCGTTGAAAAAAAAAAAAAAAGAATCGCCTGACACCCCCACCAAAAAAAAAAAAAAAATTGTAGACACTTCTCCTGACGAGCAAAAAAAAAAAAAAAAGTGAGGGAATGAATAAACTAAACATATGGGAAACATCGGCAAAGAAAGTATGGCAGAAAACAATAAGCACGTGTAAGCCAACAAGGCCGCTGCTTTATCGCATGAAGTTTAAACAAAAAAAAAATTGTACTTCACAGAAATAAAGATATAACAAACTCCACAATCTTTTAGAGACTCTTCTTCTTTTCTATCATCCTTTTCCTTTCCCTTCAGTTTTCTTTTTTTTTTTAGCGGAACCGGCTTCGAAGACAATAACAATCTCCACTCCAGTTCTTGTTTGTTTTTTTTTTGCTTTATTCTTCTCGTTGCAATAAATGTTTTTTTGTTGATTGTTTGTTGAGTTCATCGCGCATTACACCTCTGTTTTTGCTTCTGCCTTTTACGGCAATTGTGTCATGCTCCCATTGGACCGACCTTTTATGCCATCCAGAATACCCTTGTCGATAAAAGTTACAATGCGTTGTTGTGTGGAGGCGTAATTAAAACCCATAGAAAGGCACACCACCAACTCGGCTATGAGTTCTGTCACGTGTGATGCGCAGGCTGTATTGGCCAATTGGGATTTCCTATGGCAAAGGTCCACAATCACACTATTCATACCCATGGCAAGGACGGTGAAGGCGAGCGTGAGAACTGAAACCACTTCGTGCGCATAGTAAAGTTTCAAAGAGGGCTGTAAACGGTATACCATCACACCGAGCCCGGTGGCTATAGCAAGAAGAACCCAAGCAATACCGCATGGAGCGTAGCGAGCGAGAACACCACCACCCTCTTTTACTGTTGATACAATCCATGTAATGATCAACACAAGCATGGCTATGCAATTAAGTCCCGTAAGAAATATACTTGCCCTGCTTAGCAGCAATGCCTTCAGATTGGCCTGGTGGATCCGATCTATTATCGCTTGCATTTTGATTCAATAAGTCAGTAAAACAACTTTATACTCTTACACAAACAGAGATAAAAACTTTGTTCCCCTTTTGTACCTCTATTATTTTAGCACCTATGTAGGCTTTCAAGGCAATCAAACTTCAAAATAAAATTAAAAACAAACAAACGGAAACCTGTCCTTCTAGCTTCACTAGTTTTATAGCTTTCTAATGTGCAAAAATTAAAGAAAACGGAAGCATTCATACTTAACACGAATAAAAACATATTCACCGCAAATACAATTGAATAAAAGAATTCATAGAACAAATATACACGTGTACATTATAAATTTATAAAAATCATAAAAGAAGAGAATGAATAACAGCGCCATATCAAGCAAAGTAAGCAATTTAGCAATTATAATAATAAAACTGATCTGTAGTTCCAAAAGCCGCGCGGCCACACATGAATAAAAACAATAACAAAGAGCCGGACGGGAAAGCAAGTATACATACATATATATATATATATATATATATATATATATATAGAGAGAGAGAGAGAGAGAGAGAAAAAAAAATAGTCAGCATATGAAAAAATGTAAAAATAATAAGCTCAATATATTTGTGGGACGATTACCCACCAGTAAGAGACGAAAGCAAACGTCTGACGCCCAAGCGTTTATGTGTCTCAAACGCGGCCCGCAGTTCAGCGTACTGGGTTGGCTCCAAGTCCCGCTCGCCAAAGCGCGGCGGCGCGCTGTCGGGGGATCCGCCAATAAAGAGCGACGGCGGAGGCGCCGCGCGGCTCTCCGCGTCCGATGCGCAGTCGGAGGGCGCGCAGCCCCTCTGAAAGGCCGCCATGAGCCGCAGCTGCTCCGCGAAGGGCTCGCCGCCGTACGCCATGAGCACATCGCAGCGGGTGAGATGGGAAACGCGGCTGAGCGGCCCGGCGAGCCGCTCCGTGAGGGCCTCCAGCAGAGCGTCGAGCTCCTCGCAGCGCAGCGACTCGCCGAACGCGTCGAGGGCCGCGGAGAGAACGAAGCGCGGGTGGCGCCGCTGCCAGAGGCATATGTTGTACAGCCGCCTGTACCTCGGGCGCGACCTTTTCGGCGCCGGGGGTCGCGTCAAGTTGGCGGAACGACGCAGAAAGCAACGAGTGGCCCGCAGCGCTGTGGCAGCGCGCGATAGTGTGACGAGAGGCCAGTTCTGCAGGCGTGAGCGAAAGGCACAGAGCGCCACGTCATCGGCACAAGGGGCGGCCTGTCCCCAGTGCTGTTTCTCTTCGGCGACAGTTAGTAGTGCGCGCAGTGCCGATCCACATCCAGCGCTGAGCTGGCCAAGCCGCCGCAGTCCCCATGACATGGGTAAAGAGAAATCCAAAACTGGTGTTGACATTAGATGTGGTATCAAGAGTTATGATCCTCTGGGCATGTGCATTGAAAATAAAGAGAAAAAAATAATCAAAAAATTAAAAAAAAAAGATAGAGATTAGGAAAGATAATGAATGAAAAAGAGAGAGGTGCTCAACCAAATAAATATTATTAAATAAACTTACAAGCATATATATATATATATATATATATATGTACAAAAGAAATGCGGAGGTATATGTCTACGCAATGGGAACTCTGTTACTCTCTAGTCCTCCAAGTCCAAAACAAATGCCGGAGCTGAGAGGCCAAACTGGGATCGGCATGGTACATACGGCGGTGTTGGACAGTGGTCGTCCCCACAGTCCTCTTCATCAAATAAACACATTTGCACAACGCCGCGCGGCTGGATGTCCTCTATTCGAGACTGCTCCTCCTCCCTTTCATCTTCAAATGGATTGACAAGCCGTAAAGGAGTCTTATTCATTCGATGTTGCTCTTAATGAAATAGAGTGTCTCGCCGCGGGCCTGTTCTATTCTATCCAAAGTCGCAAAGGGTTTTGAATAGTCCTTCATTGAAGAAAGTAAAGTTCACAGATTGAAAGAAAAAAAAAAAACGTATAAAAAAGGGAAAAATGTGTATAAAGGTTATTTTAAAGCAAAAATAAAATAAAAAACTCACATAAAACAAAAGAACATATATATATATATATATATATATATATATATATATATATAACAATTGCTATAGATCAATCGCATTGCACAGAATAAGACTGGCTGAAACAGAATGTCATTGCAGTTACGAATTGAAGACCGCACACATTTTTTTTTTCCTTTTTTTGTTCTTCTCTTTAAATTTTTTCTCTAGTATTTTTTTTGAATTCTTTTTTTTTTTTTTTATTCTTTCCCCTTAAGTTTCTTCGGTGCAGCAGCTAGCCTGCGCCCCTGATGGAAGAATGACCGGGGGTATAGTGCAATTGTCATGAGACGTTTGAAATCGCCTATGAAAAATAATATATATATATATATATGAAACGAGGACAACTGGCAAAAATTGATAAAGTAAAGTGTTCGAACCCCTTTACGACTTTCTCTGATCATTGGCACAAACCGCACCATAGCCATCAGACCTTACAAATATCCGTCTTCACCCCACCTCACTTGATTCCGCACATGGCTTTCATTTCCCCAACTGCTTCCCTGTTTTGGTTTCGTGTATTTTTCCTGTTCACCGTCCCGAGTCAGAAGCTCATCAAATTATTTTCACCCCATCAAAGGAGAAAAAGGGAAGGATTGAAATGGAAACAGAGAATGTGAGAGAAAAAGAAAGATGCGGCGCGAGAAGAAAAAAAAAAAAAAACAAGCAATCAAAGACGCAGTCAATTCCTCACCTTTTTTTTCATTCGTCACTTTTCCCCGTTTTCCGCTTACTTCGAATAAAGAGCCGCTCTATTCCACCGATGGCTTCATTAAGCGCGCAAGCAAAAAAAAAAAAAAAAAAACAGGAAAGGGAAAGGGAAAGAATATAAAAAAAGGGGGGGTGAATGATTGGATGTCAAGGGGATAAAAGTCAATAGCACGTAAGAAAAGACCCACAACGCAAAAAAAAAAAGGAAATAGTTTCAAGTGAATCAGAGAGAAATTACTAACAACATCTTTCACTTTATTTCTCTCTCACTTTTATTTTCTTTTTGTTGTTGTTGTTTTTATTCTTGTGTATGGATGAGCTCTCTAGGCGTAAAGCAACAACTTCAGAAGGGAGTGGCGTAGTGAGAGTGAATGTTTTAATGAGTCCGCACACTGCCACAAAAAGAAAAAGTCTCCCCTCTCTATTCCCCTCCCATATTCTTTTTTTTTTTTTCGTTCGTTATTTAAAGCATTTTTCATTCATTTATTCGTTCTTTTTCTTAGACCTTTTTGTTTTCTTTTTCCCGGAGTTTGCGATGGAATATCCCCTTCTCTTAATATTTAATTTGTATTTCTTTTTGAAATTTTTTTTTTTGTAAGGTAATAATAATAAAGGAAAATAATAATTGAAAGAAAAATTCCTTGTTTTTTTTTTTTTATTTCCTCTTTTTACTTCTCTGTTTTTTTTCTTTGCATTGTGTTGCTACTTATGTCGTTTTGCCTGTAATGTGTTTTGCCTCATCATCTTTCTGTCTCCCTCTCTCTCTCTCTCTCTTTCACTCTTTCTTATGATCGCACCTTTACATTGTCTGCACGAGAATACCTCATCCCCTCCCCTAAATCAGAGACAGACGCACCTTCTTTCGGCGTGACCGACCCTGTCCATTCACAACGTACCTTCTGCTCCTGCCCATCCACACGTTCCCCACTCACAGTCTTGCTTTTTGTTTGTTTGTTTGATTTCTTTTTTGTTTTTTAATTATTATTCTTCTCTATAATCTTTACTTCCCCCCTCGTTTTTTTGGTCCCGTATTTGCAGTGACTGTGTCCGCTCCCTGGCCGCCATCATCATTGCGTTGAACAGTTGTTGTGCCTCGGCCGCGCTGAAGCTTGGGCCCGTGTTTTACCTCTGCGTTTGCCGTGCCGTCAACGGTTGGCACAGGCACCGGGGTGGCGACAGGGTTTGTGCTGACTGGCTGCTGCGGTTCTAAGCGCGAGCCGCCGCCTTTTATCTGCCGCGTCGCCGGTCGCGGCATTGCCGGAGCCCCGCCCTTGGGCGAGCCGTAATCCTGCATGGGCGCATTGTGCATGCCTTGCACACCACCGCCGTAGTACATCTGCTGCGATTGTTGTTGCTGGTGGTGATGTTGGTACTGCTGCTGATAAGCATGATGATGCACTGGATTCATCCCCATGTGTTGGGAGGACATGGGCATGCGAGAAGGGCCGCCTCCACTTGGAAAAGTTCTATGCGGAAGCGACATGGCCTGTTGGTTCGCGTACATGTTCTGCGGCACTGCAGGCGGCATCGATGGCTGCTCATAGCCTTGGTGCTGCGAGTATGTGGAGTCGTCCTGGTCATAGTATGTATTCGAACCCGTTCCAGGGCTTGGCCAGTCCGGCAAGCACTCGTAGCAGTGCTCGTTGCTCGCAATGGCATCCGCAAGGGCACTAAGGAAGTCCACCACTGGTGTCACGGGAACCCCAACCTTGTGTGGCGTGTACGGCCGTGCGGCGGGATTAAATCCCGGAGACTTTGGGTGTCCGTCGTGCTGCATCGCGGCACGTTCCTCTTCCATTCGCTTGTTCCGCACACTGGCGTCATCCATTGGCACAGCGGCGGCGGCGGCGGCGGCGGCGGGGGGAGGAGCGGCGACGGCGATCGGCTCCGTGGCCTTTCGGCTGCCCGCGGCGGGATAGGCGCGTTTCTTTTCCGGCTCCGCGGTGCGCTGCACGTCCGAGTAGAGCATGCCCTCGTCCATGCCCTCGTCGTCCTTCATGAGCTCCTCGCGCTCCATGCGGTGGGCAACGCCACGCGTCGCGGAGGATTCGATCTCGCGCGCAACGCGCTCCGCGTGGGCCCGCTGGTCCTCGGTGATCTTGCTCCGGTCGAGGGCGGTGGTGTAGATCTCCTCCTTGTACGTCGTCTTCACACCAAAGCGTTTCTCGTTCGTTTCAAACTGATCCCACGTGCCGCGCTGGTGGCTCTCACCCTCCAGCAGCTCATCGGCGCCGTCGGCGGCCCAGTCAAACTTTTTCAGCGGAAATTCACCGCGAAACGTATCCACTCGACCAGGCGCCTGTGTTCGGATCTTGGCGTTGGGCACATCCACCATGACTATATCCTTGTAGGGAATGATCGTGTCCTCACTCAACTCCGTGCTTGATAAATCGAGGGAATTGTGTTTGGTAGAGGTCACAAAACGTGTGCAGCAAAGGAGAATGCCATCCTCCACATCAGCGTCCGCGTCTGTCCTGGAAACAAAAATACCCTCCACACACGCCCCATCGATCAGGCGAACATGAACCACCTGACCTACGAGATTCAAGTAGAGGTACTCCAGGCGGTCGTTATTAGTACTAAAGGCCTCCATTTCTCTCAATCGTTCTTTATATATAAAAATATATAAAGATGTATTGTGATATGAATATGATAATACTACTACTACTAACAAGAATAGTTGTAATAACAAATGCGCTTTTTGTTATACTTTATAGTGGCTCCTCTTTCGGAAGATGTTCCCTTTTTTTTTTTTTAGGGAGTTTGTTGAAAAAAAAAAAATGCACTTTTACAGGAAACAGCAACAAAAAGAAAAAAAAAAAATATATATATATATATAAGATTATTAAGCACTAATTAGTAAAGCTGCGCCCTCCTTCTGTAGGGAAAATGAAGCAAGTATAACAACAACACAAACACAAAAAAAAAAAGTTTCACAGAAAAGCAAAGTGAAAGAAAAAAGAAAAAAAACTATAAATAAGTTCAGACTTCATGAGAAGAGATAATAATAAAATATACTTTAAACAGATACCCTCATAATATCTAAGCAATAATAGTTTTTCTTGTATTTTTCTTGCATGCTCTAATGACATAGTGATTAATTGTGTGTGTGTATGTGTGCAACGACGAGTGGAAAAAAAGAGACACCCACCACATGGCACCCGCTCACAAAGACTACAAAAACTTGTCGAGCGTTACCGCATTTGTATCGATGCGCTGCAACTGTGGATATGGCCCCTTTCCCTTCTCCGCAGCGAAAAGAACATCTTGCAGCACTTCCCTATCATACACTTTGCTGCGCACATTGCTAAAGTCCCCGCGCGCAGGGTCTGCCATCTGCGGCACGTCCGTGTACAGTTCCGGGATGACCCGCCGCTGCTCCGCCGGGGCGAGGCGAAACGGCACCTCCACCACATCCCAGTCCCTTTGCTTCCACCGCTTTCGCAGCGTTTGCTGCGCACACCACACATCCACATTGTACTGCACCGTCGGGAGATCTTTTTTAAAGCGACGACCGGCCTTCTTAATGTTCACCGGACCAATCTCGCGCAGGTAGGCCGTTCGCCCCCCAAAGCGGTTGGCATCGTGCAAGGGAAGTGTGTTGTAGGAGTGGCGCTGCCTGGACTGGTACGGCGGGTGGTCAAAGACGCCTGTCGAAATCGATGCCATGTCAAAGCAAAGTACAGAACCGGAGCCATTTGCGTGCAACACAGAAGTATTGCAAAGTCGCCGCATAATCCTTCTCCCAATGATTTCCTCTTTCTCTATCTATTTATATATTTATATATATATATATATATATATATATATATATATATAAAGATAGATAGATATACGTCAGTATACCTCTACTCCGATGTATTGCACACAGAAAACAAAAAAAAAAAAAAAGGTACTACTCTGCAATACGCAGAAAAAAAAAAAAAATTGACAAAGAAGAAAGAAAAAAGAAGAAAAGTTTCAGTATATCTCACATTCAAATAAAATTTTTTTGAATTCTTTTTTTTTTGTTTGTTTGTTTGTTTGCGTCAGAGAATCCCAGAGCATAAATTTAAACATTATCTCATTAAAACCGTAGTTACTAAAAGCATATAAAATAAACGGCTGAAAACTTAGCAAGGAGCATGTTCTTTTATCCGACAGGAGTAAAACAAAAAAAAAAAAAAAGTAATAACAGCAGCAACAGCAAAAGTATGAGGCTGCGCACGCTCAATGAAGAAAAGTTCAAAATTGACCAAAGGCAAACGTTTTTTCTTTTTTTTTTTTTAAAAAAAAAAGGTATATGGTTTTCCAGTCCACTCCAGTAGTACACACACATATACAGAGAGACAGAGAGAAATAGAATGAAGGAGATTCACCTTCCACATTACCTTTAGACCTGCAGTTTCACCTGAGCCTCACTCCTCTCCTCGCGCAGCGCCCCTCACCACTTCTCCATCTCCGCCACTGCCAAAAGAATCAGTGGAATGAATTCTTTCGTGAAGGCGCACGACCCGTCGCACGGCTCGCGCGCGGGCTCTCGGAGTTCGTCCTGGAGCGCTGCGAGCCGCTGCTCCACCCGCCGCGCCTCCGCCGCCCGGCCCGCTGGCAAACTTTTCACCGCCGCCCGCGTCGCGCGCACGGCGATGCGCAGCGCGACACGCGCGGCCCACTCGTGCACACAGAGCGCGCGCCACGCGGCGACTGCGGCGTCGAGCGGCGCACTGCGCGCGCCCAGCGGCAGCTGCACGCGGCGGAGCACGGCGCTGAGGTACGCGGCGCACTCGCGTGCGAGTCCCGCGGCGCGGTGTGTCTTTCCGCCGCGCTGCGCCTCGAGCCGCGCGGCGGCGACGAGTGCCATTTGCATTGCGCCCTCCGCGGGGTCTGTGCCCTTCAGTTCGCCGCGCGGCGGGACGGCGCCCGCGAGCGCCGCGGCGGCCCACTGCGCGGCGACCTCCTCTGCGCGCCGCAGCAGCGCGGCGTGCGGCGCGACGCACGTGACGAGGCGCAGGACCTCCCAGTCGTCCGCGGCGTCCTCGCGGAGCCCGCGCGCGCGCCGCAGCAGCGCAAAGACGTGCCGCCCCGCCGCCGCGTCCCCGGGGGCGCCGGCGCTCGCCATGTGCGCGACGAGCCGCGAGGCGTACGCGCGCAGCGCCCCCGCGAGCGCCTCGCCCGCGTCGGCGCTGGAGAGATAGTCCACCGCGTGCCGGAAGAGCGCCTCCCGCCCCGGCGCGAGCGGCTGCGCGGCGCCAAAGGCGAGCGGCTGCAGCGGCCCGGGCGCCATCTCGCGCGGCGCGGCGGCTCCGGGAGCGGACGCCATGCGCGCATACGTCTCGCCGAGCGAGCGCCGCACGTCCTTCAGCGACACAAAGCCGCTGCAGCACTCGCCAAAGACAGTGTCCGCCGGCGCCTGCGCCGTGGCGTGGAAGAGAGACTGCGCGCGGTGAAGGGACTCCAGCGCCTTGGTGTACCGGTCTGTCAGAATGTAGTGCTGACCAACGTGGTAGTACACCTGCGCCGTCTTTGTAAGAAGTCGCTTCGACTGCGTTCCTGCTTTTGTAAAAAAGCGCAGGGCGGTGAAGGAAAGCGCAACCACGTCGTGCTTCATGGTGGAAAGCCACGCAAGTGTCGTCGCGGGCTCGTGCGTACGCGCACTAGGATCCGTCTTCGCACGGCGCTCCTCACGCAGAGCAATGCGGCGACTCAGCTCTTCGAGAACTTCAACAGTGAACGGTGTGCGGTCACTCATTGCAAGGAGAACCACATCGCCGTAGAGCTCGCACAGGGCGGAGTTCAGCGGCACGATATCAAGAAGCTCTGTCACAGGGTCAATCAGCGCAAACTGCGCCGCTGGTGAAGAATTCAAAGGTTTCGGTCCGTCTCCTTCACTGCCCCGGTGGTTAACGTCCTCCCCATCCTCATTTTCCTCTTCCCCATCCTTCTCCTTCTTCCTCTCCTCCTTTCTTTTGTGCTTCTTATTCCTATCACTCTGTTCCTGCTCCGTACCTTTCTCGTTACGGTGCTGCTTCATAGTTGGCTTTTGAGATTCGCACTGCCGCTCCTGACTCGGCGCCTCACGTGTGCACTGTGTGAAAGTCGTGTTGTGCGTCAGGAGATGATTGATGTGCTCCAGGCGCAGCAGGCCCTCAACCACCACCTGCAGAAGATCCTTTGTGATGAGACTACGAATGTGCACGCTGCTCTCCGTCTGCCTCCCCGCAGCAGCGCGCAGCCGCTGAGACACACTGCGCTCTGTCCGAAAGTCTGTCATGCAGCGCGCAACGCACACACAAAGCGCCGCGCCGCACGAAACCAAACATTGCAGAAACGCGCGGCGCACGGGGAGCGGAAGGTGCACATCCGTCACGGCGTCCTCGAGGCGCACCTGAAAGCGCCCGCAGGTGAGGAGCGCGTCGCGGTGGATCTCCGGCAGCTGCACGGCGCCGGCGCCCTGCTCGCCGAGCACCGCGCGGCGGCATTCGACGAATCGGCCGATGAGCGGCGGGAGCGTCGCGACCGTCTCGCGCACCGCACGCACAGCCTCCGCGCGCGTGGGCATTTGCATGTAAATCGCAAAGCTGCGCTGGAGTAGAGACACGGCGTCGTGGACTTTTGCGCCCGAGTCCTTCAGGTGCATGCCCATGCGGAAACACATGTTTGCGAGGCCCCAGTTGATGCGATCGGTCTCTTCCTCGCGGCGACGGGCTTCCTCCGTGTCTTTATTCGCACTGTTGTGTGCGTTATGACCATCACTATTCGAATTATTACGTGTTGGGGTTTCCTTTGTCTCCCCACTACCAGTAGTATCACGAGAAGGACGATCGGTCTTCGGTTTACTCTCTTGTTTTGCTCCTTCTGTATACTCTCCTTCTCCCTCGTCTTCTTCTTCTTCTTCTTCTTCTTCTTCTTCTTCTTCAACAGCAAGGAACCGTTCGAGGCGATCGTCATTGGCGCACTCATATATTTCCAGTGCGTCCGACTCATAGTTACGTAGAACCGCATACGTAGTGCCGTCTTTTGTGCACTGCGACACAATCCACTGAAGCACATTCGTTGTAAAGTTCATCGCAGCTGCCGCAGTGCGACTTTCGACGAGACCCAGCATTTCCTGCACCTTGCGCACTTCGTATCGCTGAACAATCCCGTCTTGGTGTACGTACATACCTACATGCGCAACGTTCGCCAGCGTAGCGTCAAACCAGGAGTTAAGCACGTCGCGCCGCGCCTCCTGTGGTGTCCTTTGAACGGAAGTGTCCTCGAGCTTCAGCATCTGCTCCGTGTTATCGCGCCGGTCCAGCACCAGTGGTGTGTCGAGGCCGACCATCACATCCATCTCCCCAATCTCCCAGCAGAGAACGTGCGAGTGCCGGCTGAGCAAGTATCGTTCCTTCGAAACGGCTGCGGACCCGACGCGGCGCATTGGCAGCGCCACCGCACCTTCGCTCGCCGCCGCGTCCCGCTCTGTCTGTGTGGTTTCCTCGCGAATCCGATAGAGCGCCTTGCCGAGCAGCGCCTTTCCTCGGAGGTCACACACACGTGTCAAAGGGAATGCGCCAGCCCCGTGCGAGTCCACAAGCAGTGTTGGGCCA
Source organism: Trypanosoma boissoni (assembly GCA_030849725.1). Taxonomy (NCBI): domain Eukaryota; phylum Euglenozoa; class Kinetoplastea; order Trypanosomatida; family Trypanosomatidae; genus Trypanosoma; species Trypanosoma boissoni. The sequence goes on along the minus strand of JASANW010001408.1, from coordinate 21,841 downwards.
ATGCGGCGCGCGCGCAGCACGAGAGGTTTGTCTCTGTCCTCCACAGAGTCGAAGACACTGCGCATCGTCTCCCCGTTGGTGAGCACAAGCACTCCATTATCCCCGCCGCGCCACTCACTCAGCGCGCTCGTGAAGAGCCCCCGCGTTGCGACGCTCTCATCGCGCTCGAACCCGGGCGCGTGCTGGTGGATATTGTACACTGTGTCGGGGACAAGATAGCTGCGCGGCACGTCATCGAGGTCTGTCCCTGGGCGTATGGGTTCTTTCATCGGCAGCGGCGGCGCCCCGTCGACGCGGCGGACATGCACGGACTTCAGCCCCTGCGCCCCGCCCTGCGAGAGCGCCGCGCACGAGGCCGACGACCCGCGCGCCCCGCCGCCGCCCACGACGACGAGCGACTGCTCCGTCTCGCTGTACAGCGGCGCGGCGCCGGGCGGGGCGGTCTCGAGAAGGTCCGACGGCATCGTGCGAAAGAAAAAGTCAAAGTCCCACCGCCCGACCAGAACTACGCGCGCGCGCTCCGACGCCCCCGCAGGCGCAGCGGCAGAGAGAAAGAGACGGTCGTCGCGCTCAGCCGCAGCGCGGCGGCGATCGCCGGTGCGCCGCCGCTCGTTAAAGGCCTTCACGGCCCGGCGGTGAAGCGCGCGGCGCGACAAACGGCGCGCCTCGGCACCGGCGGCGCACAGCGGCGTTGCGCTCTGAGGGGACTCCTCGCCACGTGAAGCCATGCAAGGCTCAATAATAATAATAAAATCTCAAAAATCAGTAAGGCAAGCCAAGGGAAAATTAAATGTTTTTTTTTTTTAATTTATTTATCCATTCATTAAAAAAAAAAAAGGAAAACGTCAATAAATGAGTTCTGTTTTAATCATAGTTATAATAATAATATCCATTATTAATATTATTCACATTGGGCATTTAAACTAAAAAAAAAAAAAAAGCAAGGAATATATCGACATATCAATGACCATGCTGTGTCAATACCATATAAAGAAGAGGATGCAGTGCAACAGATGTTGATGGCCTATGGAAACTGCCGCCGTTTTCGTTTGCGCGCCAAGGAATAATAATAGTAAAGGGAGCAAAAAAAAAAAAAAAAACAGTTTCACAAAATGTCACAAGCTTTTTTTTTTTTTACATTACAGCCTGCATTACTGTTGTTTTTGTTGTTGTTCTCCACAAAAGAGTTAGCACCGTGTTTTCTTTCTTTTGTATAACTAAGAACTTTTTTTTTTGTGTGTCTCCCGCCTTCTTGCTCCCCATTACCATCGTCACACATCGATACGAATTCCCACAACATTACCTTCTGTTTGTTTCGTATTTAATGTAATACTTTTGATTAGATATGTCATCTACTCGTGCGGGAACAAGCAAATCATAAGAACAGAGAGAGACGCATTTACCCCCGTAAACTCCAAACTAGAATGTTAGACAAGCGGAAGGCAATATGTAGTGAAAGGACTATACAGTGAGAACTCGTTTAATAGCTGCTCGGCAGATGGGGCACCTATTGTTTTGCTGAAATCGCAGCAAGGCGGCACACTCGTAGCAGAGGCACATATGACGGCAAGGCAGCAGCGTTGTATCCTTTTGGTTCGACATACAAATAACGCAGAGCGCTGCTTCATTTTCCTCGTCCCCTTCTTCATCACTTGCCTGCTCCGTCCATGCGCCGACATCGAAGACGTTGTCCAACTCATAAACCTCGCAGCCGCGCTGCAGCATTTGTCGCACGACTTTTGTCTTGAATACCTGCCGCAACGCGCCCTCCGCCGACGCTTCCGCCTGCTCCGGCACCGTCATCTGCTGCCTCACGCGATCAAACAATTGTCTCGGGATGTCAAGAAAAGTGTACTGCACTATTTCCGTCGTATTCCCACGAACGCGTTCGCTGGGTGCCCCGCGCGTGGGCGAAGAATGCGTGGGCGAAGAACGCGATACGCGCGACTCCAGCGGCGACGAAGGCGAAACCCCCATGACCGTTTCGTATGTGAGAACGATCGCAATGGGTGCGTACGACAGGCGGCACACGCCTGTGATCACATCAGTAGTGACCTGCGCAGGTCTTAAGCGCCGAACCTGCAGTGGCTCGATCGTCTCGACATAATCGGGAAAATTGCCCTGTCCGGTGAACTCAAACACACAGAACGGCGACTGGCTGCGCTCGGACTGCACAAGGCGGAGGCCTTCGCCCTCGCAGTATCTCACGTCGACTCCGGCCAGCACGCGCAGCGACTGCCCCGGGCGCGTCATGGAGAGGCTGAAGGAGAGGAGGGCGCCGCAGCGCCAGTTTGACGGAATCGCCTGAAAGAGGCGAAACGACTGCTGCGACGGAACGGCCACAGGCATCTCGAGGGTCTCCGCATGGTCAACGTTGCCATCGACCTCCGGCGCCTCTAATTCCACATCAAAGAGCAGCGGGCCACGCGCCGGATCTCCAGTGTAGCGAATGGGCGGCTTGCCAATCACAAGAAAAAAAGATCTTGGCAGAGGAGACATCGGGGATGGCGCGGGGGCCTGTCGATTGCCCATTTTCCCCCACAGTAGAATGTCTCAAGAGAAAGAAGAAAGCCTAGGAGCAGAATTCCACAAAAAGAATTAAAAGCTTTAACTATACAACACGTAATTGTAAAAAGACAAACTTGAAAAATGTACACACTATTATTTTAAATATATATACAGACACATATAAGAGGCGGATAAAGAATATGTAAGAAACACAATGAAACATAGCAGCATAAATAAAAGGTTTGATAAATCAAATAGGTTTTTACGACACCCATGTGGTTACGGGAATTGTATCTTGGGTAGGTCAAAACACTGGAAAGAAAAAACATACCTTCGTTTCCCACTCCTTCTCTCCTCATTTGTTCCTCCTTCCTTTCTCGCTTCGCTTCGTCAGAATCACTGGACTCAGGCGAAAGAGAATGTACATTCATCACAACACTATAAATACATTTCAGTTCTGATAACAAAAAAAAAAAAAAGACGTCTTCTTTTACATGTTTATGTTTGTGAATATAGTCAATGTTGAGATTTAGCTCTTCTTCTTTGCTCTTCGGATGCGCACTCATTTTGGTGTTGTTTTTTATTTCGCTTATTCTTTTTGTATATAAACATTTTTCTATGACTTTACGAAACACATTAGTATGATGCCCGGACAGACCTCTATTCTTACATATTCGCCATTTATATACAAAAATCAGAAAAACAAACCATTGACAATAACACAAACACAAACAAGAAGAAGAACAGCAAGAACAAGTTTAACGCTGGATCGTACTCGATATATATATATATATGTATATGTTTGTACGTGCGTTCGTGTCTCTAGACTATTGCTCTTGACTTGATTTTCCTTCTCATGAGACCCTGGCAGAACTCCTCTGGCACGCCGAGGTTCTCTAGCTCCTGGAGTTTCTTCTGGCGAATGGCCTCAATGGCGGCCTCGCGCGAGCGGGCCTGCATCATGAGATGGTTGCCCTCCTCCACAAACTCCTGTCTCTCGCGCCGCCTGCGCTCCTCGACCTCCATGATCTGCCTGAGGACGGCAAGCGAGTTCTCTTCGTGCAACTGCTGCGCGCGTGCTTTTCTCTCGCGCTCTTGTTCTAGCGCAACCTTTTGCACCGCGACGATTCGGTCGAGTTCCGCCGCCTCCTGCGCATGCAGTTCTGCCTTAATGCGGCGGCGCTCCTCCATTTGTTCCACGCGCGCGCGTGCAAGGTCATCGAGGGCCGTCTTCTCGCGCTCCTTTCGCTCGCGATCCTTTCGGCGGACCTCTCGCGCGTGTGACTCCTGCGCGCGCCGGGCGCGTATCTCGTCGAGCTGCGCCTGCTTGTCCTGCACGCTCTCCTGCTGTGCGCGGAGCATGGCGACCTCGCGCTCCTTCTCCTCGCGCTGGCGGCGGCGCTCCTCGGCGAGCAGGCGCTCCTTCTCCTCGCGCTGGCGGTTGTACTCCGCGACGCGGCGGTCCTCCTCCAACTCGAGCTCCGCCTGCCGCTGCTTCAGCTTAATCTGGTCCGCGTTTGCGAGGGCGACCTCCTCCATGAGGCGCCGCGCGGCCTCCTGCCGGCGCAACTTGTCGGCGGCCTCCTCCTCGCGCAGCCGCTCAATGTGCCGCAACATCGCCTCCTGCTCCTGCTGGTTCGCCTCGAGCTTCCGCACGCGGTCCACCTCGCGCTCCGCCAGCTGCGCCTTGATCACGGACAGGTTGCGCAGCCTGTCCTCCGTGCGCTGCCGCTCGCGCTCCGTGTAGAGCTGCTGCGCCTTCTGGGCCTCGCGGCACATCATCTCGTCCATCTCGCGCTCGTGCTCGCGGTCCGCCTCCGCGCGGCGAAGGCGCTCCGTGATCTGCGCACTGCGCACCGCCACGCACTTCACCTCCGTCACAATCTGGTTCATCGCCTGCACCTCCTCAAACTGCTCATCAATCAGCGTGCGCGCACGCTCCAGGTTCATGCGACGCTGCTGCTCCGCCTCCATTTCGTCAAGAGCATCGTCGCCACCGCCGCGACGGCGGCGCTCCTCGTCCATCTCTTGCATGCGACGACGACGCTCCTCGGCCTCAACCGTGCGGCACCGCACCGTGCTGCGCACAGGAACCGTCATGATCATCTTCCCAGCAATCATATCACGGATGATGTCCAGCTCCGTGCGCGTGAGAATCGTGGAGTCGCGCGGAGCATTGCGTTTGTTGAGTTCCTTGCGCAGATCGCCGTCGGACTGCCCAGGCTTCCTCGGGGGGAAAACCCCGGCCCCGTTCCGAGCCATCATGCTTGACATACCAACGTAAGTAATTACCTCCCGCTTGCTTTCTTTTGTTATTCACGTAGAACTATTGCACCAGGCAAATAATATATATATATATATATATACGTTATATAAATACACACAAAATACATAAAAAGGGAAAAAGAGTTTTTTTTTAGAATAGCAACTGTGTATAAACTGAAACACACAGAAAAAGTATTGTTTTTTTTTTTTAAAGCAGTTCGAGGATTTCAAGCTCTGCATAGCGTTCATTCCTCCAATGATTAAACTTTACATACCCACTCCTCTCTACTGCGGTATTTGAATTTCCTTCTTCAGACTTCGAACACTTGCCGATGTATTTTTTTCAAAAAAAGCGACCTCCTCAGGTCGCGTGGGGCGAGATAAGAGATTCATAAGGGCATGCAAGAATCCTTCCCGCATCAACTCACCTTCAACGTAGTCCGCTAGCTCTGTTGATTGCTGTTGTTGTGTGTTACATTTCTTGTTAGGCAAGATGGACTTCACAAGGCTCTCGCGTTCCCGCACCTTCGCCAGTAAAGCATTAAGCACATTATTCAAGTGCATTTGGCTCACAAGAGAATCTATTTTCGCCTCAAGTTCCCATATCTGCTTCCGGTGCAGTGCACACGCCGAGCAAGAGGATTGCATGAGGGGCGCAATGAGCCCGCCGCCGCTTTGATTGGTGTTTCCGCTTGCCGAGGCGTACGACGCGCCGTTCCCCCGCGCAGAGGTGACGAGGAGAGGCGGTAAGTTGTCGCCCGTGTTGACGCCAACGTCATGCACCATGATCTGTATCACCTCGCCCATACCGCCGGACTTTTCAATAACCTTGTATCGTCTTTTTCCATTGGCCATTCGCCTAAATACGATCTACAGTCTCGTAAAGCTTGCACATAGAAATGGAGTAGGAGTAATTCTATAAGTAATAGAGACTAAACAAGCTAAACCAACAAATCCGTACATACATAAATATAGCCTTGAGATAAACTTGCTTTGGGATTAAGTATCCAATCACTTTTACTCACCAAGCTCACCCTTTCCTTTTTTCTAAAAAAAAAAAAAACCCACAACCCTCGCACACATACACACAACGGGGACTCTCTCTTCTTTTTTTCTCACATTCACTCATCCACCAATTTTCCCCTTCATACCAGCAACATTTTTTTATACTTTTTTATCCTTAGCTTGGAATAATACATTGTTCGTTATTCATAATTTTTATCATACAATCGCGTTTCCTTTCTCGTCGTCACGCAGTTAAAAAACACTACCTAAAACAACTTTTTAACTTGGGCTATCAAAATTGGGTAGAAACACTTTAGTCACGTCATGTTACGAACTGCTCATCATTGCGGATAGCTCCACTGAGTTCGATCATCCACTTTCCAATGCCCATTTATCTATCTGTAGCATAACATTGTACAAGTTGACCATTGCCTTTATCCTCACTCGACAGAACGGGCATTTCAGCGTATCGTCTACCGGGCGGATTTTCATACTACACGCCTCACAGCAGCACGTGTGGTAACAGGGCAAAAATGTCACCGAGGGGCTAGCGCAGAGGCAGATGGAACACAGAGACTCTTCATCCGCAGCACTTGGTTTCCCCGATAGCATCCGCATATGAACTCCCGCCTCTTGCGGTGCTTCAGGGCTCTCTGTCTTCGCGGTCGCATGCGGCAATGGGGCATTCGATGCCGCGCCGCTGCCGCTGCCGCTGCCGCTGCCGCTGCCTATCGCCGGGTCTGGCGCCGGAAAAGGGGTACGATCGGCACCCTCGGTGGATGATTCCCGCTGGTCCGCGTCGGTGTCGTCGCCCATTAGCGGCTCCTCAAGGCGCGGATGCTCCCTGCGTAGTCGCTCACGCAGCCGCAGGTACAATACCACCATTGCCAAAATTAACGCAAATAAGAACAACCCTATACCAGCGTATATGAGCACGGTGAAGTAAGATATACCACGCGTTACCTCGTTCCGCTTACTACATGACTGAATAACTTGACTATTCCTGCATTCAGCATAGGATGGCTGACACGAAGAATTACTTATGCAGTAGTAGCACCAGTTTTTCACCTCGCATGAATCACATTGATCCTTCGATAATTCACATAGCTGACCACACGTCGTGTTAGGATTGGTAAGATAGGCACCAGCCCTACATGAGAAAGGTATTGGTGAAAAAGTGCTTCCTAAGTCAAAACACTGGTGTCCAAAAGGTTGTTCACAGCACCACCCACAGCCCGGCCTAGCAAGGCACTGAGAGGCATAGTATATTGGCTCATCCGTGCACATACTGGCTCTGACGGAGGAAATAGAAAAAACGAATAGCAAATAAAGTATGAAAAGACAGAACAGCATCCCTCCTGTGTCTGTTCGCATTTTTGATTCTTACTGTAGGATTGACCGTTATAAATAAAAGTCTTTGTATATATATATATATATATATATATATATATACTTGCTTTCTATTATTAGTTTCTCCTCGGCCGAGGAAAACAGTTGCCAGGTAAAATGGAGCGCTTTGGGCAATACTATCCAGAGCTAATGATAATGATTATTTTACCCCTCTCTATCTTCAACCATTAATTCCAATTACAAGTAACTAAAATAATAATAATAATAAAAACATAGAAAAGAGTGCAAAGGTATATCCAGCAGAGTGTAGCAAAGAAACAAATAAATAATGAAAATGAAAAAAAAAAATACAGAGTGCTAAAATACAAGACACTCTGCATGTCTTGCAATCGAAGAAGGTAACACACTTAAACACCAAGGAATGGAAGAACGGGTCATTTTTTTTTTCCTTTTCCACAAAAGGTTTTGTCTTCCATTCTTCAAATTTTTCTACACACGCACAAAGCAGATGGCACACGCTTAGTGTGTCTTATAATGTTTTCTCAAAAGCTCTTTTTGCTTCTTTCTTCTAATCTTCAAATAAAAAACACTAAGTGTACGATTGGGCGCCATCATAACTCCCCTTTTCCATTTTTCTCTTCACTATCTCTTTTTCCTTTCTCTCTCTCTGTTTATTTCTCTTTAATCCCCAAACATAACTTTTCTCGCACCCGCACCACACTTAGAAGCCAAAGGAAAAGGAGAACAAATTGGAATTAAAAGAACTCAATCACCGCAATAAAAAAGAAAAAAGAAAAAAGACAAGAGCACTAGCAAAACGAGATGTCCCCTTCGCAAATACGCAGACGCATTTCTGCAGAAAACGTCTGTTTAAATCGTAAGCTAGCAGCACCCGCCGCCCCCTGACGAATTGCGCTTTCCTCCTTGGTCACCTAACTTAACGCTCTCCGCCCGCCCAGCATTCTTGCCGCCGGATGGTATGGATTTGCCTGTTCGATCTTTCATGTCTTCAAAAATATTTTTAGTAATTTGTTGAAAAGCAAATTGCACGTTTTCCTTCTCCTTCGCACTGGTTTCGATGAATGACATACCGTGCTGCTGGGCCCACGCAGTGGCTTCCTCTTTTGAGACCTGACGGGAGCTGCGGGCCTCGTCGCTCTTGCAGCCAATGAGCAGACAGGGAATGCCCGGCAGGGCCTGCTGCCTCACGCGCTCCATCCACTGGTCAAGATGAAGAAACGAGGGGCGGTGGGTGAGATCGAAGCAAAGCATCACACCATTGGCGCCACGATAGAATGCCGTTGCGACAGACTGGAAGCGCTCTTGCCCAGCGGTATCCCAAATCTGCAAGCGAACACGCTTCTCCATGTAGTTCATCTGATGCATACGAAAGTCAATGGCGATCGTGGATGCATAATCCCTGTAAAACACGTCCTCCGAGAGACGTACAGTGAGCGATGACTTTCCGACACCGCTATCACCAATAACAATGATTTTGAATATATAATCGCAGTCACCTCCTGGAGTTGTTGCGTTAGACATCTTACCCCACTTTATTTAGTTTGGGTGACTTCCGTTTCTTTGTATAGCGTTAAGTAACAGACTTCTAAAAACTCTCGCAAATTACCTTCAGGGCTGTACCAGTTGTAGGATTGTTTCAGTATTGGTCAAATGTAGTAGCAAAGAAATAGAAAAGACAAATCCATTTAAAATACATTTTGAATCGGAAACCACAGTACAGAGAAATAATCGCTAATTAAATGAGATAGTCACTTTTTTGTCTTTTTTTTTTTTGTGGTGGGAGGAGAACATATTCAGAAAGTCAGTGTGAGAGTGGCAAACAGTAAAAAAAAAAAAAAAAACACGCAGATACACGCCACAGACAACAAAAACAACAACTGAAAGTATATATATATATATATAGAATAAAGCAGATATAGAAAACTTATAGAGGACTCACATTAACTAGAAGAACAGCAGCCGCTTTTTTTCTTGCTCTCTGTTTCTTGAGGCACTGCTCGCCCCGCAACGCCTCTGCGGCCGCTAGGGTGAGTCCGAGAACTCTTGTTAGCCAAATGTGTCGAAAGCTGCTGAAAAACTTCAGCAATATTTTTGTTATCCTTTGCACTGGTTTCTATATAGCAAAAGCAGTTATATTTCCTCGCCCAGGCGTCGGCTTCGCTGGATTCCACCTGCCGCCGGCTTCCCAAAGCAATCCCACCCTGGCAGGAGTCATGAATTTCAACGAGGTCGAGCTTGCACCCTACTAAGATGAGCGGAGGCATTTCAATACAGTGTGCTTTGAGGCGCTCGTACCACAAAGTAAGATTTTCGAAGCTGACACGTTTCGTAAGGTCAAAGCACAAAACTACACCACTGCAGTTGCGATAAAACGCCGTTGTTAAAGTGACAAAACGATCCTGCCCGGATGTGTCCCATACCTGCAGTCGCACATTGCGCGCCTCCTTTTCTAGTGTTTTGCTGAAGCAATACTTAAAGTCCACCCCAATTGTAGGTACAACTTCTTCGTAAAAAGTGTCATCACAGTAGCGCGACGCCATGTTGCTCTTTCCTACACCAAGGTCGCCTATTACTATTATTTTGTAGGAAAGATCGTCCGGCATAGGCGTAGACATTTTTCAAGTTTTGCTATATACTTCTCTCCCCTCCAAAGTAACGAAAGAAAAAAAAAGAAGAAAAAAAAAATCAATTCGGTGCACAAAGACAAAAAAAAAAATATATATATATATATATACGCGACTTTCACCATGAAAGAGTGCAAAGGGGAAGTAGACGCATATATACCCCTTCGTGCCTAGAAGTAATTCATATATATATACGCCTCTCTCTTCGTTACATGAGAAGACTTAGCTAGGTCATCTGTACCATGTCGGGTGGGCCTCTTCCAATTGTTCACGAAGGCAACGCACCCGTGGTGCCTTGTATGGCGCTTCGGTAATGATAAGTATGAGATTATACCCTAATCCCACCATGAGTCCGACAATAAGCAAAATCAAAATCACAATTCGAACAGGGGCATAATAGTCTATAACAGAAGAGCCTGGAATGAACTGCTCCTCTCGAATGTATGAGGTAGGCGGCACACTTTCCCCAGAATGTTCGCTATAAACTGCGAGAATACAGCCGTAAACAATAAACGGCAACACAAAGAAAGAGGCACCAATAAGAAACCCCATACGCGGGGCAATGTGGGTGCCGACTAAAGTGCCAACAATACCCAAAATCGACACAAACAGAATAGCAAAAGTCCCTTCACCAACTCCAAGTATCATCTTGTATCTTTTTGTGTTATTTTTTCTTTGATTGTTTCCATGCCTTTAAAAAGATAGATATGCATTTATATATATATATATATATATATATATATAAGCGCCACAAAAAAAAAGTTTAAAAAAAAAAATAAAGTAAAAAAAAAAAATGTTATACTGAAGTAAACACAATAGAGCAAGAAAAATTCACAAAAGAGAGATAGTCAAGCTCACAATAACATATTGAGTGAACAGAAGAAAAAAAAAAATAATCATTTGTTGGCCTCTTCGTTCAATACCAAAAACTTGTCTAGTTGGGAAAAATATACATCACTAGACGAAGGAGTTAAACAGTAAGCACGAAGAAACTCTAATGCTCCGAAAAAACAGAAAGAAAAAAGGATGCACCTTATACATACATTGTTCTTCCCTCTTCTTCTTCCGCTCTTTCACATAGACACACACAAAAAAACATAATGTATCAATGTCTATTCTATTTGCCCCACATATTGTCTACATGCAAAGGTCCCAGTACTTGAAATAGTCTTCGTCCACTGCGTTCGTGTAGAGCTCGTCTAGCTGCTCCCGACGAACGAGGGCTGCTGCAGATTGCTTTCGTTGTTCCTCCGCCACTGCCTCGCGCTCGGCACGACGCTCGCGCTCCTTCTGTCGCTCCAGCGCGTTGGCCATTCGTAGTTGCAAATTGTCCTGCTGAGCCCACTGTGCCTCATTCTCTACATCAAGGAGACGCCGCCGGCGCATAGCACTGCGCTGTTCCGCCTGGTCCTGATGTAGTCGGGCTAGTTCCTCAGCAGTCATACCCTTGTAACGCTCCGACTTGACCTTCTTGCCAAGGTCACTTACAACTGTTTCCCTCTCATTGAGAAAGTCGCCTTCCATGTGGAATTGAATCTCCTCAAGACCCTTTCGCGTGTCCTCCTCTTTGTCCCGAATAACCTCACGTCGCTTTTGTTCACCCAGAGCTTTGTTAAATTTCGCCTGATTTGTGTGAATCAATCGGCGTTGCTCAGCAATATTTCGCTCTATCTGGTATGTCCGGTGATTTGCTTCTTCATTCCGTTCGTCAAATGTACGGTTCGCCTCCTGTTCCATCCATTTCTTCGCGAGTTTTTCGTCATTCTGCTGGCGAGCCCATTCGCGCTGCTGTCGTTGTTGTGCTGCACGTCGATTACGGAAGTCCAAATCTTCGCCCTCAAACTTCTGCATTGACGCAACGCCATTGCGGGGATCTTCGTCCCCAACACGCGCAGGAATGTCTTTGGTCTTCCACTGGGGGTCGTTCAGATCCCACTCGCGACGCATCCACTTCTTCTGATACGTATCGCGGTAATCTTGTTGCTCCTTTTCCCGGGCGGTGCGGATCTCGTTGACTTCCTTCTGTAACGCCTGCGCGTGAGAGTCCATGAGAAGTGCCTGGCGATCGTAGTACTCGTTACGCTGCTTTTCCAAACGCCGCAAGGCTTCCTTCTCTCGAACCTGTTCGTCAAGGGCTTGTTTATCAATACCCATGTGGCGAACCTTGGGGTCCTTTAGGCGCTCTGCGCGTTGCTTCATAAAAAGTAATTTCTTTGAGTTCGTTCTGGTCGACACAGTTGGCTCTGTGACACCACCTCCTGAAGCAGTCGTCGCATTCAGAGCTGGCGACTCATTCGCAGCTGCATCAATCATTTCGGCAATTCACTTCACACTTTGATATAACAGCAATACCAACAACAATACTAACGAAAACAACAAGAAAAAAAAAAAGGACAAAGTGAAGCGCATCAGGCAGTAAAAAAAAAAAACCAGCAATAGAGGAGGGGAATAAAGAAAACGTATTTCCTCAGATTTTTTAAGGATCATGACGACGACAAAGCAGGTGTTGCCGCTGCTGTTTGTTGCGTTCATGAAAGACCTTCGTGCTGAACCGCTTCTCCACGCAAAGAAAAGGAGTTCCACACACAATGACACTCGATCAATCTCAACCCCAAGTCTGTGAAAAATTACTACACCACGGGTTTAAAAGTGAGCAAAGGCGACGGCAATGAGCACTTAAAGCAAAACTTCCTCGTATTACGGTTTACTCCCTTGCACTTTGGACAAGTCCATAGTGTCACCTCTTTCCCGGGCAACGGCGGCGGCGCAGGCTTTGGCTGCTGACACTTGTGACAGACAACACTCCCACGAAAGTTCATCTGGCCACAAGGGCACGCCCAGTCGTGCGGGTCCTCGCCGGGAAGCGAAGGACGCCGAACACCCGGGGGCAGTGGCGGGGCGGGCGCCCCGCACTTGAAGCACTCGCGCTTTGACTTATAGTTCAACTCGCCGCACTGGCAGAGCCAGTCCCCCTCGGCCGCCTCGCGGTGTCTCGTGCGCCGACCCTTGATGCGCCGCCCGCGCAGACACAGTGTCGGCGAGGCGAATGTGCGCACGCCGACGAGCACAGAGCAAGCCGCCAGCATCGGCGGCGACGGGCACGGTGAGCCGCGCAGAGAGCGAAAGAGCGCCGTCCCAAATACCCGATTTGGGAGACGTCTCTGCATACGCACTCTAGCCTATCAATTATTTTATGTTTTGTTTTATCCCGCCTTTTAATCAGTGCCCATGTGGATAAAATGAGAGAGAGAAAAGGGGAAGAAAGTGCAATACAAAAGGCGTCCTTAAAAAAAAAAAAATTATTATTATTAGTCCAAAGAGAAACAATCCTGGTGAATTGATACAACCAATATGGAGCCCGCTTGGCGGTGGTGGAATCTGATATAATAAGTCAAGCGCAAAGATCAGCATAAGCATTCGGTGACAAGTTTTGAAAACTGATGAAATGCCTTTGCAAACAACTCGCGATCATTCTTCCGGATAGAGTCAAATGCGCTTTCGCATAAGTCCTCAAACGCCGCGCACACTGGCATATTACTCGCAGAAAGCTTTGCGAATTCTACTCCAATTTGCATAAAAGAATCCTTTTCCAAAAATATCAGAGGTAGTAGCAATCCATCCGCTGTAGATAATACGCAGCGCTGAGAAATAACAATGTCAAGTGTCGAACGTAGTATACGACAAAGCACTTGCTGATCAGCCTGAAGCAAAGATATCTTTAGACCCTCTAGGAGATCTGAATGGCACAACATGGCAGCAAACGACCCAAGTGCCTCTGCAATTCGCGACGCGAGAGACTTATTGGCGATATGATACACAAGACAATACTCCAGTAAATGAATAATATGGAGAATCTCCAAAATAGGTTGCTCAGTGAGAAACCAACTGTACCATTCTGTAAAAATAACTCGCACAAAATTAGTGAATGCCTGCAGCAACTTCTCATGCTGGCTCAGTCGCGTGTGATCTAGCAGCAACATACCATTCCATAATGTCTGAAGACATACTGTCAATGTTTCGTCATGGTACAGACGAAAGACACCTAAGTTGCAGTACCCGCCAGTAAGAATATTACGCCCAGTACGGAAAATAATACACAGACACTTAAGAGCCCATTCTTCGAGGTGATGTTCTAATGACTCTAGAGCCTTCTTCACGACCTCCATCGCGGTACCCAGAAATGTGCCCACAAAGCGGAACAGAAAATATCCATCCACACTGTTTACGCCAAAACAAATGCGACAGCATCGGTTCTCGCTTATTTCGTTAATCAAACGAAGAGATTGAACCACAACAGGACTTCCCATAGAGCTCTTTAATTGATTCCCCAAAGGAACAAGGCATGGTAAGAGACGTTTTAGCAGTGCCTTGTACTCGTTGTGTCCCATACACGCAAGAAACAAACCACGCCAAGAGCAAATAGCACCTGTACTGTCATTCTGTTCCGCAAATGCATCACAAACACGTTTTTCTAATTCATTAAGTAAGCTAAACAAGAAACCACCACTGACACGCTCTGGGGAAGCGCAAAAATGCACCTGCCCCAGTACGCAAAAAAAACGACATTGGACACGGTAAAGTTGGATAGCGCTTGGGGACTTCGACAAAATTGCTCCATCCAAAACCGAGGGTTGATTAAGCTGTGGAAGATCCCGCAACGTAATCACAGTTGATGGTGAGCGAGCCATCTCACCCAACAAATTAAGTGCCTCGATAGCTGTTTCTACATCTTCACTGGCAAAGCGGACACAAGTTAAAACTTCATCAACCATAAGGCCTAGAATAATAGGGCGTACACTCTCAACATTCTGCAAAGAAAATGAATTCTTGATCGAATCAAGTAGGTTTCCAGAGCCTCCTCCAGAATTCACCCAGAAAATGTAGCACACTGTTCGCAAAAATGTGAGAAAAGACCGGTGAAGGTGACGGCGCACGATAGGTTGAGGGGCATTTCCAATCGGAAGAGCACAAATTTGCCCTATTATATTCAAACAAACCACAATGACGCTAGCTTCTAACGCGTACGAGGCTCCGCTCGAGCGGTATAGCTTTAGCCAAGTACTAATAAGTGCGATAATCCACGCCAGTCTTTCACAGACACACGAAAGCTGCACAGGTGATAGTGCAACTGGTCCTTTAAGTAGGGCCAAGGAGGAAGAAACCTCCTCCAGGAGGCAGCTTTCTACTGCTTCTCCGCAAAAACGTAAAAGTTGGGAAGCGAAATCAAATTCCAAAGCAACAGATTCCGTGTCACCATCAAGCAAATAGTCCTCAAACAAAGCTGTTTCTCCCTCTGTTGCAAAGCGTATAGACTGCTCAACGTTAGAGGCTACATAAGCTGCGCATACACCAGGTGCAAGGGAGACAAAAAGTGTTTCTCCTTCCCGGCAATATGACTGTGCTCCAACTAGTTTAGCCCATATCGACGTTAAGGAAAGAAATGATGGACGAGCATGACGCCAATTCTGAAAGCACAAAGTAGTGAAATCTGCCAATGATCGAATCCATCTTTTGTAGCAAGGGACCGACAACATTTCGTTAATAGGAAAATTTGGCTTTACACGATTAATAAGACAGCAAAATTCTCGGAGTGTTCCAGGATCCCCTAGGTGAAGTTTAGAGTTCATAATCACAAGGGTATTTTCAAAGATTTTTTCAAGCCACTCAGCACGCTGGCTTTGGGTTAAGAAGAGTGATTGCTTCACCGAAACAAGTAATGTTAGTGTCTCCAAAATAGCACAGGAAAAACCTGAGTTTGCTGTAGGTATGGCATAGAGCTCCCACAATCGCACTTGAAGTTCTTGATCCAGTAAATCACTTACCCACTCCCGGGGATAATCTTTTGTCATTAGATCCTCATCAGTATCACTCCAAGATGAACTAAAGTCAAACATCAGCGTCCTTCTCACTACCTTCAGCGCACCATCAAGAGATTTTTCGTGTGTTATAGAAAGATGTTTCAGGCATTGAGATGCAGATTTGAACACGGAAAGAATAAAATGATCACGAAACCATGTGTTAACTCGTTTGTGAGTTACAAGTGAGATGTTCTTAGGGTTTTCCATTTCATCGATCAAATTAACTAGAATACTACATGAAAGAACAACGTTTTCTTCCACACATTCTTTTCCCGTGGCACCTAGTACTGCTGTCAATTCATGAATAAAGTTATGTGGATCACGCACATTATCAAAACCACGCTTCACCACCACGCAAAGAAGACGGTTGAGTGTATCCACTGCGAGGGGACTTAGCAATGTATGTCGTGTCAAGACGACGCACCTAAGGAAACCTTCAAGTTCAACAAAATCCGCACTACCAAAATGTGAATGAATCAAATGGTGTAAAGTCTGAGACACAAAGAAAATAGAGTGCGACGATGTTGATTGCTGAAGCACCTCTCTCATCAATAAAGGTCCCATTGCCGCTGCGATGCCACCCCAACCCAGCTCCGTCACCATTCGCAGAGCTGACTTATCACCGCTGTAAAGTAATTGAGAAAAACTATCCACTCTCTCGACACTATCCAGTCCATGATTCATAACCACTTAATATGCGCAAGAACAAAAAAAAAAAAAGCAAAGAGAAAATAGGCAGCTGCATCGATTTTCATTATAAACAGAAAAAAAAAAAAAATGGGAAGCCACAAAAGGCTATCATAAAGCGTTGAATTAACTTTGTCCCAATCGCTTTTGATTTTTTTTCTTTTTTGGTGTTTTTTTTTTTTTTTACCATCCGCCGTTTGTTGCCGCAGCCTGTGGAAGAAAGTGGATAGAAACCTAGTAATAAAGTACCTGGAAGTAATGATAATAATAAACATAAAATAAATATAAAAAGGAAAAGTGGTGTGATGTACTTAGTACTCGAGGCGAAGCGGGTTGTCCTCGCTTGCCCTCTGCGCCAGTGGCACGTGAAAGCCTCTAGTTATTACCTCTCTCCCGTACGGTGTCTGGTGCAATCCGGCATCTACCAGGGCGAGTTGAAGACGAAACCGTGGATCTTTCATCACATCATCAACAGTATATCCATGCACATCATAACGTGCTGCCTCATTTAGAGAAACAAATGGCTCACCTTTCTGAGAAGCGGTTCCCCTTAGAACACGTTCTGCATCGCGAGTAACACCAAGTCGTTTTTCAACCCCTCTAAAAAAGTTCTCCAAGACTTTTGCACGAGCCGCTTTGATTTCTTCAACCGCCCGCTGTGCACTCTCGCGGAGACGGCACTTCTCTTCATACTCTTTCTTTCTCGCCTCCACACGCTTCAAATCGTGTTCATGTTGTAAAGCCTTTTGTAGCGCTTTTTCTTCCTCCATTGCTAACTGCACAGCACGCTCTTTCTCTTCAAGAGCTCTCTGTTGAACCCCATACTCTTTTAGTTTCTCCAGTCGTTGTTGGAATTCAGCTTCTCGAATACGAAGGATTCTTTGATTTTTTTGCTCCTCTTCATTTCTTTTGATCTCTTCTTCCGCTAATCGCGCATCCCGTTTGGCGTCACGAGTAGCTCGAAGAGATTCAAGTATCGCAGCACTTTTTTTCTTACGTTCCACCTGTAATCTCAAATCCTCCTCTATGGAAGATTGCATTTTGCTTATTTGTTCGTGTGCCGTAATGGCATCTTCAAAAGATTTAAGCAGATCACAAGCTCTCTTCTTATACTGCCGAGCAATTGATCTCATATGCACCTTATCTCTTTTTTGTCGCAACACTGTGTCCACTGCAACTCGTGCAGATTGCATTTTGAGATGCGGGAGACTGTTCTGAATGCGCTCGTAAATATCGCTACTAAGTGTAAAAGGGTTTTTATCTTCATCAAGCAATGTGCTGTCGCAAGTTTTCACAATTAAAGAAACGGTGCGCAGATCAGTCAATGAGAAGTCCTTTGACGGTTTATTTCCTTGTAATACCACAATACAAGACAAAGCCTCGTCCGCTGCTTCTTGTAAACCAGATCGATACGTTTGCTCAAGTGCTTTAGGAATGTTACTGCACCTTGTTGAGCAAATTCTTGAGAAAGTATCCATAGTTTCTCGAGTTAAACAATCTAACGTGTCCCGTGAGCTGTCATCGTCAGATGTATTCAAAGCACTAAATACATCCTCAGCCTCGGCATCCACAATTTTCTTACTTTCCGATAGTTGATCGCGCAATGTCAAAAACTGCTCTCGCACTGTTTCCACAGCTTCGCGCGAAACACTCCCCTTGTCTTGTTGCTGACGGATACTTTGCATTGACGATGTTAGAGATACATGTCTCTTTTTTAAGAACTCCAAAAGTGATACAAACCTATTATCTTGACTTGAAACTTCACTAAATAACTCATCAGGAAAAAATTTTGAGCATGAAACCAAGGCCTTTTCTAACTCCAGTTGACATTCAATGTTCTCCCGATCTAGTAATGCCCGTTCTGCTAGCCAACGGTCCTTTTGCCTGGAAGCCTCTTTTTTCTTTTTATGACCACTAATTTTCGATGAAATGCGGCAGAGCGTTTCATTATCTTTAAGCGCCTTTTCGCGCCAAACGGCAAGCGCAGCTTCTTGGTCTTCCACGGAACAAGCAAGCATCCTTGTCCGGGGATGCGCCAGCGCCGGGAAGCTGCGTGGCGGCGGCATTCTCAAAAAAGTCAGAGAAGAAAATGAAGAAAAAGACAAAAGTATAAATTCCGTGTAACAAAAAATCAAAGGCGTAAATAAGGGCTTGTAAAAAGAAAAAAAAAATCAAGTACTTTCCCATTTATCAAACTGCACAATATATATGACATAACAACATTAAAAAAAAAAAAAGCTGAATATCATATAAAAAAAAAAACCAATACGTGACGAGATTCGAGTACATCTCCAGAAGATTTAGTCCTTCGCAGAAGGATCAGTTACATTCTCATAAATCACTTTTCCAGCGGGACTCAAATGGCAATCCACTTTACCCACTAGAAGATCTTTACTCTCCTTTGAGATGTCCACCGGCTTGAGTTGGCGTATGCGCTCGCGAGCCTCACTACTATAGAAACAGAGATTGCGTATGGTGAACTCAGCCCATTCCACTATGCCTGGGTTTTCCTCGTCAAAACGCGTTCCAGAAAGGATAGCAGACAATAGTGATGCATTCTCTACAACAGCTAAACTTATTGTCTCGTTACTGTATGTGAGGTTAGCTATTAGACGCATATGCTCCGTTCTGTATCCCTCCTGAAAGAATGCCAGTTCATGTTCTCTGGAAACGGCTAACGCGTCTGTAAGATAGGCGATCACATGGTGCTCAAGAAGATACGCCTGAAGCGCACCCAACAGCCTGGGATTACTAACTAGGACAAGACAAAGAAGCTCTACTGCAGCGTGTGACAAATGTGCACCGGTTTCCAACCACACCTCTGACCCCTCGCAGAATTCTTCTACACTACAGCTTCTTCTGAGGCCTCCATCACTCCGATCGTCTTTGCCAGCAGATGTTACATTATTTGCACTTTGTAAGCCTCCCGAATGAGAAGAGGATTTGTTCTTAAAGTGCTTCGTCGTTCTTCTCAAAATATGAGGTGCAATATGCAAAGCAAGGTCGGACATTCGTTGTAAGACACGTTCAAAATGGTGCATTTCCTCCACGTCCGGCCGCCTTGCTTCAAAAGCGGCCTGGTAGGCAGCTTGTTCCAACTTAAATTTTAAAGCGTAATTCCGCAATTCATTATCCGTCTCGCACAACATCAAAAGAGCGTCAACCTTTAGGCTTATGAGACTAAGAATTTCGGGGTCAGTATCCCTTTTAGCCCCCACAACTTTTTCTGACATTATTCTCTCTTGAATTTTTACCACAGTAGACTTTAAATAAAAAATAAAAATAAAAAAAAAGGCAAAATAGAATGCTAAATGCCGCATACAGAAGCTCTCGAGACCAGCCTAAAAAAAAAAAAAATACACATATACATGCGTATATATTAAAAAATGCACTCAATATCAAAAAGTTTTAAAAAAATGTATTACTTTGCAATCTTAAAATGCGCTTAAGGGAATATTGAATAGCAAAATTTCGAAACAAGTAGCACTCGCAGGCTTTTAAAGTTGACACGCAAACCAAAAATCCATGATGTGGGGACATAGCAATTGATTCAAATGGAGGCAACTCTCTACCACCATCCCGAACTGTGCAAGCGATCATCCAAAGGTTGGTTGTGACGCTTTCATCTCCAAAACAAGATTCAAAGAACCCGCTTAATGAAGTCCATTTTATCCTTTGGATAAAAGTCTTAAAACGGGCAACAAAACCTCTTGGTTGATCTCTTTTATCCTTAGAGGAGAGCATTCTGAATGCGGCCTCAGAAATTCCGAACGGTCCCCATGCTTCTACATTTTCTGTACGTCCCGTCATACATTGAAATGAAAGTATGAGGACAGATGTATGACCAGCCGCGCTCACAAGTAAAATGTAGGGAAAGTTATCTTGGAGTTCGCGGGAAAGATGAACTTTAAGAAAAGCCATATTCGACACTGCACCAGCCGTGTAAAGCGATAACAATGAAAGATACCCGGTGCCCAACACATTTGAGATATTAAGAAGAGCACACTGACGTTGACTTATGTCAGCTCCTTTTCCCTTCACCACATGAGTCAAAGCGCATTGCTCATCATTGCTTTGACGATACATCAAAAACTCGCTTTAGCTCTCCTCGTATAACCGAATACGTGGAGTTGATTTCAAACGCCTGAATAGCTCAATCTCCCATTGCAAGTAATAAAATATAGTCAGTCTCAAATGCTAAAAAATAATACGAGAGAACTCTTACACGCAAATCGAGTCGGTACGTCAGTTCCCTTTATTAAAAAAAACATGGCATGCCAACTCATTTCACAGTTTCCTGGAGAAGAAGCAACAATAATTTCCTTGTTAAGATTAAAGCGAAGAGATCACTTTGAAACAGTAACATCGGTCACATCTAGTACAATAATCCCCAAGCATTCTTTCTGTAGGGGGACAAAAAGAGAATCTATCTTCTGTGCACCCAAGAAAGAAATTAGTGCCGATGTAGTGGCTTCGTTGAAGGAGACCGAAGAAATGAAAAATGGAAACTCTTCCCATATTTTGCAGAGATAAGGAGTTGTAGCTGAGAACAAAAAATCTCTTAGAGGTACATAAAAAAAAAACTGAAGAGGTGTTAGGCTGAAAGAAAAATAAAGTATCCCGTATCACTATAATTTTAGTATCAACAGTCCATTCTGGGAGTGAAAGAGCTAAGTGACGGCTACAATCGAATGACACCTCTAGTTTTTCAGATAGGACGTAAAAATGAACTAAACAGCACACTTCATCCGAGTTCAAATCATTAACAAGGGCAGCAAGTCCTGCGGTGTACAGCATACTATCTATAAAAACAAGATGAAAAACGCTTCGAGATTTCAGTGGAGGGTGTCCAATTAAATCGCGTCACTCATAACTAGATCTGATCAATGATAATTCCCAAGTCAAGGATACCTCGTCGGGTGCTATATCAACAACAGGCACCTTATCAAAATCCTCAAAGAAATGCCTCAAAAAAGAGCAAAATTAACTGCTGTCGGCAGTAACCTCATAATCTTTCATCTCTCAACGGAAAATGTGAGCGTAAAACTACAAATTACAAACGCCAAAATACGTAGAATGCCAAAAGCATGTGCAAATACTCTTACATCGACACAAAGAGTAAAAAAAATGCAAGAGACTAAAATGTATACCGACGTCCTATACAATTTTACCCCTTTTATCCTTCACCAAGAAAAGAACAAGAGCATCTAAAAAGGGCTTCATCCTCGATTCCAAATACCGTACTGTAATAACACCCTCCAACTGTACGTATATATACATGCGTAAACTCAGGACTTGCAGGTAAAGGATTTAGCAGAAATCATGCATAACAACTGCCACAAACAAGCAAGAAAAAAATACTATTTATCGGATAAAAAAAACAGTGTGCCTCATAAGTCTACAAAAAAAAAGTCACGAAAACAACAACAACAAAAAAAAAAAACAGGAGTAGGATGGGAGGAAATATATATATATATATAGATATATATAAGTGTAGAAATGCAAGTAAACAATACCTATATT
>JASANW010001407.1:0-139904 GCA_030849725.1 Trypanosoma boissoni | reverse complement strand
CTTCGTCAAGAAGAACACCAAGCGCGCTGTTGTGCAGTAGGGCGTCTTGCGTTCCAATTACTTCGCACTTTACTAGGTCGTTTATTTTTTTTCTTTTAATTTTATTTAATTTTGATGGCAGTTGCTTGCCTTTTTTGTCTCTGTTTCGGCGTGCGAGTACATGCAGTTGCCCTTCCTTTTTTAAAAAAGGGCGGGTATTCCTTTTTTGCATTGGATTGAAAAGCCACTTTTGTTCCTTTTTGCGTTATTTTTTTTGTTTTTTTTTTTATTAGTATTTATTAGCTTAGTATTATAAGTCTGCAAAAAAAAAAAAAGGAGAGTATTTAAAGTCTGGAAACTGTACTTTAGCTAGCTGCAGCGAAAAACAAAACAAAATTTATTGAAGCAAAAGAAGTTGAAGACAGGGGAATTAACTATAGTAATAGGGTAAGAAACGTTCCAAACCATTTTTAAGCGCTTGGTTTGTCATTTTTATTTTACAATCTGTACTTGGAACTTGAGGCAAATGTCGTCATTATCAAAAATACATCTTAACTCTGACGATGTCAACAACGCATACCCTCTCTACGCCACAGCCCCGATTCCCCGTAAGGAATCAGGAATAGTTCGCATTTGGGTTGATGGTTGCTTTGACATGCTTCACCTTGGCCATTGTAATGCCCTGCGGCAGGCCGCCCTGCTTGGTAATGAGCTTATTGTTGGATGCCATTCGGACGAGGAAATTGTTAATTATAAAGGCCCCCCCATTATGCGCGCTGAAGAGCGTTATGAAGCCTTGCGCGCCTGCAAATGGATCACCCATGTAGTGGAGAACTGTCCGTACGTCACACGTCTCGAGGACATGAAACGCTTTGAAATAGATTTTGTTGTTCATGGAGATGACATATCTTTTGATCTCAACGGTCACAATTCATATCAGGAGATCATTGATGCAGGACTTTTCAAGGTTGTGAAGCGGACAGAGAGCATTTCCACTACCGATATCATTGGTCGGATGCTTCTCTGCAGTAACCAGACCCACCTCACCCAAGAGGAGAAAAATCTTCTTGAATTGGAGATGCAAAAGCATGCGGCCGGTCACTACCTCACCACATCCCGTAAGATTGTACAGTTCAGTAATAACCGTCAGCCCAAACTTAAAGATCGTGTTGTGTACGTGGATGGTAGCTTTGATTTGTTTCATTATGGCCATATTCGTGTATTCGAGCGTGCACGAGAGCTGGGTGACTATATCATTGCCGGTATTCACGATGACAGCACGATTCGAGCAGCGAAAGGAAAGCTTTTTCCAATTATGGATCTCAATGAACGCGCTCTTGCTGTGCTTTCATGCAGATATGTGGATGAAGTGGTTCTGGGCGCCCCATATGAGGTTACAGGAGCACTTATTAATAATCTTGGTGTCCACATTGTCGTTAGTGGTAAAACGTGCGACGAGTATGTGCTAAATGCTGGCCAAGACTCGTATACGGTTCCGAAATCAATGGGAATTTACCGCGAGGTAGACTCTAGTTGTGAGCTCACAACATACTCCCTTATTGAGCGTGTTGTGCGTAATCAAGTCATTTTTCTTAAAAGACAGCTTGAGAAACGCGTGAAAGACCGGAAGAATGCTGAGAGCAAACCTGAAATGTATAAGAACGTGCAAGAAACCTGAAATGATGATCGGCAATTTCAAAAAGGTAAACATACCGGTAATAGCTCTTGGTGACTATGGCCCAGGGATATCGGACTCTGTAATCCATTAGCGAATGCGTGTTGAAAAGTTGAAACAGTCATACGTGTATGTATCTATATTTACGTGTCTACGTTCGTCACGCGTTTTGTTAATTTTTTTTTTTTCTAGTGTTTTTAATCTGTGCGTTTTTTTTTTTAGATTGCTAATGCTCCATTATGCATGTCGATATATATATATATATATATATATATATATATACATGTATGATTATATTTGAGTGAATAGTATTAAATATATCTTTAGCCTTGCAGTCATGGTTTGGATCAACTGAATTCTCCCCATCCCTAATTACGCTTTTTTTGATGTTTTACCTTTTTTTTTTTTTATGTGTGCAGGAATTCCCGGGACATGACGCAGGAGACGCCGAAGCTTCTCCCGTACGTTGACGCCGTCCCCGCCCCGCGGTACGTGGCGCAGGCGCGTGCCCTTGTGCGGCTCGAGGCGGCGCGGGTCGGGGGCGCGGGGCCGAGCGGGGCGGCGCAGTGCCGCGCGGCGGTGGAGTTCGCGGCACTGCGCCGCGCAATGGCGTCCGCGCGCCGCCGGCAGCGCAGCGACGCGGACTGCGACGCGCTGCGCTTCGAGTCGCTGCTTGCGGAGTCGCTCGAGCACGAGCTGCGGCCGCGCGGCGGCGGGGGCCGGGCGGCGGAGGACGCGGCGGCCGGGGCGGCGCTCGCGGGGCTGCAGGGCGCGCAGGAGTCTTTGCGCGTGACGCGGCGCCGGATCGACGAAGTGAACGCGACGCGCTGCGCGGAGCAGCGGGAGTGCGAGGCGGCGATCGAGGAGTCCGCGCGGCTCGCGGCCCGGCGGCGCAAAAGGATTGCGGCGCTCAGAAGCCTCTTGCGCAACGGACAGCCAGGCCACTCGCTGCTGAGAAATCTGGAGAGTTAGCTCAATGAACAAGACGTATTAAGAATTGGAAGTTCTCTAGTACTTTTCGGATCATCTATGTTCTATTTTTGTATGCATATGTCTTTGCTTTTGCGCATTCGCATTTAAGGTTTTTTATGAAAGAAACTTTACTTTTTTTTTTTGGTGTTTCCTTAAATGCTTTGCCATTGCATGAAGGTACTTTAGTATATATATATATATAAATATATATATATATATATCTGTAAATAATTGCAAGGGAGGCATTTTTTTCTAAACTTTTGTTTTTGCGTGATGCAACCGTTTGTAGTGGCCCCACATGAAGAACACGACATAACGCTGCCTTCGGGTGACACGTTTCGCATTGTTCTCTTTGGCGGGAGCGATGAGGTGTACCTGCAGCGCGATGCTGTGCCCCCACCGGTGTTTTTTTGCGTGCACGGCGCTGGCATGTGCTCCTCGAGCTTTTTTAGCCTCGCAACGCACTTGCTCCACTTGCATAACGACGACAATATGTCTGGCCCTGTTCGTCTCGCTGCGTATGACATGCGGTGCCATGGCGAATCCACTTTTCGGGGCGGCGAGGCCAACCTTACGCTTGAGGTTCTGATCGACGACTTTCGCAGTGTGCTGCGAGTGGTGAAGGACAAATTCTTCACCCACACCACGCGTCTCTATGTCGCTGGCCACTCGCTCGGTGGCGCCGTCGTGGGGAGTGGTCTTCGCGGCGCGAAGGATCTCCACCCCGTCGTCGCCGGCGTTGTGCTCTTCGATGTGGTGGAGGGCACGGCAAAGCAGTCGCTGGAGCATATGGATAAGTTCCTCGCGAATCGCCCGAGCGAGTTCGCCAGCGTTGAGGCCGCGACGCAGTGGTTTCTGCAGCACGGCGGCATGCACTCCGCGGCCGCGGCGGCCATTACTGTCCCGCCACTGCTCTGCCGCGATGCCGAGCGGTACGTCTGGCGCTCGAATCTTCACGCTATGAAGAACGTCTGGGCCACGTGGTTTGATGGGCTCGACGACGCATTTATTGCGCTGCCGTTTCCAAAGATTCTCTGTCTCGCCAATTCGGAGCGCCTCGACGTGGCTCTCACGGTGGCGCAGATGCAAGGCAAGTTTCAGTTCGAAGTGATCGGCAACGGATCCGGGCACTATCTGATGGATGACCAACCAGATGTGGTCGCCGCAAAAATGCGGCAATTCATCCAGCGCATCGAGCGAATGGCAGAAAAACTCCACCAGTTCAAATCGAAAGGCAATCAAGCCTAGCGCACATGTAAGCCCTTTCTCTCGTGTTCGGCGTGTATATATATATATATATATATTTTGTGGAGATGTGGGAGCAATGTGAAAAGGTAAAGAGAAACAGAAGAAGAGGGGTCTTTTTTTTTCTTTGCTTTATCCTATGGATTCCGATGCGACGAGGTGCTTAAAAAGTATATTCTCTTCTAATTGTGATGATATTGGACATACAATTTGTCTCGTTTCATCCAACAACAAAAACAAAAATTAAAGAAAAAAAAAGAAAGATGTAGGGTGAATCCAAAATTTCTTTCTCCCCTTGTCTCTTGACATGTATCATTTTCTCGAAACACTTTTTTTTTGTATTTTGTTTCGTAATTGCTTTTTTATCTCTACTTGTGAGAGGTTTTCATTCCCCTTTTTTGTTTTTCTATTGTGTTATATTCTTGTTGTATATATATATATATATATATGTGTTTCTGCTCGACGCAAGTTTGTGGGTATGCCTCGTGAAAAGGCGAGTGGGATGTGGCGTTCGGCAGACATGGTGCGCCTTGACATCATCATGCAGCGGGAGGTTCTCCACGACACTGTTTTCTCTTTGGGCCTACTCGGCACTGTCCAGTTCGTTGACCTGAACGCGGAGCTGAGCGCCTTTTCCCGCCCGTACACAACGGACATTCGCCAGTGCGACGAGCTCGAGCGCAAGGTCCTTGCGCTAGGGGCGGAGCTCGACGCGGCTGGCGTGCGCGCGGACGACGAGCCGCGCGGCTCTCCGGCGCTGCGCGGGGGCGTCGGCGGCGCGGGGGCAATCGCCGACGCGGCCGCGGCGGAGGTGGCGGCCGCGAACGCGTCGCTTGCGGAGCTGCGGCGCGAGATGAACGAGCGGGCGGAGCTCGCGCTGCTCCGCGGGCGCCTGCCCGGCCCCGGCCCCGCGGGCGACTCGGCCTCGCGCGTCTTTGGCGTTGTCGCGCCGGACCGCGCGGAGGGGCTTTTTGCCGTCACGTACCGACTGACGCGCGGGCACGCGGTGGTGGAGGTGGACAGCGCCCCGGCGCTCTTCTACGACACAGCGACCGGCGCGCGCTCCGTCGCCCGCACGGCGTTCGAAGTGTTTCTCCCGACGAGAGCCGCGCGCCTGCGGTTCGAGAAGTTCGCCGCCGGTTTCGGCGTCGACGTGCGCGGCGCTGGCGGACTCGGCGAAGAAGACCCGCACGCGGATGCGCTGCTCGAGCAGCTGCACGAGCGCACACTCGAGCGCAAGCGCACTGCGCTGCTGCAGTACGCCACCAAACACAATGCGCTGCGGCGCCTTGTGCGCGTGGAGCGGGCGGTGCTCGCAACGATGAATGCCTGTGCCGTGGCGGGCTCGACGTGCACGGCATCTGTTTGGGTTTCCGCGCGGGACGAGGAGCGGCTGCGCGCGGCACTCGTCGACGCTGTGCACGTGTCGTCCGGCGATGTCGCATCCGTTGCCATGCGCCACCACTCGCAGGCAAACCCACCAACAGTGTTTGAGACGTGTTGGTTCACGGAGTGCTTCCAGGGCATCGTGGAGAGCTACGGCACGGCACGCTACAAGGAGGTCAACCCCGGGGTTTTTACCATCGTCACCTTTCCGTACCTCTTTGGCATCATGTACGGTGACATGGGCCACGGGATTCTGCTGTTCATCGGTGCGCTTTGTCTCGTTGCGGGGGAGCCAAGGTGGCGCGGTGGGCGGACAAACGAAATTCTTGCCATGCTCCTAGGTGGGAGATATCTTTTGCTTCTGATGGCCATCTTTTCCATTTATATGGGCATGCTCTACAATGAGTTCTTCGGGATTTCCGTTGGGATGTTTCACAGCGCGTACGAATGGCCGCCGACTGCACAACAAAACGGTACAGTCCATCCTCTTGAACCAAATGGAACGCTACGGCCAGCTCATGTTTACCCTGTAGGCCTTGACGTGGCGTGGGCGGAGACAGAGAACAAGCTCGAGTTCTATAACTCCGTAAAGATGAAGTGTGCTGTCATTGTTGGATTCGTACAAATGTTTACTGGAAATGTACTTTCGCTTTTCAACCATGTTTACAATCGTGAAACCGTAAAAGTCGTTGCACTTTTTCTACCGGAAGTGCTCTTTTTACTCTGTACATTTGGGTACATGTCCATACTCATCATTATCAAGTGGTGCATGCGGTGGGATAACACGAGCGAGGCGCCCAGTATTCTTGAGACGATGACAAATTTCTTCTTGCAGCCTGGTACCGTCGCGCAGCCATTGTATAAAGGTCAAGCTGTGGTACAGATTGTGCTTATCGTTATTGCTTTTGCGATGGTGTTTGTGCTGCTCGTCGGCATGCCACTGGCGGAGTTCTATTGCCACAGGCGGCGCTCATCTTTCATAAGCGACACGGCTTCTTCGCGGGCGTCACTGCAGTCCACTCACTCGAGCATGCCGAGTAACAGCAACAGAAACGTACGACCGCATGCTCCAAGTGTTTTTGAGGCGCCCCCGCACGCTGGTGATTGCCAAACGCTCGACGCGGGTCGAGGACTCACCTCAGCCGACAGTGATCTCTACGAAGATGAGGATGTGGAGGTGGGGCCGCGGTTTCAGCTTTCTGAGGTAATCATTCATTATATGATTCACACCATTGAGTATGTGCTTGGGTGTGTGTCGAATACGGCGTCGTATCTGCGGCTTTGGGCTCTTTCGCTGGCGCACGCTCAGCTCTCTGAGGTGTTCTTTAACTTTGCCATTGTGAAGGTGCTGAACGTCGACGCGATTGGGTTTTATATTGCGGCAAGTGTGGCAGTGTGGCTGGTGGTAACGCTTGCAGTGCTAGTCGGCATGGAGGCGCTCTCTGCGTTTCTACATACCCTGCGATTGCATTGGGTGGAGTTCAATAACAAATTTTACATTGGAGACGGTGTCGCGCTGAATCCTTTGAACTTATTAGAAGAGATGAGCGGGTAATTCATTTGTTCGTTTCTCTTTCTGTCTATTCGTCTGTCTGCTTGTCGGAGTATTTGTATGTTTTTTTTTTTTCGATGCCATTTCTGAATTGAATCTTTATTTTTATTGAGTGTTCATTGTTTGAGAAGTTTAAACCGTTTTTGCTGAGCTTTTTTTTCTTTTTTTTAGTACGCACCGATACCGTTCTTAATTGAGTGCGATTGTTTCATGTCTGTTGTGTGTTGAGTATGAAAACGGAGTCTTTCAAAATAGTATTATTTTTTTATAGTGTTTGGAATGCGCTTATATATATATATATATATATATATATGTTTTATTTATTTATCTTATTCGCTATACTAATTACTAATTCTTTATATAATATCCGTTTTGACGGCTTCAAATCTTATTGCTTCACTCACTATTCTTTTTTTTTTTTTTGATATATATATATATATATATATATATATATATATGTGGCGTCTTGTGAGGTATCTTAGGTATCTTTAAAAGTAATCGACCTTCCACGGTTACGTTCCTATGACTTTTGTAGACCTCCAGGATGCGAACTTTCGTTCGTCCGCCGTAGCCTTTGCGAAGGCGGATGAGTCCACCGGAGCGGAAGATGAACTTAGCTTGACGAAGTACCAGGCGCAATTCACTTCCTACGTTGAGGGCAATAACGCTGCAGGTTTGCTTGCCGAATACCGCAAGGGACTCGAAGAATGCATTGAGAAGCTAGGCTCAGAAGCAAGTGTGGACACACACAGCATTACGCTCAGCCGCCGACACAAGGAAAGCCCTGCGTTGTATCGAGGCAAATTGAATTGTGGATCTTTTTTAGCTCTTAGTGACTTTCGTTTTGGATATGAGCCTGAAGAAAGACTTATTAACAAATAGTGAAAAGAATGTTTTTTGGGCACATGTTACCCGTATGTCCTTATTTAGATTGTGTTGTTTTGACCTCTAAAGAAAAAAGTGGGGGATATGAGAACGTATCTGTGTGAAAAAGAGGTAGAATATTATTTTTGATAATATTGTGTTAAAAAAAAAAAGAGAAATGGCTTTTTTTTTCTACTTTCGTGAGTGAATAGAAATTGTAAATGTAAAAGGAAAGTCAACCTGAAGATGAACTGCAGATCAAATTCAGCATGATCATTTTCTCTAACCCTACTGTAAAACTATGTGAGTTGTTCCTTTCCCGCTTCCCCCTTCCCCATTCTCTTATTAGCTTTTTTGTTTGTAGATCCCAACCCCCATGCACATATATATATATATATATATATATATATTATTATTATTATTATTATATCTTTTTGAGTATGACTATCTTTTGGGTGGCAGCATCCCATCCACTGCAGTATATATCTTTAGAGTGTGTGTATGTGTGTGCGTTGTATTTGCCGTTGATAGTTCTGTTGGAGACAAACCAAACGAACGCGACGGGAAGTACAGAATGTAGGAGATGAAATAGTAAGGATGGTCGCGCATATTTGCCCGTACCAGTCACATTGAAGCAATCTGAATTTTTTAAAGCATTGTGTGTCCTTTTTTTTTTTTCTTTTACGTTTCACCCACACCCTTTTTTTTTTCCTTTTCGTTGAAAACAAATGAGAAGTATCCTTAAGTTTTAGACTCCGTGGTCATTTCTACTGTAATACTCTTAACAGTATTTGTCATTCTTAGTTGTGTAACTAGACCCAACCACTAGGTTGGAGGAAGACCAAATCCAATTTTATTTTTTTTTCCTTTTGAACGCGCGCGCACAGACGCACACACATACTCATTTTCTTTCACTTTACATGAAAAGAGGAAAATAGCGCGACAGTGATTACTTAAAGGTAAAAGATTATGGTGAGGAAATATTACGGAAAATCGAAAGAAAAAAAGAACTCGATATTTAGTATAAAAATAACAAAAAAAAACTTTTTGAGAAATAAGATTAAGATTTAAATCTTCTGCATTCGACACTACGAATCATAGCGTAGATTTTACTCCTAGATGGTTTTATATCGTTTTTACCGTTTTTTATTTATTTATCTTCTTTTTATTTTTTGTTTATTATTTAGTGTGTAGCGAAGTTATATACACACATACGCACGCCAGGACTATGCTTGCGGTAGTAGGAGCCATTCTCTTCGGCGCAGTACTGTATTGGCTCATTTTCCTGCAGCCGCACGCAACGTATGGCGCCCGCGCACTGTCGACTTCTCGCGGTTTGCCTAAAGACAGCGAGGCGGACTTTGTTGTAATCGGCGCCGGGCCTGGGGGCCTCGCAGCGGCGGAGAGATTACTTTCATCGGACACCAGTGCAACTGTTCTCATTATCGAGCGCGGTGAAGATCCGTCCTTCGCTGCGGGACCTTTGAGTTTCATTGAGCGCTATCTGTCCGGGCGCAATTTACTATCCTCCGCGCCTGCACTTGTTGGCTCACATGTAGATGCGAAATTGCACGTTCACCGTCCCCTGCACTCTTACACTGATGATCTAGACCGGCGAGGAGTCGATGGAGTGTTGGACGCGGAGGCACTGCAGGCGTATCCGCGTGGGTGCTGTGTGGACGGCACCGCGGCGCTTGACTGGGGCATTTGGGTTCCACCGCTCTCCCGCTTCGCCCCTCACGCGATGAGTGCGGAGGGGGGGGGCGCGGAGTGGGTGCCGGGGCTTCGCTTTCCCGCGCAGCGGAGTCCGCTCTCGTGGGCCTTTGCGGAGTCCGCCGCGGCGCTGCTCCCGGGCGGCCGCCACCTCTCGACCGCCGCGTCGCCGCACCGCCGCAACTGCGTCTTCCCGGCGCTCCTCCGCGTCGGCCCCCTGGGGGACCGCCTGCCGCCCGCCCCCCGCCCCGCCGGCGCGGGCCGACTCCGCGTCGCCACCGCCTGCGCCGCCACCGGCCTCGCGGTGGACTCCGCCGGACGCGCAGCGGCTGTGCGGTGCGCCAGCGGCGGCGCGGTCGCGGAGGCGCGCGCGCGGCGCGGCGTCATTGTGTGTGCCGGCGCTGTCGAAACCCCGCGGCTGCTGCGCCGCGCGGTGCCGGCGGCTTTTCCCGCGCGGGCTGTTGTGCGCGATGCGGTTGCGGTGCCGCTCGTGCTGCAGGCGCGGCACGGCGTGAGCGACGACCGCCGGCGCGCATCGCACGGCGTGTGCGACACCATCGCCGCGGCAGATGTGCCGGCGCTCGGGACCGCGGCGGAAGTGCTGCTCGCGCTCGTCCCGCGCGGAAATTGCGGGAACCGCACACATCTCCCAGGGCTACATGTCGACCGCACGCTCACCGTCTTTGCGGAGGCCGTCACTGTCATCGTCGTGCTGCGGGGCGCCGCCGCAGGCGGATTCCAATTAAGCGACGCGGGCCCCGTTGCCTCACGGCACCCGCTGCAAGAAGAAGAAGAAGAAGAAGAAGAAAGGAAAACAAAGGAAAAAGAAGTGGGAGGAGAAAACGGAAAAGACAAAGAGCCCAAAAGTGCCGAGATCGTTGCGGGCCTTGTGGAGGGCGTGCGGCTGTGCCGGCGCATTGCCGCAGAGCCACCGCTTGAGCATCTCGCGACCGGCCGTGTCGCAGTGGACCCCGCGCTCTTGCCATGCAGGCAACGCGCAGTGGAGTACGCGCGACTCACGCACACAGCGCGCGC
Organism: Trypanosoma boissoni; assembly: GCA_030849725.1. Lineage (NCBI taxonomy): Eukaryota > Euglenozoa > Kinetoplastea > Trypanosomatida > Trypanosomatidae > Trypanosoma > Trypanosoma boissoni. Next base: position 129,483 of record JASANW010001407.1, on the reverse strand, counting down.
AAAGTGGACAAGGCGGCAGCAGAAGGCCGCGCCGGAGCTGTTCGCGTGGGCCGAGGGGGTCGCGCATACAGACGAGTACCTGGAGAAGTACGTACGCCGTCATGCGGTGTGGATGGGCTTCGGCAGCGGGTCAAGCAAATGTGCGCTCAGCGATGCCGAGAATTCGCTGCGCGTACGCGGGACAAGTAATCTGTTTATCGGCGATTGCTCAGCAGCAACGGGCGGCAACGATGAATTGCGCGCAGGGTCGGTAGCGACTGCGATAGCAGTGGGATACGCGGCGGCTGACGAACTCCTCGGAAAACTTGCGGAGGAAACCGGCTCTAAGAAGGAATGAGCCAATGTATGTCACATAGAAAAGAACAAACATAGTATAACAACAACCAAAAAAAAAAAATAATGAAGATTATAATACTGAGGTATGCTTATCATTAAAACTGCTCGTGCTAAATTGCCTTCGTTGTTGTTGTTATAGTGTTTTTTTTTTTTTTTAGTTGTTTCTGTGCTTTTGAATGCTCTAAAGCGTCCTTTGTGTTGCTTTCTTTGCTTTAAAAAAAAAAAAAAAAAACGTGGAGACCCAGTGTGATTATTCACCGCTCTTGACGTGGGGATGTCTGATGCGGCGACTGCGATAACTGCGCGCGACGGGGCTGCGGCTGTGCAGCGGCACTGCGGCGCCCTCCGCACCGATGGCGGCGACTGCGACGCGCGCCTCACAGCACTGCGCGGCATCGCAGACCTCGCGCGCGCCGATCTCTCGCGCCACGCTGGCTTTGCTGCCCTCATGGGCGGCCATGTGCGGGACGCGCTGCTGCGCCACTTGGAGGACCCGCGCGCCGCGGTGGCCGCCGCGACCTGCGAGGCGCTGTCGGCGCTCGCGGCGCACTCGTCGCGGCGGGGGGCGGCGCAGTGCGTGGCGGAGCCGTTCGTGGCGCCGCTGCTGCGCGGGGCGGCGCGCGGGGGACGCCACGGAGCCGCCGCCGCGGAGGCCGTCGCGGCCATCGCCGCCGCGGACGCGCTGAGCGCCGCCGGCTTTGCGGAGGTCCTGCGCGGCGCGGCGGCGCGACACGCGGGAACCCGTGCCGCCGCGCTCGCCGCCCTGCGCGCCTCCGCCGCTCGCGGGGTGCGCGACGCGGACGGCTTTGCCCGCGCGCTGCGCGTCGGCCTCGCGGACGCGGACGCGGCGGTGCGGCGCGGGGCGCGCGAGTGCTATTGGGCCTTTGCGGCCGCCGCGCCGGACGCCGCCGCGCGGCTCCTGCGGGGCCTCGAGCACAGAACCCGCCGCGCAGTGGAGCGCGCCAGCCCGGGGCCTGCCGCCGAGGCAGCGCGCGGCCCCTTCGCGCCCGCCACGCCGCGCAGGGCCCTTTGCGGTGCGCAGGGAGATGAGGCGCGAGAGGGAGAAGCAGAAGATGATCCTCTATTCGCTGCGGAGCTGTGGCCGCTGCTGCGCGACGGGATGAAGAGCGCGGCGTGGGCGGATCGTCTCTCTGCGGTCCGGCGCGCCGCCGCGTCCTTTATAGCGCTTCCGCAGCCTGCGGAGTGTGCGCAACTGATTGTCACGCGCCTCAGCGACCCGAACCGCCGCGTCGCGCAGGCCGCCCTTGACGCGCTGCCTGTAATCGAGTGCAATGCACACGCCGCTCTGTGCGAGGCGCTGCCGGAAGCGGTCGTTGCACTGCTCGTGAATGTGAGAGGCGGCCGTCATCCGCTCGCTGATGCCTCACGTGCGCGCCTCGAGGAGTTTGCCGACACGTTTCCGCCGGAGGACATTGTGCGCGCGGCTCTATGCGCAGCGGAGGACGTCGTCGCGCCAGCAGTACGCGCGCGCGCAGTGGATTATGTGCAGCGCGTCGCCGAGCGGCATCCCGCGCACTTTGCGCAAGTTGCGCCCATGACGCATGCCGTCACGCTCATGCTACGCACCATGCAGCGCGAGCGCAGGGAAGGCGAAGTCACGCGTGCCGCTCTCGCTGCGCTCGTTGCCTTGCACAGTTTGGCAAAGCAGACATTCTTGCGCTCACTTGCGAGCCTTGAGCAGGCGGAACGCGTCTTTGTGATAGAGGCTCTCTCCTCCACTCTGCCGAACCTTGCGCAGGAGTTTGCGCATTGTCGTGTGACACCGAAGGCTGCACCAGTGTCGAGCGATAGTGTCAGGAAAAAGGAAGAGACGAAGAAGAGCGATGTTATCGGGAGAAAGGAAGAGACGAAGCAGAGCGATGTTATCGGGAGAAACGAAGAGACGAAGCAGAGCGATGTTATCGGGAGAAACGAAGAGACGAAGAAGAGCGATGTTATCGGGAGAAACGAAGAGACGAAGCAGAGCGATGTTATCGGGAGAAAGGAAGAGATGAGGAAGAAAAGCGTAGAGTGCAATAACTGTTATGCATGGGGTCCGCGAGAGGCGCGGCAGGGCCGACTGCCCAGCGCCGCTGCTGTGCTGGACCGTCTCGCCGCGTCGCGCACTGCTGACGAAATGTGCGCTGCGCTCGACTGCTGCGCGCCGCTGCTCCGCGGCCCCGGCGCTGCTGCACACGCTGCGCGCCTTGTGCCGCACCTCGAGCGCTGCGCCTCCGCGCCGGACCACCGCGCGCGCGAGCGGTCGTTTGATGCGCTGCGCACCGCCGCTGAGGCGCCGGCGCTGCGGGCTGCGCTTGCCCCCCGCCTCCGCCGCGCGGTGGCGCTTGCGCGCGCCGGCCTCGACGACCCCTTCGAGCCCGTGCGGGTGCCCGCGGCTGCGCTGCTGCGCGCGGCGGTGGCGGCGCCCGGCGGCCGCGCGGCGCTCGCGGCGGTGCTCGGCGAGTGGTTGGGCGCCGGCGACGCGGCGGACTGCACGCGCGGGTGGATCGCGCTGCTCGCCGAGCTCCCGGCGGACGGGGACGCGGAGGGGGCGCGGCGGGCCGCGGCCGTCGCCTGCCGGGCGCTGCGCCACGCGGCAGCAGAGGTGCGGCTCGCGGGGGTTGTGCTGTGCGTCCGGCTGTGGACAGCGCTCGGGGACGAGGCGCTTCAGTGGTTTGCCGCGCTCTCGGCAAGCGAGCGAAAGCTCGTTTCTATTTACTACAACAAGGACGCGGACGAGCGCGGGGCGGAGCGGCGAGACCTCACGTGCGATATGCGTGCCGCGGGTATCCCAGGCCCAGACAGAATATAGCGACGATAGAGCATACTCTGTGGATCCTGCACAGTCGAACCTCGTTATTGTTTGTTGCCTTGTATATCTCAGCTCATTTATGGATTCTATTGTACTATCACATGTGTGTGAGTGTATGCTTCTGTGTGTGAGCTGCTTTTTTGTGTGTGCGTGTATTTGCAATTTTTTTATATTTTTATTATGCTACCTTATTTATTGTCTTGTTAAAATGCATTTATTTCTTTTTCTTTTTTTACGAGAAGGAAAGAAAGGAAAAGAAACAGCAAAATTTATTTTCAAAAAAAAAATATATATATATATATATATATATATATATACGTAGTATTTTAGTCAATAGCAATATCACTCATTTGCCTAGTTTGTCTTATCTTGTGTATGCTGTGGACAGTGCAGATCGTCTCACTCTTCTGGGCCCCCCTCTGACCGATGGCGTTCCTACTGTCACTCATTTTGCATTGAGCTTCATCAACGCTCCGAAGGTTGCTCGACGCATTTCATCGGGAGAATTTGCTGCAGAGGATCCCTGTGCCGGCGATGCGGTTGAATTTGTGCGGAATTTGTGCATTGGAAAGCCAGTCAAATTCTCGGAAGACTACAAGATTGACGCTTTGGATCGTCGCGCGGGGCGCATAACTCTTGTTAACGATGACGATCTGACGTCCATTCTTCTCCAGAATGGATACGCCAGTCTTCCCGAGCACATTCCCGCGCGTGGGGACAAGGCTCTCCTGACTAAGTACGCCGCGTTGTCGCGGGAGGCGCAAGAAGCGAAAAAGGGCATTTTCGACCCTACCGCCGCGCGCCGCGTGCGCATTCTTGTGGATCTTTCTAGGAATGAATTGGTGAAACTGGGCGAGCAGCTGAAGGGCAAGGAGATTATTGTGCGCGTGGAGCAAGTGCTGTTGCCATCCATTCTCATTGCCTCGGCGGATCGCTTCGGTGCGACACATATCGCTGTGCACATGCCGGGGATCACCGTCAAGGACGCCGACTGCATGGCTCTTAAAACCGCAGCACGATTTGATACAGAGCGCTTGCTTCTTCATCGGAAAGTTAAAATTCTTTTTGAGGGAGTTGATAATTTAAGAAACATATTGGGTTCCGTTGTATCTGCCAAAGGAAACTTTCAAACAGAACTTATTGCGAAAGGTTATGCTAAACTTGACGGCTCCACTTTGGGCTTTACAGACTGCGCAAAACAGATGCAATCAGCCGAGGAGGAGGCGAAGTCAAAGCGTGTGGGCATTTGGAAACAATATGAAAACATTTCCAGCGGTAAGTTACAAGTAGACCACAAATATGCCGATAGCGGAAACCCGGGGCTACCCACCAAAAACAATGACGGAAGCGCTGGTCCTGAGTACAAGGGTCCATTAATCTTTAACGGCGTGATTATCCAAATTATTAACGGCGCCACAATAGCAGTACGCTCCGAGGAGACATACGAAGTGGTTCGCATTTCACTTGCTGGTGTGCGTTCCAGTAAAAATGTGAAGCGGGATCAGGACGGACGCACACAGGAAGCTCGTGTGGTGTACGGCGATTACGAATGGGAGGCGCGCGAATTCCTTCGCACGCACTTTATTGGCAAACGCGTTTTCGTACAAGTCGAGTTTGCTCGACAAATCGCAGAAACGAAGGACGTGCGTCCGGTAGCCATTGTAAAGGTACACGAAACAGATGTAAGCATTAATGTTTCGATTCTCGAAACAGGATTTGTGTCATTTTTCCTCGGTCGTAATGACATTTGCTCCGCAGCGACGCTGCTGCAAGGGGCAAGTGATTGGGCTCGCATTGCTTGCGTGGGGAAATACAGCAAAGTTCCACCTCCTGTGGTGAGGGTTGTGGAACTGAGTCACCTGGGCAGTGCGCGAGGTAAATATTATTTAAGTTTTTTGCAGAGCGGTATGCAGGGCAACCGTCCCCCTGTGATCAAAGGTGTGGTCGACGCAGTGCTTGGCGGCAGCACCGTCCGCGTATACATTCCACGCGAACACTTTCAGATTCCCGTAAAAATCGCTGGTATCCTTTCGCCAATGGGTGGCGTGGCGGGGTCCTCGGAAAAGCCTGACGAGTACGCGGAGGAGTCGAAGCGCTTTGCCGTGGATACCCTCCAGCAGCGCTCGGTGGATGTACAAGTACACACGGCGGACAAGGCGGGGAACTTTATCTCTACTATAATGCTAACAGACGGTGGGATGAACTACGGCGTCGCTGCAGTTAAGGCAGGGCTTGCAACCGTTGGCAATGCAGAGAGTTTGCCATATTTTCAGCAACTTCTTGAAGCCGAGCGTGCCGCGCAGTCTGCTAAGAAATGTATATGGTCTGATGGAGTAAAGATTCCTCAACGAGCGCTGAAACTGGAAGCAGAGCGAAATGCATCGAACATGAATGTCTTCAGGCGTGTCGACGCTGCGCAATCCGTGGCATTGCCGTACACTCTCACAGAGGCCGGTGAGGACGGCGTTTCTGTCTATGTAGCGGAACGCTCCGAGGAAGCGGAAAGACAGTATACGGAGCTGCAGAAGATGGTTGCCCAAGCGGCGACAAAAGGCAAAGCGTACCATGCAAAGCGCGGCGAGATGGTTCTTGCGCAGTACTCTGAGGACAATTCGTGGAACCGCGTACGGGTTATCAAAGCGAAGAAAGGCGAAGACATACTCAATGTACATTTTATCGACGCCGGTAATACCTCTGAAGTGCGAGTCAAGGGCGTGCGAATGATTCCAAGCGGGCCAGAGTTTGCAGCGGTGAGAGACACACCGGATCTTGCGATCCTCGCACGTCTTGCCTTTCTGCGCACAAAAATGCCTACCAGCGAATATGCAAAGTACGCGTACGACACGATATACGATTACACGGATGGGAGTGTCATTGCACGTGAATTGTACCGCGACAGTTCTGGTGATCGGTACTTTACTGTCGCCATCAATGAAAATGTACCCTCGCTTAGCGAGACCCTGCTGCAGAAAGGAATGGCAGTTCTTGATCGACAGACATCGGTCATTTCGCCGAGCGAATACGTACGTCACGAGGCGGCACAAAACATCGCGCTTCGTGGGCATAAATGCATGTGGCAGTATGGTGATATTAGCGACGATAGCGATTTTGAATGACATTTTTTATTTGTTTTTGTTTTTGATGGCGAGGGATGAGTTGAATAAATTTACTGCTCTCAAATTTAATCTCTCCTTCTCTCCCTCTCTCATACCTTCCTTTTCTCTTTAATGCACACTCATTTTTTCTTCGTTGTTATTACACAAAATGAGAATGGAAAATAACGGGTTGGGGAAACAAAATGGAACACGAAATTGCTAATATTTAATAATGTATGCAATGCTTTTTTTTTTTTTTTGTTTAAAAGTTTTTTTTTTTTTTAACGAGGCGTTACTTGTATTGCGCTCGCCGTTTTATGAATTTTTTTTTGTTTTGTTATTATTTGTATTGGGGTGTTATGTTTCTACAGGATTGGGGATGGTATCCATAGCCAATTTACGTCATATCACTTTTAGATTCTTCTTTTTTCCCTTCTCCATATGTTTCTCATCACATGTTTGATTATTCTCTCTTCCTGTGGCATTGTATATATATATATATATATACATTTTTGATAGAATAAAGAGTGCAATTTGTGAAGGGGCAGTAGTTTTTTGCTTGGTTGTGCAAAGAATGTCCGCTGTGCCGCACTTGCAAAAGCAGCTGCGTGAGCTGTCGGCCAATCCCCCGGCAGGTTTTCGTGTAGAGGCGGACGATCTCTTTCTCTGGCGTGTGTGGTTCGCGGGACCTGAAGGAACGCCGTACGCGCCGGGGATTTTTAGAGCAGAGCTGCGATTCCCAAAGGAATTCCCAATGGAGCCGCCCACTTTTCGCATCATCTCGTCCTTCTGGCACCCCAATGTGTACAGCGATGGACGTGTGTGCATCTCTATTCTTCACCCGCCCGGCGAGGACGACATGAACACAGAGGAGACGGCAATGATGCGGTGGACGCCAATCCAGACGATTCGCTCCGTTCTGCTTTCGGTTGTGTCGCTGCTCAGCGACCCGGACCCGCGGGATGCGGGGGCGCCGGCCAATGTTGAGGCGTTAGTGCAATACCGTAAGGATCGCACGGCTTACGACGCCCTCTGCCAGCAGCTCGCGCAGAAGTCGCTGGGGGAACTTCCGGAGAACTTTGTTCCACCGCAGAAGGAAGATCGCGTGGAGCGGCCTTTCGACTACTCCGGTTCGGTGGCGATAGACTACGAGGAGGAGTTTGTTACCGAGGGAACCTGCAATGCCACGCGGTGCTTTAGTGATGAGCTGCGGCAGCTGCGAGAGATGGGATTGGCGCCCGATAAGTCCGACAATGAGTTAATGGATATGCTCGAAGAGGTGAAGGGCGACGTTGCAACTCTCATGGAACAGCTGATGTAGCCCACAGAAGTTTTTTTTTGTTTTTGTTTTTGCATATAAGAAGTGAAGAGGAACTAGGAGAATCAGTGAACGTGAGAAAAAGAAGTGCGTGAGAAGGTAAAGGGGTTGCAGAAGAACTAAAGAATGAATTGCCCAAAGTGTCTCTCTGTCTCTCTCTCTCTGTAAGTGTACGTGTCTACATGTGTGTGTGTGTTTGTGTGTGTGTAGGCTGAAGAAAACTGATGTGGAAAGCATTACGGTGTAAGTTCGCTGTGGGATCGCTAAGTAACGTTGGGCGTCATCGGAGGGGTCCGTCGCACTCACCGGGCATATTACAGGACATGTTTTTCACACTCCTTTCTTTAAAAAAAGGTAAGGGTGGGGGAAAAAGGCACGTGTCAAAGAAAGAGGTGTCGAGGAATGTGACAGTAAAACGCTACGCGGGTGAGTATGCCGGTTTCCGTTTGTTTTTTGAGAACTGTGTTATGTGCAAAACGGAAATGAGAGCTCCATGTGTGAACATCAGATTAAAGAGTAAAGGAAACAAAGCGATCCATCTTCTGTAGGATGGAAAAAAATGTGGGTGATGTTTTTTTTTTCTCTTTCAGATATCTGTTTTTTCTTTTGGCTTTTGCGTTATATATATATATATATATATATATATATATTATTATTATTATTATTATTATTATTATTATTATTATTGACACATTAGAAAACGAAAAATGAAAAATGAGCTCTAGTTTGAAAAAGAATATGTGGGACAGAATACTTTTCGGGGGGAGTGCCAGACGCCTGCTGAACGTTTTTAACATGTCTTGATTTATATCCTATATATGTAATACTAATATCTATATATCTATCGGTATAAAAATATATAGAAGAAAAGAGGTGTTTTGGAACCTTTTCATCTCTTTTTGAATGATTGTCTTTTTATAGTAGCAACTAGAACCCATCGCAAGTTCAAATCCTTTGAGGAAGCGGCCGAGAGGGATCTAGAGATAAATAGGTATATATATATATATATATTCATATATATTCATATATTAATAGAGTTCATCTGTGAATGCCTGCGAAAGTGAAGGAGGCGGCGGCGCCCCGGGGGGTTCTTATGATGCGGCCGGACGGCGCTCTCCCGCCGTGGGACGACGCTGTGATTAACCAGGAGAACTGGGGCGGCCCGCTTGGCCTTCCGGCGCGTGCGCCCAATGCTGTCGTCGACCTGCGCAGCACAGAGGACCGCGTTGTACTTACGCCCGACACCGACGAGCGAGACGCGTTTGCGCAGTGCATTGCCTCTGTTGTCCAGCGACCCGTTGAGATGGACTGGCGGCGCCCGGCCGCGATCATTGCGCCATTTCGCCCGATGGTCCACCGCAACACGACCCCGTTTCTCTCTCCGTACGCAAATGAATTTCAGCCTTTCGACGCGCGCGCGGAGGAAGAGAGCGCGCGGCCGGGGCGGCCACCCAGCGGTAAAAAGAATGACCCGAAGGCTGTGGTCTTACCTCCGGCACCGCTGCATGTGCAGTTTCCCGAAATTGTACGCGTGCTCGAGCCCGAAGTGGTGGCGCGCGAAATGCTGGAGAAGGACAAGGAGTCCATCGTGACGGAGTACCGCACGCTGCAGCCGCTCACGCAGCCGTACGACGCGACACTTGAGTACGGCTGCGCGGAGACTCCAGCGGCGGCGTGCGGCTCGCGCTACAGCACAGCTCTGCGTTACCGCCTGCGCGAAGTCCATCAATTAGAGTCTCTTTCGGAGCCGCCACCGTTTGTCATGGGTGCGTTTAACAGTGCCCTCTGTGTCATCGCCTGCGCGCAGGGACTTGTAAAGCCAGGCGAATATCTCTGGGAGCTCATTTACCCGCACGCGCCGGGAACGCAACACCCTGTGTACAACCCCAACGGGAAGTATATTGTTCGGCTCTACATCGATGGCGCTTTTCGCCGCGTGACAGTTGATGACTACCTCCCCGTCGATGCGCTTGGCCGCCCGCTACTCTCGATCACCTCGGAGAAGGAGTTTTGGCCGGCGATTCTTGCCAAGGCGATCTTCAAGGCCCTTGGCCCTGTGCAACAGCACCAGCTGTTCACCGACCCCGAGGCCATTGTTGCGTGTCTCATGGGCGGGTGGGTCCCGCAGTATATTGACCCGCGCTGCGACTCCGCCGCCGCCTGCCGTGCGCTTTTCTTGTACCAGAGGCAATTGCATAAGAATGCCACAGAGGCGGCTACTGCCTCAAGCCAAAGGTACTGCAGCGGAGCGCCTGAGTCGATCCCCGGCGCGCGGCTTGGGCATCCGGACAATGCCGCGCCGCAGGTGAACGTGGAATCGACACCGGAGAACACACAGGCTCCGGCGGAAGCCGTGTTGGAGCAACTGCCGTTCGCGCCTCCAGCGGTTTTTGCGTGCGGCGTCGAAGGAAAATCTGCGCAGCGGCAAGTTTACGCGATTCGAGAGATTGTGTCGCTGGAGAACACGCTTGCGCTGCGGGTGTTGACCAACACCGCAAATGGTGGCGCCCTTGAAGCACATGTACACACCTGCAAGAGCAGCATCGAGTCCGTGTTGAAGCAGCGGGCAAAAGAGGAGCAAAACAGAAAGGACTGTGCGACGGAAGAAGGTCCGTCCGTGTGGGTCACGCTTGGAGATTTGGCCGCGTGTATGTCTCTCGTTGTGTTCATCCCACTCGACGAGCTATGCGCGCTGCGGCACACTACGCGCCTCGCCGTTGCCGACGAGGCGCCCGCCGCCGGTGGCGCCAGCCGCAGGCGCCACGCAACGTCAGTTGTCAGCTCGCACCTTGGCGCCGAAGGCCACCGGGAGGTGGTGCGCTGGATCCACATCAAGTGCGAGCGTGAGGAGCAGATTGCGTTTGTGAGCATTGGTTCTCCCGCCCCGCCATCGTCTTTGAGTGCCGCGTCCATTGGAAGCAGCTATCCGCCCTCGCCGCGCTCCGGGCGTAGTGTGTCATCGGGAGCAACTTCGCCAGCGTCTCCGCAGCCAGTGGCACCCACGATGAGATGTCTTCCGCGGTCAATGGCCAATGAGGTCACCATGGATCTGTACACGTGGAGCCGCGGTGACCCTTTTAGCTGCGCCGGAAAGTTTGCATACGAGACGGGGCGTCTTTCGTGCAACATCTACACCGTGCCGGTCGGCTCGCACATCTTGCGAATCACCGCCGCAGGAATGGAGCCGCACCATGCGGTGGTGATGCTCGCCACGCGCGAGTTCTTTGCCGGTGACGAGCGAGACGTGTTGCGCGACGCAGGGGTCTTTCGTTTGTGCGATGCAGGTGTACACGAGGGCATCAAGCGCAAAGGGGAGGAGGTTGTTTGGTTCAAACGCCGCCTCGCGGTGAAGGAGCCAACCGTTGCGTCTTTTATTGTTGCGTCGCTTGAGCACACAGAGGACCTCGCCGCACACCGCGATTTGCCGATGACGATGGCAAAGGATACGAAGAGCACACAGGCACGTGTGGTGACCGGAAAAGGCGCTGCAGCTGCGGCAAAGCACGGGAGCATTGACGATCTGCCAGCCGCGCCCTGCGGCATACGGATCATTCAGCACTGCACGCTTGTGTTGATAGACCTCGACACAGGTGCAACGCGCACTGGCGCCATTGGACGGCTTGTAAGACAGACGCTGGAGCCGAACCACAGCGGATACCTTATTATAGTTTACTCCGTTATCGCTCCCGACGAGAATGAAAAGGCGGCCTCAAAAGCAGAAGGTTTAGGCGCCTTGCTATCCGAAGGAGGAGGAAGTGGAAGGGTGGAGGATACACCCGTAGATGCCTCCTCGTTGGTCCACGGGATGACCTCGATGAGTGCCGGAGTTGCTTCATCTGGGGAGAGTTTGATCTTGTCGCGGAAGAATAGCGGCACTGCGGGTACGAATGCGGAATCTTCGATGGCGGAGCCTTTATGCGGGCGGGGATTGTGGAAGCTTACAATTTCGGCAGACCGTTTGTTAGACTCGTACCGCTCCGTTCTACATAGTGTTTCATCCTTCGAGGAACAGGGCCAACTTCGCCGCGGCAGCCGCGCGTTACTCTTTGCGTACATTTGCAGCATCAATGAGCAGACCTGCCTCACGCTGCAGATGGATCTTTATGCGCGCAGTGCAATCCCATTCACTGTAAAAGTCTTTCGTGGGAGTGTTGGCTCTGCTGAAGGGGCGGCGACGGCGCCGCCCCCCGTGTACGTCTCTGATACAAGCACCCGGCACCTCTTTGTGCCGCACGTTATGCTTGACCTCTACGAGAAGTCCCGCACGGTCTCGTACACGGTGGAGGCGTGGATGGACGCGGCGCGCGTGGCGGAGTGGGAGGTGGAGCGGCGGCACGCGCAGGCGCAGAAGTTCCGTTTGGCGCGCGCCGCGGCGGGGGCGGCGGCGGAGGCGCAGCGCGCGGGGGACCTCGCGGCCCACGCGGCGGACCCGCTCGGCTTCGCGGAGCGCCTCGAGCAGAGCGCGTCGGCGCCGGCGGAGGTGGGGGAGTCCGCCGCGGGCGCCTCGCCGCCGGGGCAGGGGGCGAAGAAGACACGCAGCGGCGCGGGCGAGCGCCGGCACCGCCACGCGGACCGCAGTGCCGCCGCGCGCGAGGAGACGCGCCCGCCCCAGCCGTCGCCGCTGCAACTCGACGCAACGGACCCGCCGCTCGCCGTGCGCTTTGCGGTGCAAATGGACTTTTCGGCGCGCGTGGATGTGCGGCCCGCGCCGACGCCAACCGTGGAGCGGGAACCGGTCACTGCTCTGCGCGCTGCCTTTGCGGGGGCGGAGGAACAGGTGCCGCCCCCGCGCCCTTCGCCGCAGGCGGCTTCCGTTGCGTCTCCGCGCGAAACGTCAAAACGCGTTGCGCGGGACGCGGCGGAGGAGGCGCAGCGCGGCGAATTAGGTCGCGCGAATCGCCAGCGATTCCTTCACAACCCGTACAATGTGCTGCTGCCGTACTTACTGACAGACGAGGACTCCCCCACAGCGCCCCGCGTTGTGGTGACGGAGCCCACGGACGAACCGCTCAGTCGCTACGCACCATTGCTCGAGCCCGCGGCATTCCGCGTCGCCCAAGGCAGCCCGCCAGCCCCGCAACAACAACAACAACAACAACCAGAACAACAGCAGCAGCAGCAGCAGCCACAGCAACCGCAACAACAGTTACCACAGGTCCAGTTGCAGCGTGTGGCGAGTGGCTCACAGCAGCCACCTACACAGCGCTCGAAGTCGCCCGGGGACCGCGTGGCCGCTCGCAGCACGACGTTCTCTTCGGCCTCGCTGTCCTCGTCGCCCCCAGCCGCCGAGGAGGACGCGGACGCGGCGGAGATACGGGCACCGGCGGCTGCGCTCGCACTGCGCCTCGCGGACGAAATGCGGCACCAGCACGAGAGGCGCAGCGCGGGGCGCGAGGCCCTCCGAGACGCCGTCCGCGAGTATTGGGTCGCACACGCGCCTGAAAGTGCGGTCGGCTCGCTGCTCGCCCAATACGAGGAGGACGCAACCAAGCAGCGCAGAGGAAAGTCGCGTGTTTCAAGTTGATTCTGGACATGCGCTACGCGTGGCCTTTAGGGAGGAATGTAAAAGAAAAAAAAAGTGAAAAGAGCGGAAAAGCATGTTATTGAGAACACTACTATGTATCCTTTTTTCTTGTTTTTTTTTTTTTATTTGTTTGTTTTGCTGGTTGAGCTCCTTTATGTTCAAGGCTTCTATATGCGCATATGGTAGATGCATGTATATACATGTCTTCGTAGGTGTACGTGTGTTTGCCTTTGAGTCGCGCAGAATTTTTATTTTCTTGAGAGCACGTGTAAGCGCATAACTTAGTTTATAAAAATATGTATATCGGATTTTATATTTGCATTATTAAAATAATTCTATTTATTTTTTCTTCTTTTTTTATTGCGTTGTTTTGAATTATTGCCTCTGCCCGATACGAAAATTTACGAATGGCACCTCTGGTTGAAACGAAAAAAAAAAAGAAAAAAATAGATAAATTATATATTTTTCTCATTGCTCCGCATATAAATAAATATATATATATATATATATATATATATATATATATAGAAATCTGTCATTTGGGTTTCAGCGATGAGTATTGGAAAAAGCGATATTAAGGACATGTCTAATCACAATGGGGATTCGGAATCGATAATGCAAGACAAAAACGCCTTTGCAAATATGTTTCTCTCTCTTTCTAAAATGCGTATTGATGACGATGATGATGATGACTATGAATGTAATAATACTTTCTCCATTCACTCCACAGAGCCGAAACCCGTGTGTTTGGATCCTGATTCAATTACCCCCATTGAGGAAGGCATGCAAATGGGAAACAGTATCGTTGAAGAAGAAGACGATAACGAGAAGGAGAAAACTCATAAAAACTGTCAAGACCACTTCGCAGAAGGTATGGGCTGCGTATATCTACAGAAGCAACAGGTTGGCTCAACAAGGCGCCCATATCCAGTGGATAATTTTAGTCCGTTCCTGCATGCCTCCGCGCCTTTATCAAACGACCAAATTATCGGACAGCTCACAATCCATTTCTCGTCCCCACCGCGCTCACCACCAAGTGAGCGGATGATGTCAGCATCACATACGTTGACGCAGGGAACCGGCGCTTTGGTGTACAGCTCTATTGTTGAACCGCCAATGTGTGGACGTGCACTCGACTTTCGTTCTTTTCTCAAACGCCAACCGGTTCCGCCTGAGGTGGAGGAGGACAATCCAGCTGGCGTGTTCGTTGGGCAGTTGCCTTCCACGTACTCGGAGGAGGACATAGCCGCACTTCTCTGTGCCATTGCTGCGGATGCGGGAGTACACATTCATATCCGGGACGTGAAGAGCCACAACCAGAGTCGAACCTGTGCCTTTGTGGTGATCAATAGGAGTGCGTTACAGGTTCTTCTTAATTATTCAAAGCGCGTTTTGTGCGATGTCTCTTGTGTATGGGTTGTAGATACCGCACAGGCACCGCAACTAAAGGACTACGTAAGCAATTTTGTGCGCGAGCGCCTTCGTGGTGTCCCCAAGGCTGCCCTTGTGCTGGAGGAGCTGACCGCGCAGTGCATGCGCCGCGGCTCCACTGCTGGCAAGGGCACTCGGCACGCTGAGGCCGTTCCCGGCGTTGTGCTCCCGGGCGTGGCGGATGGCTCCCAGGCGGCGCTGCTGCACTCGCAGGCAATGGGAGTTCTCATTCCGCAGGGACTGCCCATTGGCGCCGTGGCGCCCGGCGCCTTCGTGGGCGGCAACCCGGCGCCGATGTATGCCGTGCGCCCCCCCGCCGCGCTCCCGCCGTACGGGTACTGCGTCGCCCCGTCCGTCCCGGTCCCGTTCCCCGTCATGGCGCCGGCGAAGCCCGGGGCGCCAGTCGCGCACGGCATCGGCGTCGGCGCCGGCCCCGCGGGAGGAGTGGCGCCCATGCAGGTAAGGCGCGCTCCAGAGCTGCGGTGCCAGTGCGGCAGCGCGCTGCTGCAATCCCGGCAAGTGGAGGGCACCTGCGCTTTATGTAAGATAGCTATTGCTGCCGGGGATGCGGCGTACGCGTGCCCAATGATACATACGCTCGTGTGTATGCGCTGCATTAGTACGAACTTTTGGGGGAATTATGTCTCGACAGTATCCAATATTGAGAAAAATGTGGAATTTGTGCAGCCTATGAACTACACCGCCGTACAGCAACTGGATCACGGTGGGGGCTCGACTATGTGTACACAATCCCTTCCAGACTTTACTCGAGGAATGCCATATGTCTTGCTTCGGTAGACTAAAGTTAATGGATTGTGGTTCCCGTATCGCTCTCTGACGCACACTTACAGATGACATAGGTATAGGGAAGAAGAGGAGAAAGAGAGAAAAAAGAAAAAAAAAGGTAATTTTATATTGTGTGGGATGCGGTCGCAGGAAGAAAATCGGCTTTTCAGCTGTGAATTCTTTTATAATAGAAGACAGTTCTACTGGAACTCATCGAGCTTTCTAAAGACATATACACACACGCTCACACTACAAGAGGTACAAATATTCAAAGGATAGTATGTCAAGATTGAAGAGAAGATAAGCGTGTTTTTTTTTTTTATATATGGAGTTTTTTCTTTTTAAAAAAATTTTTTATTGCGTTTTATGCATTTTATCTCTTCATTAATTCTTCATTCTTTGATAGTTTGGCGGAATAAAAGGAGGGTATTCTCCGGGTATTTGAGAGCGCTTTTTTTTCATTCCCTCATTTTGTTCTTTTTGTTACAGAACTTCTTCAAGTTTTTTTTTTTTTTTTTTTTTTTTTGTTTGTGCGCGTGCGTGTGAGGGTTTATTATGGCATTTGGCTTGCTGCCAGTATTTTTGTTTCAGAAGACACACTTCTTATTTCTAGTCTGGTTTCTCCTGCATAAAATTATAGGCTGTGAAGTATTCTGTTATCCTTTTTTCTTGGAGCGTTGGAAATGCTTTTGGATTTTTTTTTGTTTTGCAAGAAATAACGATAGTGGAAGGGTTGAAATATTTTACGGATTTTATGAAGGAAACGACCAAAAACGGCTTTTATGTCTTTAAACAAGTTTACCCTTTTTTTTTTTTTTGTGGTCGGTTATATGCGCTTTCATTTTACTTTTTGTGCGGTTTGTTCGTATTTTTTTTTTCCGTTACACTTTTCAGTCTCCGTGTCTCGGATTGAAATGATGCTGAAGATATAATTGAAATTTCTGTGAAGCCGCTGACAAACAACAACAACAAAAAAAAAAAAGGTCAAGGATGGAAATAGGAAAATGGATCTGGTTGGAATCAGCATTATATATATATATATATATATATATATATATGTGTGAACAGCGCTTGTTAGCGTTATGACAAAGAAGTGGAAATTAAGCAATTGAGATAAAAAGAAAAAAAATATATATGAGAATTTACCGAGCTGTTAAGTCATTGTGTTGGAGTTTGACTAGTGTAACATAGAATAGGTGATCCTATTCAGTGGATAGATACGGAAATAAGAATAAATCAGGTTTTTTTATCTTTCTCATCTGTCGTTTTTTTTTTTTTTTGACGCTTTATTCTTTGCTTTTGTTATATCTCATACATATATCACATTTTTTTTTATAAATTTGTGGAGCACCGCCTTTTTTTTTTTTACGTAGGAATTGAGGATCATAAATGTATACGAACTGCTGATCCTGCTTTTTTGTGTGTGCTTTTCTTGTCCATTTGTTTACAAAAAAAAAAAAAAACGGTTCTAATCCACCTGAAAAGTGGAACAAACGTAAACGTATATGTTTTTTTCTTTTTTTTTTTACCCCATTTTGAAAACAAAAAAAAAAAAAGCGAAAATGCTTGAGTCAAATTTAGACTTTCTTGTGTATTTGTTATCATTGTATGTGTGGCGAATCCCTTAGTCGTGCGGACTTTGTTCGTGCCGCCACTAATTTGAAATTTTTTTCTTTTTCTTTAGAATACGTACGGTGCACTGCCATGCCCGCGGGGGACCGCTGGTGCACTAACTGAACTTTTGTTGTACGAGAGCAGCTGCGCACCTCTCTCTCTCTCTCTTTCTCTCTCTCGCGCGACAAAAAACACTTGTCCGCGTATGGTAACTCGCAGAGATAATTATTGGATAAAAATACCACTGTGCCTTTCTTTATAAATAGTAATATTTATATATATATATATTCTGGTTTTGTGTAGTATGCGGATTGTATATGACGCAAAGGAAGATGTAAGGGAAAATGTGGTCCTTTCCTTTTGCTAGTTGTGGAGTCTCGCGAAGACTTCTCTATTGCTGCTGAGCGGGAGAAATTGCGTATGTATAAAATAAAATATCTTACATCTAAAATGGGCGGCAGTTATTGCAAGCATTGGGAGCACTTTATTACAGGAAGAACAGAAAAAAAAAAATCAGTGAAAACGGAGAGTTTAAAAATAAAAATAAAATAAAAGTGTTCCCATTATTGCTTACTGCTTAAGAAAACCAAAGGTGAAGATAAAGTAAAATTAGAATGACAATTGTTTTTTTTTTTGTTTTTCAGAGAGAACTTTGATTAAAGACGATAAGTGAATAAATAGAACCGTCGTCTCCTTGTGTGTGTGTGTGTGTGTGTCTAAAAACGCTTGTTTTATTGAGAAAAATGAACTTACAGATACATTTGACCTCGCATTGTACTCAAAGTGGAAATAACTTTTTTGTGCTGCTTATATATATATATATATATATATATATATATTTCCTTTCGTATTTTCAGTAGACTTCTTAAGGCTTCTCCTGAATATATGTGTACGTCTTTCATTTTTTGAATTGCCGCATAGTGTGCGTTTCTCTCTTAACGCAGAGAGAACCCAAAAACGAATTGTGTTTGTATTCATTAAAAGTGTGCTTTTTGTGAGCGATGCATATAACCTTCGCGGTATTTTTCCTAGCTTCTCATTTTTTTGTTTGTTTTCTCCTATCTACTCCTATATATATAAAAAGAAAAAAAAAGAAAAATTTTTTATTTGGAAAACGAGGAAGTTTGAGTAAGGCAGTGAGTTTTACATGGAAATGATGGTTTGGTTTGCAAAGTCCAAATTAGTTTTGGAGCGGAACGGAAAAATGTGAGCGCCTTTGTCACAACACGCTCGAAACATATGATTTTCTTTCTAAGAAATTATTTTTTTTTCTTTTTTTTTTTTACCGTTGGGTTAGTCTTTTTTTTTGTTTTTGTTTTGTTTTGCTTTTTTTGAGACTACGCTGGAATTTTTGTAGTGTTACAAATATATAAAAATCTTTTCACATTTGCAAGTTGTTTGTCTCTTTTGTTTCTGAGCATGTTCGTATGTCTGCTCTTACTCGCCACAGCCGCCGCCTTTGGCCTTCTTCAACCTCCCACGTGATGCTTTCATTATATTTATTTATCAAAGCTAAATGTGCGGACGTGGCAGGTAGAAATTGGAGGGAAATAGATATGAACTTTTGTTAAAGTGAAAAAGAAAAAAAAGAAAAAAATTACTACGAGAAAGTAGGTCGTAATTTATTGAGCGTTATTTGTCTTTTTTTTTTTTTTACATTGCGTACGTGTTTGCTTTTATTGTGCTTTTGACTCGCTGGACTGTGCAGGATTTTCTCTGCTACAGGAGAACTCAGCATAACTTAGTGTAATTCTCTTTCTTAATTGCGTGAAGACGAGTAGAAACGAAAAACAAAGGGAAAGGGTTATATATTTATTGGGACCGCCTTGCATCTTGAGATAAGGCTTTAACAAGAAATAGAAACTTCTATTATTATTATTATTATTATTGTTTTTTTTTTTATATTGTAGCATCAATTATTGACTTGTGGACCGTGAGGAGGGTCGTTGCATCTTCAATTGAGTTTTTCGCTGCTATTGTTCCAAATAGAGCTTTACTGACAAGTTCTTTTACATGGACAAAACACCTTCGTACTTTAGATACTCTAACTGAAATAAACGAAGAGAGCGAAGAGAAAAAAAAAAAATGAACGAGTTTAGTATAGAGGAAAATGTTTTTTTTTTTTTTTTGTTTCAGGATTATATAGAGCAAATGGAGTCTAGTTGACGCTAACTTATCCCTTTTTTTATTATTATTATTATCTTTTTTTTTTTTTTGCACCTGCCCTTTTATTATTACCATCACGTTTTACTTTTTTTTTTACCTAATGATATATAAAAAAATTTTTTTTAAGGTATTTGAATACTTAACCTTCATTAATTCTGACAATCTATTTTCTCTGTTTCTTTCACCTATGGGGCAAATATTAACTTTTTTTTTTTTTGCATTTTAACCCAAGTTTTGTGAATTCTAAATCAAGTCGTAGAAGAGTACTTATATATATATATATATATATAAACATATATACGTATCACTCAAGATTATAGTCAATGAGCAGGAACGACATCACAAACCATACAACCGTTGGGTCACTCCAGCGCTATTACAGTACCGGTGTGGCGAAGAAAATAAACAAATACGTAGCCGATTTTGTGCCTTATATAAATAATTTTGGCAGCATTGAATGTTCTTTTGCTGAGCAAAATGGTCATACGCTTCTTCAACTCGTGTGCATGTTGTTTGTTCCACCCCCGACAAACTGTGGCAGTGACATTGGGGCTGGCCGCAACGGAGAGGTATCTCCATTATATGTTCTTGTTGTGTTTCCCCCGAATTTTCCTTCCGTCCCTCCGCATTGTGTCCTCTTAGCGAACCGCTACCAGTACCGGAACATCACTCAATGGATGGTGCGTCCATCATCGCGAGTGGTGGCGAAGGACGGTGCTATGCAATTATCTGAGTTTTCGCTTTTGAAAGGAACTGCGCCACCGTATACCTTAATGGGGATCCTAGTTGCGGTGGTGGACCAGTTTGAAGTGGAGTTTCCTTTGGTCCCCGTCGGCTCCAGCGAGAAGGCGAGAGGTGCCGCGGAGGCACACGAAAGCGCGGGGGCGCAGCGTGCCGTCATTCAGCCCGCGGCCGAGGCACTGATGGTGCACCTCATGTCCAAGGCCGAAGGGTACCTCGACACCAGGCAGCAGGCACTGACTTACTTCAATCATCTGTTGAGGTCTGGCGGCGCGCTGCGAGAGGCGCGGGACACACTAAAAGCAAGAAAGGAAGAGCTGCTGCACTACTCCCCCGCTGTGGGTGAGGTTGAACGTCTGTTATCAGCGCTTTCGCCCCGGGCGGACGACGTGGCGGAGCACTCGCAGTGTCTCGTTCCAGTAGATCCTCTGCAGGCGCGCGCGCTGGAGCTGCTTGGAGAGATTCACGCCTCCGACGACGCCCTCGACCTGCTGGAGAGGTCGCTCCGGGCCGGCCAGCTCTCCTGCGACGAGTATGTTCGCTTAGTGTCCGATGTTGGGCGAAAGCAGTTCGAGGCTCGGTTTCTCTTTGCTCGTGTCACGGAGGCCGTTAGCCGCGCCGCTTCACGAACTCCGCCTGACGACGCCGTGTCCGCTAAGGCAACGGGCAAAAGCACACCGAGTCCTCCACAAAGAGAACCCCTTGCGCGCGGGAGGCACCAGGTGCCCCACATACCACCCAAAATTGATATTTTTGATGTTCTTAAGAGGGAATTCCCAGAAGTTGGAACCGAAATGATCAAGGCGGTACTTAACCTTGCTGATGGGAACCTTCAAGGGGCTCGAGTGCAACTGAAGGCCATGCTGTCCTGATGCTGTTTTAGTAGTAACAATTATTTTCTGTTTTTTTTTTTTTTGTATTTTTTTTTTTTTCTATTGTAGTTGTTATTGCGTTCTTTGCTTCTCGGAGAGTAAGTCTAAAGACAAAGAGAATGGAAAAGTTGGAATATCTCACGGCATGACGCATGAGGTAGTATGTGCTTTGCATTTGCACAAGTAAAAATGATTATGTGAGTGGCGGCTAAAAATTGAGTATTCAATTTTACCTTTTCCTCACCGTATTGCGGGGGAAGGAAAAAAAACAAAACAAAAAAACACTATTATTAGTCTGAATCAAATGTCAACTTTATATCAGCGCAGAGCTGCCCTTTTTGTGCGTGTTTCTTGTTCCATTCCATAATAGGCAATCCGTCTCAAGTTGAAATGCAGGCTTCCTCCTTTTTTTTTTTTTTCTCATACATTGCAATACTTTTTTTTGTTTTTTTTTTTTGTTTTTGTAGTGCCAGATCAAAGGAAATCCTTCGCAGTATAGGAGAAACAGTTTTGGGTTGGGGTAGCTGTGAAGTGTATTTATGCTTTTACTCCACGCGCATCGAACCGTCCGTCAGTGTACATCTTCTCACAGAAGATGGAAACTTACGTGGTTTGGTTAGTTTTCTTGATTTCTATTGTATAAGAAGAAGTAGAAGAAGTGCAGCGGGGCGTAGAAGCAATATTGGTTATATCCCAATGTTTTTTTTTTTCTTTTCATTGCACACGTCATAATGCTGCGCACAGATTCGCACCATAACTTTGGCAAGTTCTCGGCATGAAATGCTAAATGCTCTTCATAATTCTGCTCATCTATGACAAGAAAATGGAAAGGAAAAAAAAAAAAAAGATAATGCATTCTTACTTAACTGTGCTTATTGCCGTTGAAGAAACTATATTAGCGGATTGGATTATGTGTAGCGAAAGTAAAAGTGAGTTTGCGCGAGGATTGCCGACACTATATCCCGAGAGGGCTGCGCAGGGATTGGATTACACTGAGAACTGTGAGGGCAGTGGTGGGGTCAAGCGGAAGGAAAAGGAGAGGTGAAACTATTACATCCAGTGTGAAAACCACACAAAGTTCGTATGCTGCATTCCACTACCGCTCGCACGGGAATAATAAGAGTTGTTTTGTTTTTTTTTGTGTTTTTATCTCTTGAGAAAATTTCTGAGCGCTTTGAGTGGAGCGGGGCTCCGCATACGCACACCTCGAGAGACGATGGAAAGAGTGAACAGCGATTTTGGAGTGTCTACAGGCGCAATTGAAGGACTTCTCAGCATTTTCTTTCCGCCTTTGGGGGGAAAAAAAAGGAAAGAAAAAACAGTAAAGTTTCAATTGCGAAAAACGCGGGATAGTTCCCATCATAGATTCCACCGAGGAGCGGCCATGAATGCCTTCAGCCGTGCAGATATGGTGCAAGAGATTGCATTGGACCTGCGGTGAAGTTTCGCTCATCGTATCACTCTTGCGCCTCGCTATACGGCGCCTGCCCCGTCCTCCACAACGTTGGTTTGGAAAATGTCTTCAACCTTTGTTAGTGCAGTGCCCGCACAGAGTTTAAAAGTGTGTTTTTGTGTTTTCTAAACTATATGGAAAAGGGCGTTGAATAATCTGCGAGATAAACCTCCCGGATGTTGGATGTCTTATTGTACACAGGATTCTTTCTCTATTCAGCAGTAATGTTTTAAAGGCTTTTTTTTTCATTCTGGAGGAGGTGCGCCCTTCTTTACTGCTTTTGGACTAGATTTTTTCGTATTCTTTATGCTTTTTTATTTTTATTTTTTATTTTTTAATATAATGTGTTTACATATTTATATGCAGCCAAAACTCGTGTATGTGCCGTGTGTGTGTGTGTGTGTATGGCGGGAGAGGTAACAAATAAAAAGTCGAGAACCACTGGTCTCATAAATTAGCCCATCGTATTTTATTTTTATTTTTAGAGAAAATTTCAAGGACAAGACGACGGAAACACATGCGAATGAATAACTATATTTGAAATGGTTTTTTTTTTTTTTCTCTTGTTATTCCTGTTTTTCCTTTATTATTATTATTAATGTTTTGTTTTTTGATTTTAGTTCGTGTTGAGTGCGTCCCGCTTGCAGCATTGTTCTTACCTGACTGCCTTTTTGGAAAACAATCTTTTTATTTTTATTTTATTTATTTTCTCTTTGCCCCACTTCCCATCATCTCCGTGTCGCACACAGCACTGCTGAGGTGCCACCCGCATCGATGGAATCAAGCAGCGGCTCAGGCTCCTCTGACATCCCGGAGGACACGCTGCGCACCGCGCCCGGCACTTCGCCCCGTCCGCCGCCGCAGAGCAGTGCGTCCGCTGCCGCACCCGCGCGGGGGACGTCACTCCCCGAGCCCCACCCGCACGCGCCGCCGCCGCGAGGCCGAAGCAATCCGCTGGCGGGGGCGCCGCGCGCGACGGGGCCGCCGGAGGCGGAGGTGAGAGTTCCCATCACGGATGACTCACCCGACAAGGCACCCGCGCCAGTGGTGGAGTCTCAGGCGCACAGCACGCCCCCGGCCATCACGGAAACTCCCGCGGCGACGAATGCAGAAGAAAATACAGTGAATGTAAAGGAAAAGAAGGATGTGCTGACATTGCAATTGCCTGGTGGTAATAATGAAGGCAGTAATGAGTCGCTTGTTTCGCAGCTGACCACTTCAAGTTCGCTCATAGCGACGGAGCCAAACTCTAGGCAAAACCTTTTTCAAAGAATGAATTTTTCAAATTACACGAGGCCACAGACGGCAGGAATTCTTCACTCTGTACCCTCTTTTTCACGTGATGTGACCTTCAGAAACAACAAAAGCAGTGACATTCTTCCAGACAGCTATAGTACTCGCGTACTGTTCGATCCAATTGACGCAGTGACAGACACAGTGTTCCTCTCTGTGAGTGTTCTAGGAATGACTCAGTTGCATGCGGACCCGTCGGTAGTTCACCCGTTCGTGCGCGTTTGGTTGCTCAACGGTACAACTGGCGAAAGTCTTCTCGTCCCCGTGGAAGGTTGCGCGCCGTTTGCGCTCACGCATCCTGTAGACATCCGCCTGCGTCGCACACGCGCGCCCTGGTGGGGAGCGGAGCTTTTTTTGCGTTTACTGCCGTGCGCAATGAAAACAGAATCGAACGCGGTATTGCTATTGGAGGTTCTCGATACGTGCAATGAGTCTCTTCAAGGTTACCGATTGCGGAGCGGGGGTCTGTACCCTGTTTGCTGGGGGTTTGTGAAGATTCATGACATGTACGATAGGCCTAATTTTAGGGAGCGAATGCACGTGGAAATGTTTCCTTTTCCGCACCGAGTCTCATTGTTTACTCGAGCTTTGCAGCAGCTCCTTCCGTTTTCGCTTTCTTCAGATGCAGTTTGGGCAGAAGCAAAAACCCCAAAGCCGCCGTCTTTTTCACGGGTATTGTCGCAGGAAGAAGCAATTACATTTTCCTCTGCTGTTGCTTTTCCATCTTCTTCTTTAGCAGGTGAAGCACCAACAGCAACAGCGACAGAGACTTTCTTACGTCCACCAAATCTCTTTTATATTTACAGAGACGCGCGCAACCGCAAGCTGCCCTATGGAGCGGGGATAACCATCACAGTTAAGTCCGTAAAGGATAGTCTTTACCAGCCACGTGAGACAGTTATTCTGCCTTATGAAGAGTATCTGCTGAACGAACTAACTCTAGTAACTGGTGAGCCGTTGTGTCGGGGCTCCCTCACGGCGGCTGCCGCAATTCCGATGGAAAGGCGAACAAGGAATGTGACGTTTACTTTAGTGAATGCAGCTGCCTTGGGTAGCTCCTACTTACGTAAGCCGAGTGAGCGCGTTTTACCTCCGGCTCAAATCTTACAGCAGATGCAAATCAAAGGGCGGGTAACGTGTGTTGCCTTTTCTCACAACACTGCTCTCCTGGCTATGGGTGTCACAACAGATTTTCAGCATGTTGTTCAGCTACGCAATTCGCTGGAAAGGGAGATGCATACTCTGAGTATTTGTCGCGGGCACGAAGGTCATATTCACCACGTAGCCTTCCGCTCTGACGCTCAATTGCTGCTTTCGTGCTCCTCTGATAAAACAGTTAGGGTGTGGCAACTTGACTGTCCTGTTCATGGACCGGGGACAAATGTAAGCATGCAACTTTACTGCTTGTGCAAGCTACCACATGATTTCCCTGTTTACTGTGCTATTTTTTATCAGAAGCACATTATCACATGCGGGTTTGATCCGCGACTTTTTGTCTGGTGCTATGACCGAAAATTTTCGGATGAACTTACTGAGCTCGATTCAATTGTTCCGGATGCGTACCATCGTAAGGCACATGAAGTTATTCCTGTAGATTCTACAAGCCCTGCGGAAGTACAGATACCTATTGACTCGACTGAACCTTTTCTCGGTCAGTTAGTCTCTGTTACAACGGAGAATAATAAATCGCCCATTTATGCGATCTGTGCGACAGAGCTCAAACGCGTATGCTCTGTTGATGCCGCCGGTAACGTGGTGATCTGGCGCGCTACGTGTGCGCAAATGGAAGGCGGAAAAAGCGTGTGGCAATTGTCTTCCCGTCACCGCTTTAAATGTCAAGGCGCAACTCGTGTAGAAATCTGTGGCTCACAAGCATTCGTAACATGTGCAAAAACTGCTGTGGTTTACCTCTTTGATGTCGCAGCGTACCGGCTGGTGCGAGAGATCTCCCTGCACCAGCGCCCGTACCTTCCGGCGGTCACACTGCTGCCCGACGGAGAGGCATTCATCGCCGCAACGGGCGACGGGAGACTGTTAAGTTGGGAGTGCAGCACCGGGGCGCTCTGCACGTCAAGCGAGGGATACGCAGAGGCGCAGGTGCAGTTTGCGGCTGCGCGCATTGCGTGGGCAAACAGTGAACAGGTGGGTGCTCTTGTGGGAAACAAGGGTACCGCCGGGTACACACCCATCGCTATCATTGGGACGCCGCGCAAAGAAGCGAGTGTCATTAAACAATCGAATCCGCAAGCTCCGGATATGTTCCGCGCTCAATTTGGTGGTGGAATTGCTACGTCGCAACGGTGGAATCGCTCGAGCTTAACAAATACAAGACAGAGGCGCGTCCTTGTTAAAGAAACTGCGGAAGGGGGAGGTTTTGAAAGTTTCTTGTCGCCTCGCGAGAGCTTTTCCTCAGATAAGAGGACCCGCATGGGGCAGATTATTTCTTTGTGGAAAGGACTTGCTCGGCGACACTACCGTGCAACAGGGGGCGCTGAGGACAGAACTGTTGGTGTTCGAGGCCCCGCAGCAAAGTACGCTGTTTCCGAGTAACCCTTGGACGATCTATAGCATACCTAGTAGCCTTGCGAATGTCTTTTTTGGATAGAAAGTTTATAGAGAATGGCCCTTTTTCCTTTCTCGTTAGCGTGAAAGGAAATTTGATCACTAGTCCGTGTTCTTGTTGCTATTCATGTTGCATTCTATATATGTGAAGTTAAAAGTGCGCAGTTTATTTTTTGCGCTTTGATGACATTTGTCCTTAATGGTATATATACATACACATTTTTTGCTGGAATACCATAACCAGCTTTATTATTATTTTAGCTATCATCCTTTGCGTTTTTGAGTGCATTTTCGTATCTCTATCTCATTCTCTCTCTCTCTCTCTCTCATTTGTATTTTTTTGTGCCTTTGTGAAGCAAAG
This sequence comes from Trypanosoma boissoni, assembly GCA_030849725.1. Taxonomy (NCBI): domain Eukaryota; phylum Euglenozoa; class Kinetoplastea; order Trypanosomatida; family Trypanosomatidae; genus Trypanosoma; species Trypanosoma boissoni. The sequence continues at coordinate 103,119 of JASANW010001407.1, read as the reverse complement.
CAACGTTTTTATCTATATTAAGCGAGTCATGTCATTGGCGTTTGACGAATACGGTCGTCCTTTCCTTCTGGTAAAGGAACAAGCGCAGAAGGAGCGCGTAACAGGTGTGGAGGCACAGAAGGCCAACATCCTGGCTGCCATGAGCATCTCAAATGTCCTCAAGACTAGTCTTGGTCCGCGAGGCATGGACAAGATCCTGGTGACGCAAGACAATGATGTGGTTGTAACAAATGACGGTGCAACGATTGTAGACCTGATGGACATCGACAACGAGATTGGTCAGCTAATGGTGGAGTTGAGCAAGTCGCAAGACTCAGAGATTGGCGATGGAACGACTGGTGTCGTGTGTTTCGCTGGTGCACTGCTCGAAAAAGCGGCTACACTTCTTGACAAGGGTATTCACAGCTCTCGCATTGCAGAAGGTTTCGAAAAGGGTTGTGAAGTCGCATGCAAGCGCCTTGAGGAGGTTGCCGATACAGTCACCGTGAGCCGCGAGGAATACGAGTGCCTCCTGCAAACCGCCCGTTCAACGCTTAACTCGAAGGTTGTGAACCGCGATCGTGATCACCTCGCAAAGATATGCGTCGACGCTATTCTTTCCGTTGCCGACATGGAGCGCCGTGACGTGAACATGGATCTTATCAAGGTGGAGGGGAAAGTTGGTGGCGCCTTGGAGGAGACTTGCTTAGTGGACGGTATAGTCATCGATAAGGACTTTTCTCATCCACAGATGCCAAAGCACCTTGTGAACCCAAAGATTGCTATTCTCACATGCCCCTTTGAGCCACCGAAACCCAAGACAAAGCATACGGTTCACATCTCCAGTGCAGAGCACATGACGGAGATTCACGACCAAGAACAGGAGTACTTCCGTAAGCAAGTACAGCTGTGCAAGGACTCCGGAGCTGATCTCGTGATCTGCCAGTGGGGATTTGACGATGAAGCAAACTACCTGCTTTACCGCAACGAGCTACCGGCCATTCGATGGGTCGGTGGTGTCGAGCTTGAAATGATTGCCATCGCCACTGGTGGTCGTATCATTCCACGCTTTGAGGAGCTCCTGCCGTCGAAGCTCGGCACATGCGGATCCGTGCGGGAGGTGGGATTCGGCACCACAAAGGATCGAATGATCTTCATTGAGAAGTGCCCGAATAGCAAGGCTGTTACAATCTTTATCCGTGGCGGTAACAAGATGATGATCGAAGAGGCAAAACGCTCCCTTCACGATGCCTTGTGCATGGTGCGCAACCTCGTTCGTGACAACCGCGTGGTATACGGTGGTGGGTCGGCTGAAATTGCAGCATCAACAGCAGTGCTGAACTACGCCGACACAGTATCAACGGTTGACCAGTATGCTATCCGAAGCTTTGCAGACGCATTGGAGTTTATTCCCATTAACTTAGCGCTCAACAGCGGTCTTGATCCGATCAAGGCTCTCTCGGAGGCGCGACTTGCACAGGTGGAGAAGAAGAACCCGTACGCTGGTGTGGACTGCATGGATAATGGTACAATCGATATGAAGCAACAGCAAGTGTTCGAGACGCTCCACGGAAAGTGTTCGCAGCTTCGTCTTGCCACCCAAGTAGTTAAGATGATTTTAAAGGTGGATGACGTAATTGTTACACATCCTGAAGAGGAGGAGCAATAGATTATTGGAGAAAAAAAAAAAGAAGAAGGAGATAGATAAAAAGAGAGTGTGCGAGAGAGAGAGGGTAAGAAACAGAAGAAGAAAAAAAAGAAAAAAAAAACACAGCTGTGAAGTTACAAATATTATGAATCCCAGCGTCACCCCGGTTAGCATGATCTACTTAAGAATGAAATTCAAAAACGAAAGGTGGGTGAATCTTCTTCTGTTTAAATTTTCCTCTGCTTTATTATTCTAACTGCACAAAATACCCTTGAAGGTGGGGATGAAATGAAAAGGTGAAACACAGAAAGAACGAAAAAAAAAAAAGCATAAGCGTAAGTGTCTAGAAAGGAGGTGAATAACTATTACACAAATATATCAAAAAAGGAATAGGCCATTTTTTTCTCTGTTTTTTTAGTGGCCGTTCACCTTTTTTTTTCTGTTTGTTTGTTTTGGTATTGTTCTTCAGCTCATGGTCCACATTGGTAAATATCACTACATTCGATAAATGAATGTGTTTTTATTGTATGTGCGTGTTTTTTTGTTTGTTTATTTAACACACTGTGTGGTAAGTATGTGTACACATTGTACTCTTATGCAAAGATTTCTGAACAAAATGACTTTTTCTCTATTATTTCTACTTTTTTCGCCGATACACACTTTGGAATGCTTGTTGTTTCTTTCTGTGCTAGAAAGAAGCCCAATTCGATTGCTTCTTCTGGGATTCCCTTTCCAGGTATTGGATGTATCACCGTCCTGGCCATCAAGCATTGGCCCCACCACCGAACTTTGCAATAGTTGAGACGAATGTTTACCGCAGTGCCTATCCGACTTCGGCGAGTGTGCCATATTTAAGGCACATTGGTATCAAAACAATTGTGCTTCTCTCCATTGAGCTTCTTCCCGGTCCCGTTGTCCGTCTCCTTGCGTCTTCAGAAAAAGATAAGAAGGAGCCAGCGGGCTCTAGTAAAACCCCTGCCGTGTCGCACATCCGCATTGTCTCCGCAGCGAACCTCACCAACTGGATGAACGAGTACTTGTGGACACGGGATGACTTTGCCGTTTCGGACCTTCAGCGTGCTATAGACTTTGCCCTCGACACGGAATTCCATCCGGTTCTCTTTGCGTGCCCGACAGGGGAAGTGCAGACGAGTGTGATTGTGGCCTGCATGCGTCGTTACCAGGGCTGGACCGTCACCGCTGCCCTCGCGGAAAGCGATCTTTTCGTCGACATCACACGTGAAGTGCGGCCCAGCGTGATGCGTTTTATCGAACGCTGGGACCCGCGGGATCATCCCGTCCACGAGTCAGACATTGCGCTGCGCAAGCGCGAACTACTGATGCGTGAGCGCCAGGAGGAGCACAGGCGCCGCAGCGATGCGGATGTGTTTGCCGCGGCAGGCGCGGATCCCAGCAAGGACGATGCGGTGCCCACAGTGCGCATTGCGGAGTGGTACACAACGGCACTTGCGCGGAGGGCATCGCTCGCGGCGGCCATTGCAGCGGCGCGCAGGCGCGGGCCCACAGACGCAGCGGCGCTGGAGCCGCACGAGCGGTTTCTCGGCGTACTGAACCCGCCAGCGCTTGATGGGCGCTCCTGCTTTACAAAAGAGTCGATTGTTGAGGAGGACGATGACTAGGTGAGTTAAAGAGAAGTGGAATTATTGGGGTTTCGTCATGCACCTTGGATTTATCTCCTTTTTAGTTCCTTCTTTTTTCGTTTTTTTTTTTTTTTTTGTCCTCCCTAGTTTATGTGTTTGTGAATTAATATATACATATAAATATATGTATATATACCATGGAAATTCTACTAAAGTTTTCTCTGCTGTTTTCTTTTTGGATGCTTGCTTGTGGTTATTATTGGATTTTTTTTCTTTGTGGATTTTTGTTCTTTCATTTATATTCTTTTTCTCTTCGGCTAAGCCTTTGTAGAAACGAAGCAGGCGTTCACTCTTTGAGTCATGCGGGTGAGAAGACCAACCAAGGCTCCTCCCGCCGAGTTTTCTCTGGCACTTCCCGCTCTAGAGCGATTGAATGAACTCCAGGTTCAGCAAAAAAGTGGGTTTTGCATTAATGTGGATGATACTATTGTGTCCCCAATGATTATGGAAAATGGACCACTGGCTCCTAGTGTTGACACCAACAGTGCAACGGGTGCCCGCTTTATTCATCTCAACAACACGAATCTTTTTGTTCTTATGGATGGTGTGTCAATGTGCACTGAAAGTAAAGTTCTGCGCACAGAAGACTCAAATCCACATAACGCAAGTGAAAATTTCTCCTTGTGTGGCACAAAGCATAACAACAAGAAAAACGCAACCTCTCTCGAGGATTCCGTGGAGGCGGCAATTCGCGACATTGAGTGCGATTCGTGCTCCCCGGTAAGATCACCAATTGCGAAGTATCCGCCGGTGAGCAACCGGGAAGACTCAGTAACTGTGCACTGTGTGCCCAGTGGATATGCCGCACTTTTTGAAAATAAGGCAAATGCAGAAGGAGCGTTTGGTGTTGCGCCAAACAATCTCTTGAGGACGACTGGTCGGACCCGCGGGTTTGTTCCCTATGGGTCCTCTCGGCCCAAACCGAACACTGCGGAGTCAGCAGTGAAGCACACAACGCCCCGAGCCGCTGTGGCAGTGGCGTCGGCCCCTTCGGCGGGGGTTGCAAGTTTAAAGAAGACAATGCCCACACAGAATGGTGTGTCTTCTGTTTTTTCTGGTGCCTCGTCCACGGCGGGTGAATCCGATCGCCGCACTCTATGCTCAGAGAAAGGTAGAGAGACGAATGCTAAGGTAGGCGCTTCCAAAAAAGGGCGATCAATATGCAGCAATGATATTGGGATGAATAACCGCTCACTTGACTTGGACACGCTTGAGATGCTGGACTTTATTGGCCGCGGCTCACAAGGATCCGTCCACCGTGTCGCGCTGGATGGGAAGCTTTACGCGCTCAAGTGTGTCGACGTGAAGGAGGCGATTGAGTCCGCTGAGGCTGTGGAACGGCAGGGTCGAAAACGCGGTCTCGTGAAGGAACTCAACATGATTCGCTTACAACGTACGCGCGAACGACCGGTCCATTTAATGCAGATGTTTAATGCGGTGGCGACATTGTATAATGAGCGGCAACAATTGCACATTCTTATGGAGTTGATGAACTTCAGTGTAGAGGATACACAGTGTATGGTGTCACGCATTCCCTCCGCGGAACTTATGAAGTTAACACAGTCAACTTTTCGTCACCTCATGGCTGGAACAACACAGGTTCAGCAACAACTGGATGCACTATTGAAGCAGCAATCCACTTCATGTATGCGTCTTATAGGAAGGAATTCGTTCAACACAGCGGAAGATTGGGAATTGAATATCGATAGACAGACGCCTGTTCCCGAAATCATTCTTTCCATTTTGGCAGCGGATGTCCTTAAGGGTTTAAAGGAGCTGCACGAATCCTATCACTTTGTGCACTGTGATTTGAAGCCAGCCAATCTATTGTTGAGCTTTGACAGGATGAGTTTCAAAATAGCAGACTTTGGCTGTGGGTGCCAGATGGACTCAGAAACACATATTGTGCGACGTCTGGGTGTCGATCTCGGCTCGACACAATACAAGGCACCAGAACGACTGCCTTGCGAACGGGTTAATTCGTCGTGCATGATTGACGAAGAAGAAGTGTCGGTTGTGGAGTTTACCGCTGCTTCGGATGTATGGTCTTTGGGCGTTATGCTGCTTGAACTTAGCAATGGGGCAAACCCGTGCTTTTCTTTCAAGTCAGACTTTTGGAACTATCTAAGTAATTTGAAGCTTTCACGAATGGTAAAGCCACTCTCATGGTCAGCGGCACTGTGTGATTTTATTGTGCGTTGCCTTGTTATCGATCCCGCAGAGCGCTGGTCAGTCAGCATGCTACTACAGCATCCATTTATTCTTAAATACAGCGGTGTACCGCGTTTGAAATTAAAGGCATTTATGGATCGACTTGTAGTGGAGTCGAAAACATTTCACAAGCGTCAACAGCGCGAGATGTTGGAAAGACAAATTTTGTTGAGTAGAGGCAATAAGGCAAGCGACACATACAAGAAGCAGAGTCGGTCGCGGTGGAAAGGGTTTACAGGATTTCTATCAGTGGCCCCGGGGGTTCAAGACGAGGAAAAGTTTCCGTCTCTGAGTGCCCAATGAGTATCGGATCCAACCCTCGTGACTCCTTTCTCTCCTCATATTTTTTTTTTCGTCTAAAACGTTGAAGAGAAACAAAGAAAAACTAAAACAATAGAAAAAAAATGTGGAAAGCGAAAAGAAAAAAGTGGTGAAAATGAACAAACGCTACACCAACGCATGAGAGAACCAATGGGGAGTTCAGAGGTGGATTGGCTATATCGTATATATAGCTAAACTGTTGCAACAATAAGAATGGGCTTAACTGCGGGGTGTTTTAGCAATATGCCCCCACAACCAGAAAATTCATCCTTTGAGTAACAGTGAGTTTGCTGTTGTTCTTGTTGAATGCATTTTTTTCATTTTAGCATATATATATATATATATATTTTTTTTTTTTTTTGCGCGCGCGTCTGTGTGTATGTGTTTACTTTATGTCCTCTTTTGTTTAACTTATTCAAAAGGAAAACCTGCCAGTACCAATGGCTGGAAAGGGGCGAACCATGATTATTGGCACAAGCTCTGTCTTTCGGGCAGATACGCTTCGTTCTTCATTTGGAGACTTATTTCGAGACTTTATTGTATTACCGCCTGACATTGACGAAAAGTCGCACCGTGCCGACGATCCTTATGAACTGACTGCATTGATTGCCCGAGCAAAAATGAATGCCGTGCTCGAGAAGCTGAGAGCAAATCGTCCGGATATTTGTAGTGGTGTGGCAGTGACAATTGACCAAGTGGTCGTCACGACCGACGGCGAGGTTCGGGAAAAGCCAATATCTATCGAAGAGAACCGAAAATTTCTCTTAACATACTCCAACAGCAGCGTATGTACAGTTGGTGCTTATGCTGCTCATTCTTTGGAAACCGGTAGGACAGTTATCGAGCATCAGAAGACGGAAACATTCTTTTCCAAGTATGATGCGGATGTTGTGGAACGCGTTATTGCGCGTGGGGCAAGCAAGAACAGCGCTGGTGGTTTTGTTGTTGAGGACGAGGAACTGCGGGAATTTGTCCAGCGGGTGGACGGGACGCTGGAGGGCGTGCAGGGTATGGATCCTGCTATTGTGGCCTCTCTGTTGCAGAAATTGGAGATATTAGAGAGCTAAGAAAAAATTAAAGGGGTTTCATAAGCTAAAAAAAGAAGTAGGCATATGAAGGGAGGAACGTTAATGCTTATTTTATATTGGAAGTCTTAAGCCTTTGTTCTCTGTTATTATTTATTTACTTGACGATTTTGTCGCTGTTCTTGATATTATGCAATTCTTTTGACATGCGCTTAATATTTCCTTTTAATTGTCTTTTTTTTTTTTTTTCTGTTTTTGTTGATGTTGTTCCCATTTCTTTGTGCTTACAACGAAGCGAAGAGAGAAGTTAGGGTGGTGGTGGTGGTGGTGGTGGTAAAGACACACACACACACACACACACACACACACACTCGGAAAAACAAACAAACGAATAAACGATTAAGAAACAATGCAAGGATTATTTGAGCAATTGCGAAGTATAGTGGACGTTGAAGATGGTGATAGCGTTCCCAATAAAGCTATTGAGGCTGAAGTTGATAATCTGCCCAATGACGTGAATGAGTTGAAGTCCCGTCTCACTGATGCTCTCCGCCGCGTGGAGACTGCGTCTGAGCAGTGGAAAGAACTCTGCAGTGAGAGCTGCGCAATCGAGTCCGAACTCGCCGCGCTGCGCCTCCGCTACAATACCTCGCGCGAGCAGTGGCAGCTGGTGCACCAGTTCGACCAGGAGACCATTGATGCGCTGCTCGAGGAGCGCCTTGCCGCGCGCGCTGGGGACCCCGACGCGCCCGACGCGACCTTCATCGCCTCCCTGCGCAGCCAGAACGCGACGATGCGGGCGCTCATTCAGAAGTACGGCGAGGCGCGCGACCGGGCGAGGCTCGACGGGCACCCCCCGCCGCCCGAGCCGGTGCCGGTGGCGGAGCCCGCGGCCGGCGTCGCCGCTCTCGAGGCGGAGCTGAGCCGCCAGGCGCGCGCCCTCGCCGCCCTCGCGCGCGAGCGGCGGGAGGCGCCCGGGCACGCGGCGGCGGCTCCAGAGGCCCCCGAGGCGCCAATGGCGCCAGAGGCCCCAGCGGAGCCCGCGGCCGAGCTCCCGAGCGCGAGCGCGAGCGCGGCGGACGAGGCGCAGCTGGCCGCGGCGCGCGAGGAGGCGCTCCACGCACTGTACCGCGACGTGCAGCTGCTGCGCGCGCGCAACGCGGAGCTCGACGCGCAGCTCGCCGGCGCGGGGGAGCAAGCCGCGCAGCTCGCCGCCGAAGCCGCCGCCGCGCGCGAGGAGTGTCTCGCGGAGCGCCGGCGCGCCGAGGAGTGGCGCGACGCGGCAGAGCGCGCGCACCAGGAGCGGCAGCGCGCCGGCAGAGAGTTGGCCGCCGCCGGCGACGAACTCCGCCGCGCGCGGTGGCTCGCAGAGATGCGCTCAGCGCCGCAAGTGGAAGTGCAAATGCAGGCACCGCCGCCACCGCCGCCGCCGGGGCCAGGCGCCGCGCAGACAGCGCAGGCAGTCGGCGCAAAGGCGCAGTTTGCGCTGCGCGACTGGAGACGCGTGCTCGGCAGGCGCAGTCGCGCGCTCGTCGCGACAGCGGCATTCGTTGCATTTGTCACGCTGTTCTTCACGATGACGGGCGGCGGCGCGGCGGAACATGAAATGGTCGCGCTGCGTCTGCAGGAAGAACTGCGCCTCTGCCGTATGAAGCTCATGACAGGCGGTGCTGCCGCTGCCGCTGCACCGCGGGCATAGGACCGGCGAAGTCATTTGTTGCTGGAGTGCCGCTTCAGCACGTTTATCTCTGCGAGCGACGTCTACTGTTTATTATTATTTGGTACTGTTTCTTAGTTGGTAGCTTTGCGTTCTATCTTTTTTTTTTTTACCTATACGTATAATATATGTATACATATTTATTTATTTATATGTATTAGTGTTGTAAGAATGTATTCATTTCTCCCGTTGTGTGTTGGGGTAGGTGGGGGGGGTACGCTTTCCGTACATGCACTTATATTGGGTAATTTCTCCTTAATTGTTTTTTTTTTTTTTCTACTAAGCATCAGTGCATCTTGTTACACTATGGTGCTTGTTCTTGCGGTGGGAGATCTTCACGTGCCGCAGCGCGCCGCAGCCATTCCGGAGGTTTTTACGCAGATGTTTACACCCGGCCGCATTCACACCGTTCTCATTACCGGCAATGTCGGATGTCAGGAGATGTACGATTACTTTCGGAGCATCTCTTCAGAGGTATACTGCGCAAAGGGGGAGTTTGATTTCTGGACGAACAAGCTAAAAGAGACGCATGTGATTACTGTCGAGGATCTGCGAATTGGTCTCATTCATGGTCATCAAGTGGTGCCGTGTGCTGACAAGGACTCCCTCGCGATTATGCAGCGCAAACTCGATGTAGACGTCCTTGTGTATGGTGGGACACACCACACCAAGACCTTTGAGTTTGACAATAATCTCTTTATTAATCCTGGATCCATAACTGGAGCCTTTACTCCAACTCAGCCGGACGCGACGCCCTCTTTTGTACTGCTCGATATTAAGGAAAAGACTGTCGCGTCTTTTCTGTATCAGTACGCACCAGGAGAGGGCACGGGCGGGGAGGATTATATAATTAAGCGAAAGGTGTGGACAAAAGAGTAGCGGTATTTTGCGTTTTTTTTTTTTGTATATATCTCTGAAAGTGGTGTTGATGGGGAGACAGAAGAATTGAAAGAAAGGAGAGCCCCCTTGTTGTTATCGATTTTTAATTGATTACGGTTCGCGTTTATCGGGTTGTAAAGAAAAAAAAAGAATAGATGAAATCCAGAGTGACACAACAAGTTGAAATATCCTAAATGAGACATTTGCTTTTTACTGCTTTTTCTATTGTGTTTTTTTTTTTCGCTTTCGTTTTCTGTGACCTGAATGCATATATATATATATATATATATATATATATATATATGTATATTTTTTTTTTTTTTTTGTTGTTTTCAAGGGGAAAAGAAAAACCGGAAGAGCTACAGTAGGAGTTCAGTAGTCATCCTTCTGTGTCATAATATTGCCTAAGGGAGTTCATACAGAGGAAAAGAAAAAAAAAAAAACATGCCGGAGGTCTCGTACAGTTATTCCCGGCTTCGCCGGGAGTTTGGACGGATGCCGGAGTTTCAGGCAAACGACGGTGAAATCCTTAGTGATATTGCACCTAGCCGCACGTTGAAAAATCAATTTACAAAACTTGACCCTTGCGAAACGGAAGTGCAAAATGTCCCTTCGCTCTCCGAGTCCAGTACGAACACGGACCGTATTAAGCTGCGGCACCATGCGCAGTCGCACCTTGAGGGCGGTTGGCCACTTGGCGTCGACCCCACAGAGTTTGAGGAGAAGATGAAGTACTGCAAAAAGGTTGAGCGTGAGGAGAGCTATTTGTCCTCTTGTCGCCGCCTCGTTCAGCAATGCACTGAAAAGTATATCAAGCAAAATAACGCTATTGATATTTACGGTACGTATTTTGCCTCTGGACCGCCAGTTGAAGATGACTCACTCGGTCCTCCCTCTGCGAAAATTATTGATGTCTTCAAAGATCCAAATGTAGAGAAACGAACTGCGGCGGCAATTTCTTGGCAAAACGACGGGCGTAAATTTGCTGTTGCGTACTGCCGGTTACGCTTTCAGAGCAACACCCCGACAATGAACACAAATTCGTACCTCTGGGACGTAATGAACCCCACGACACCTGCCGAGACGCTTGTGGCGCCGTCTCCACTGTGCAGTATAGAGCACTATACCAAGGATCCGCACATTATCGCCGGTGGAAGCTGGAACGGAGTGGTGCAGTACTGGGACACGCGCCAGCCGACGCGCCCGGTCGCCCGCTCCCTCGTTGAGGAGAGCCACAAGGACCCTGTGTGGTCTGTCAAGTGGCTACAGAGCAAGTCGGGCGAGCTGCTCACTGTTTCCACTGATGGGGAGGTGTACATTTGGGACTGTCGCCTCCCGGATAGACCCGTGGAGTTGCGGCAGCTGCCCGGGGAGGCGTTTACGCTTCTTCCCAAGAACAATGAGGGAGGCTCTAAGGGCGTGCTTGGTGGTCTTTGTCTTGATTATGATCCACAGGTCGGCGGTCCGTCCAAGTATATGATTGGTACTGAGCAAGGAACTGTTCTCTCGTGCAATCGTAAAGGAAAAACACCCGCAGAAAAGCTTGGTCCAAATACATTTAATGGACATCATGGACCGGTGTACTCGGTACAACGCAACCCAATGTTCTCAAAGTACTTTCTTACAGTCGGGGACTGGACGGCACGGTTATGGTTTGAGGACTTTAAATTTACTCCGCTGTTTAGCACATTTTACCATAAGGCATACCTTACGAGTGGATGTTGGCACAGTGTGCGTCCCGGTGTCTTTTTCACAACTCGTATGGACGGTTATATTGACATTTGGGACCTCATGCTTCGACAATCTTCGCCAACACTAAGCATGCAAATCTCTGACTACGCGATACAAACTGCAAAACCAACAGTGGAGGGGCATCACATTGCAATTGGCGGCATTGATGGCAATGTAACACTTCTGGAGCTCTCCCCCTCGCTGTATACAATCATGCCCGATGAGAAGAACGTCATTGGACAGCTTTTGGAAAACCAGAGCATGCGCGACAAAAACTTGGATCGTGCCGTAAAAGAAAAGCGTGCGATGGCCAAGCTGCGCCATCGGCAGAGCACTCACGCACAGGAAGTGTCGCGAGAAGAAGACGAGGAAGAACATATTGAGGGTATGGTGGATGTGTACAAGAAAACTGTTCAAGGAGACAAGGAAAAGGATGCACAACAGCACAAACTATTGGAGGCAGAGCGACGAAAGATGCTAGAGAACATAGAAGATGGACTAGAAGTGGTGGAGTGAGAAATTTAATTTTTTTTTTTCGCGGTTTACACATTAAAAAAAAAAAAAAAATTCATCCAATGTAGAAAAAAAAAAAAAGAGAGAGAGAGAGAAAGGGGTGTAGGAGAGAGAAACACAATGATCGGTCAAACACACCGTTTTTTAACACCCTCTTTGAATGTATGGCATTTATATAGTGTCACAATCAGTTTTCCTGACGTTGCACTAAAAGTTACTCTTTTGTTTTCCTTTTCGGATAGTCAACTAATGTTATCTGTTGAGGTGTATGTCAAAGCACTTTGTGTAACTATTATTTGATTTTTCATCCCCCGCCGCTCTGGCTCTTATTGTTTTTTTTTTTTTTTTTTGTTCATGCGCATACTTCTGGAGTAGATTATTTGTAATCATGCCTGCATCTGGAATTCCCAATTTGAACCACTTTATGGAAAAGCGGGTCATGGTGAAGCTCCAAGGCGGTCGATCCATTTCTGGTGAGCTGCGTGGTGTAGATAAGTACACATGCATTGTTCTCTTTGACGCGGTCGACGAGTCCCAGCACGGGGCGAAAGAAAAAATGTCTCTTGGCACAACTGTGGTTCGCGGAAGTGCCATTGTGGACATTGTGGGTCTGGACGCCTAAAAACCGATATTGACTTACGAGTTCTCTCAGAAAATTCCCAAAGGAATATAACTTGTGCGTGAATTTGGTTTGGGATGGACCTTACGTTACCCTTTTCATTGTTTCACGCGCAGAAACTTTCACAAGCCGTCCTTGTTGGGAACCTAACTAGACACCGTACGCTCACTTAGCATTTCAGTTACAAAATACTAGAATTTTATTTAACTTTTAGCATGCGTTATGTGAGTGTGTATATTTATTTACTTTTTTTTTTATCTTTTATCTTTTTTTTTTTTTTATTGTCCGTATTATTTGCATATAGTGATTTAGTATCCATTACCCCCCGAAGTAAGGAATCTCTTTTTTTTTCACCTTTCATAGAATAGCATTATGGTTGGATTAGACACAGCATGGATTCCTGCTGCGGTGATGTATCTTCTTTATCAGATTCCCCCGACAATGATGGAGGTGTACTCTTACTACAGCCGCGGCGGCCTCATTCGCTATGAAGATATCAAGTATGACGACACATTCATGAATCATTTTCAATGGTTACATGATAAAGATATTTACTTTAAGCGTTTCTGTGACAGACCCACGAGTGAGGCAGGTAAAGCGTTTTTCTCCTGGTTAGATTGGAGTGCTGAAACGTATGATCGCTCCATTTATGTGCTGCGCCGCAATCACGCTCGTCGCGACAGGGAGGTGAGCTTCTGGAAGCCGTATGTGTACGGCCCCTTTGTGTTCAATTGGACAAAGAAGGAATGGCTGCGCGGCGATGACGCCGCGGGAATGCGAATGCCCGCGTGGGGTCCCGGCGGCGAGGAGCGCGCGCGCGAGGAGTTCGCCGCCGCAAAGGAAAAGGGCCTTGACAAGAACTGGCACTATCAGATCATGCGAAAGATACGCCGCGAGCAGGCAAAGAAGGCAGCGGAAATGGAACGTAATGAGGCATGAGCATAAATAAGAATTCGGGTTTGGGGGTTAGTTATAAATAAATGAATATATATATTTATATGTATATTTATCATTTTTGGGATGGGAGTATTATCGGGGATTTTGCGATTCGTGTGGAAATAGCACTTCTCAGAAATTAGCGGTTGAGAAAGCTCTTTGTTCCTCCCATGCGTTGAAATTTGTTGTTCAGTATTGTGACCAGAGGGGGAGGGGAAAACGGTAGGAGCAAAAAAAAAAAAAAAGTGATGTGATAAGGTAGTGTATTGTGAAGATTAAAAACAAAAACAAAATAAAAAAAAACTTTACTGCTCTTTGTATTCTCTTTTTATCGGTTTTGGAAGCTGTTCCACATGGTGCTAAAAAGAATAGTGATTGGGAATGCGTATTTGGGTAGACAGCTAGTCCGTTTTTGTCTTTTCAGTTTCTCTCTTTCCTTTTAACACGCACAAACAGAGCGAAAGAGAATGGCTTGTCCTGTGTCTATATATACACTTTTTTTTGTTGTTTTGCGTGTTCATTAATTCTTTTCTTCTTGCCTTTTTTTTTTTTTTGTGTATGTGTGTGTATATCCCTTTTATAATTATTATAGAAGCCGATTGGGCCCCGTGTGCTAGTTAGCCAAAAACGGAGTAACAGTCTTAAAAAAAAATAATAAACGAACAAACAAAAAAGCAAACGTTTTAGGAGAACGAAATATAAATACAGAACAAGAATAGTTACGCGAAATACGCACTAAACAGAGGAATAAAAGGAAGAGGATTTATATTCCCTTTTTATTCAAAGTAAATTGCGCTCTTCTCTTTTTAATCATCCAAAAACTCGTGGATATAGCGGGGAGGTGTGTTGAGAAGTAGAAAAGAAAAAAAAAAACACCAAGTTAATACGAGGACACAGTACTGCACAAAAGAAAAAAAAACAAATGGAGCAATTTCTCAGTCATATTATTCTGGAGTCGGAGGGAGCTGTAGCGCATAGGAGAGTTATGAAAGATATAACAGCTGTACTTGATAAAATTACTAGTGATGACGATTCTAGCCAAACTGTTGGTCTCCTGGAGCTGTGTGACCTTCTTAATATGGCTACCTCTACAACGATTTCCTCAATACAACCCAATTTATTTGTTTCTCCTCTTCTTAACTGTTTGAAGAAGGAGCACAACACGGACCTGATGATTCTTGCAGCACGAGCATTGACATACATGGTCGACTCTATCACTTCCACTGTATATGTGCTGACAACAGAGGGCGGCGTAGAGGTTTTGCTGACGCACCTGCGTGAGGTAAAAGATATTGAACTTTCTGAACAGTGTATAACATGTCTGGAGAAGATCACTCAGTACTCGTGCGGTGCTTCCATTACATTGCAGAACGGTGGTATTATGGCACTTTTAGGATTTGTCGATTTTTTCAGTTCTTCGACGCAGCGCAAAGCATGGGCATGCGCTTCGGCCATTTGCCGACGTGTCGATATGTCCAACTTTCATCTTGTAGAGAGCTCTCTTGGCGAAATCCGCGCACGCGTAGACCACAGCGACGGAAAGATCAGTGAGCGGGCCATTGCATGCCTTTACCGTATCGTCATTGGTGTGCGCTCGAATCCGGCGCTTGTCGCACTGGCCTTTGGTGATGTCTCCACAGCACTACTCAGCGTTTTGACACAAGGAGACATCGCGGAAAGCACTTTCACCATGACACTTGTTTTTATTGGTGCTGCCGTGTGTTATAGCACAAATGTCACACGCCTTGCTATAGAGAGCGGTCTTTTTATGTGTCTTCTGACACTTATAACTCGATCCAACGTTCCCAATACGACGACAGCCGCGGGAGGAGGAACGGCCCCAGCAAGGGAAGGATCACCAGCAGCGGCCCCACAAGAACGACAATTAAGTCTCGAGCAGATAAAGACTGCGTGCGTTGCTCTTGCGGGCTTTCTCCCAAAGATCACGGAGGGCTATCTTGCGCATGGGCACATGTTAACTGAACTTCTTAACTTGCGTGGGCAGGACGGTCTCGCTGAGGCGTCGCGTGAATTTGCTCTTGCATACAACCCCGACTACGAGGAGGAGGAGGAGACGGAATACATGTCGCATGAGGAGGTGCGAGAACGCATCACGGAGGAAGGCATTCCCATTGAAAAGTGTTCACGCCAATCTAAGTGCAATATCGGCACACACAACTGCGACAGCTGTGGCAAGCCGTGCTTCCCTGGGGACTGGTACCGCTGCAACAAGTGCATGGATTTTGACTTTTGTGGGCATTGTTTGCTGATATATTGGGAAGAGCATTTGGAGTCCAGGCCGCAGCACACATTCTGTGACATGTGTGATGTGCTGCCCAGTAACGAGAAGGCGGAAGCAAAGGCAAACACATCAACGAGATCGACGGGACGGTCCTCTGGCGCTTCAGAAGACGGCCTTGCACCGGAGCGCAAGCGCATGTACAAAGAAACCCCATTGTTGCTCGCTGCCGTTCTTAAAGGACTTCCGCGTATGGTTGCGCTTTTTAACGATTCGGAGACGCACATTGTACGGAATTACAGTATGGCCTTCATTGACCGCTCTGTGTGCCTCGCGTCAGCTGAGCAGCTACAACACAGCGGCATTGTCGAGGCATCCATGTGCGAAATGATTGTCGCGGCACTTATGGATCCAAGCCTTATTCTCAACACACAGTCTATTTTTCTTTGCCGAAAACTGCTTGATATTCTGCCGGCAACGTACACCTCCGCCTTTGTGCGCGAGGGCGTGACAGATGCACTGACTAAAATCCAGGCACAGAACACTCATGCCGCGGCGCGGCGCGGTGCGGCGGCAGAGAAGAAACCATTACCGGATCGTCTGAGCACTCTTGGGGACTGGCGTGAACTTGTCGCGACGGAGGCGGAAAGTATTCTCTCGGGTTTTACTTCCATCACAGACTCGGCACGTGTGGAGCGGCTTGCGGAAGTTGTTCTGATGCTGCAACGCGGACAGATGCAAGAGGCCTTCGACGCTCTTCGCGTTGCCTTACTGGAGGACACAACATCTTTTGAGGTCTCCTCCAGTAATGTCCTACACGAACTGCGCAACACACTCGCACACACAAATGATGTGCGTGTTGTCATTGCGCTCGTACGAACGCTCGCACGCGAAACCCCGTTGGCGTCCGGGGCGTCGCGCTCGCCGTCGGCTTTGACCCGTTTTGTGCGCCATCTCCAAACGGTCCTTTCACACCTCGAGCAGTTCCGCCCGCCGAACTTTGGTGATGTGAGCCGCATCAATTTGCAGATCCCTCTGCGCATTCTCCCGCACACGGGCAATTCGCCGCCGAAGCCGAAAGCCTCAGCGGCGGCGCGGGGCAGCGCCGTTGGCAGCGCCGTTGTCCGCCGTGCCGCGGCGGCGCCGGGTCGCGGCGGACGGGGCGGCGCGGCGCCGCGCACAAACGGCGGGAGCGGCGTGGCCCGGGTGGGCAGTAGTGTGTCGAGCGGCGCCGCCGCGGCGACAGCGCAGGCAACGGAATCGCAGCCCTCGCGCACGTCGCCGCCGCCGGCGGGTCGCGAGGCAACAGTGAGCGTGGAGCCGCTGACGAGCATGGAGTCACTCATGTCCTTCGTTGCACTGAATCTGCTCGCGTCTGGTGGGGATTCGAGTCGGCGCCGCGCACGTGAGGAGGACGAAGGGCAAGTCGAGGATGTGCTGCCGGCACTCGGCAATCAAGAGCCGCACGCTGTGCTCACCTCACGGGAGTCCTCGGCGTCAAACATCCCGCGTGTGTATCTCCGATATGACTCGCACGTACTTCCCCCGTCTATGACCGTTATGCAAGTGCTGCAGCGGTACCACACACCAGCCGCCGGGCCAAAGGGGAGGAGCGGACGAAAAGCTCTCAGTGCCGTGCTCAAGGACCTGCAGTACCGCTCCAGGGATGCTGTCACAGTGTACTACAGCATTACCCCGTTTGGTCCGGAGTACACGGAGGAGCCGATCGCTGCGGCGCTCCCGAGGTGCAGAAGTCCCGGAGACCCTGTCGCCGTGCGGATTCCATCGGATGACACGCGCCCACCAGCAGTGCTTGCGGTATTGGGGGCCGTACAACATGAATTTCCTTTCAGCAGTCGTTTTCTTACCGTTGCGCAAAAGAACGTGCTTACGCTTCTCGCGGTATTTTATGAAGCACTCGCCAACTGGTCATCCTTACTGAGTCTAGAAAGCACAAGCACGGGAAGTAAACGTAATATAGATACCAAGGACATGATCCGAAACAACAAGGGCGGACTTGAGATGGGTGATGAAGATGACAGTGTGCTTTCGCCATCGACTTCGCTTGGTGAGTTTATTCACCATAAACTGAATAATAAGGCCATGCGGCATTGTTCGAATCTGTTGCTCGCCGGACAGCATCAGACAACATGGGCTGTGAACCTTGCCCTTGACTGCAATTTTCTCTTCTCCGCGGCTACCCGAAAATTTCTCTTTCAGGTGAGCTTCTGTGGCACTCTGCGGTCTCTCGTGCAAATGCAAGAGAATATGGAGAGGTATGGGGGTCGCGATTTTGAAAATGTTTCACATCGTTCGTACCGACTTCGTCGAGAAAAAAAACGCGTTTGGCGCAACCACCCACTCGAATGTGCAATGGAAATTATGGGAAAAGAACGTACTAGCGGGTCGGTTGTCATGGAGTTTGAGTACTACGACGAGAATGGCAGCGGTCTTGGCCCTACAATGGAGTTCTTCACACTTGTTTCAAATGCTTTGCGTGAGACAAAACTCCGCCTCTGGCGTCGTGGGGATGAGATACCGAATGAAAAATACTACCGCCCTCACAATGGCGTATATCCGCGACCGCTTTCGCCAACTTCACCTGAGGTAGACCGCATAGAGCCGTATTTCTTACTCCTTGGCCGACTTCTTGCTCGGGCGCTTCTTGACAGACGTATCTTGGCGCTTTCGCTCTCACCGGTGCTGCTGAAGATACTCCGCGGTGACCAGTGCTGTGTGCATGATCTCTCGTTGGTGGATGAGTGGCTTGGAAATGCGATTCTTGCCCTCTCCGAAGCCGCCCGTAGTGGCGCATCCACTGTGCAATTGTCCGGCTCGGCTCCATGTAAGATCGAAGACCTTTCTCTTGACTTTACGGTGCCCGGTGACGACCTTATTGAACTTATACCCGATGGGGCTAAGACGCCAGTAACAGCGAAGCGCTTGATGGAGTACTGCGATGCTGTCACCGTCTTTTTACTGAACACCGGGGTGGCGCGTGCGGTGAAGGCGCTGCAAGTTGGGTTTCACGACTACATTCCTCTTCACTCTTTGCGGATGTTGAGTGTGGAGGAGCTGCATGAACTTATCTATGGCCACACGGCACCCATAACCATGGAAGATCTTGAGATGAACTGCCAAGCAGACCACGGCTATACATTATCGTGCCGACACGTGCGGGAGCTGTTTGAGATCATTGCCTCTCTGAGCGGGGAGGAGCAGCGCCGGTTCTTTCTCTTTCTCACGGGCTCTGCGCATCTTCCGCTCGGCGGTCTCGCCAGCCTGCGGCCAAAGTTCACCATTGTGCGCAAAACCGCCTCCGACGCGCGAGTTCGGGAACAGGATCAGCTGCCCTCTGCCATGACCTGCCAGAACTACCTGAAGCTGCCGGCCTACGACACAAAAGAGCAGATGGAGCGTAAGCTTCGACTGGCGATTAACGAAGGTTGTGGGGCTTTTCTCCTTACATGATGAAATGGGCGACAACAATAAGAAGAAGAAGAACAACTCTGGCTGTGACGGCATTCATTTTTTTTTTTTTTTTCTGTTTTCATCCGTCACAACAAGAAGAACAAAGTAAACTATTTGATATATATATATATATATACATATATAGATCGATAGATAGATGGATAGGTCTCTAGCAAGCACCTGGGAATGATGAAAGTAGTCTCGTTTTAAACATGTGTTATGTTTTTTTTTTTTTTACCAAGACAGAGTAGTCGCATACGAAGCATTTGAT
This sequence comes from Trypanosoma boissoni, assembly GCA_030849725.1. Taxonomy (NCBI): domain Eukaryota; phylum Euglenozoa; class Kinetoplastea; order Trypanosomatida; family Trypanosomatidae; genus Trypanosoma; species Trypanosoma boissoni. Next base: position 83,898 of record JASANW010001407.1, on the reverse strand, counting down.
TTCTTCATGCGGGAACAGCTTGAATAAGAGCAACAACAAAAACGGAAAAAAAAAAAGTGATGCATATGCGGGTTTTTTTGTTTTTTTTTACAAAAACATGACCAAGAAGTTGTGTTTTTCGATGAGAGGTTTTGTTTTTTAATGATTAGGTGCGGAGGGAAGGGGCATTCAATTTCAATCCCCTTAGTCAAAATGGTGAAACTGCGGAGCGAAGAGGCAAAGAAAAAAAAAAAATTTGTCTTGGTGGTTTGTTATTATTCATTTGTGGTGTGGAGAAAAAGTGAGCTGCAGCTGAAATCATTGAAGCCCTTCGATATGTCTCACCATCGCGAACAAAAAAAAAAAAACTTAAAGGATTCGTTTTGGTGAAAAAGGAACTGTGGGGCGGTAAGGTCCATGTGCTCTCTTCATATGTATCAAAAGAAAAAAAAAGGACAGCAACAGCACTCAAGGGTTTAGGAAAACAAAGCGTGAGACCGCGTGGGTGCGGAAATAAAGAGGAAGGCTATATATTAATGCAATCGAAAGCGTCTTTTCTTCTTATTATTATTATTATTTTTTTTTTGCTTTTGTTCATCTATCAGTCTTTGCGCTCTTCTTATTTGGCGTAGCGTCACCGCCAGTCTAATTATGTCTGCTAAGGCTGAAAAGTTATTAACTCCCCACGTATGTTACTCGTTTGCTTTGCACTTCATGAGGATATGCATGTTTTTTTTTTTTTTTTTGCTTTTTATTGGTAAAGTGTTTCTTTTTTTTTTTTTTTTATTGTCACTCTCTCTCTCTCGGCAGCACGTGTGTTTCTCTCATTATATCCAAAAGAATACATTTTTCTTCTCAATTTTCAATGCGGTTTTGTCTCATAAATATGTTTATTTTGTTCAGCTTTTTTCAACACGTCATTGTTTTTTGTTTTTTTTTATCTTTTAGCAATATCTCTAACGCTTAAAAGGTCACTAGGAAGAAGGAATAATTCGAGTCGGTAAAGTACAACTGCACGTTGTTGTCGTTTTTTTTTTTTTTTTTCTTTTCTTATTGTTTTTCATTCTCAGTCATTCCACGACGTCTCCTCAATTGCTCACACGTGGCTGGGGACATCACAGTTTGTTATTGCATGCAATGGAGGCCATTCTTGACTTCAGCAAACCGCTAGATGTCCAACAGTTTGACCAAGTGGTGCAGTGTCTCTCTACGGGATCGCAGCAAGAAATCATGAGGGCTCAGGAGATTCTCACAGAATTTGAAAAGAAGCCAGAAGCGTTTCTTCGTGTAGGAGAACTATTGAGGAACTCACAAAATACAACTACACGTTTTTTTGCACTTCGGATATTGGACGATTCGATTCTACATCGTTGGAATACGTTTACCGATGAACAAAAGCAAGAGATTCGAACCTTTGTCGTGGGTTTAATCGTCGCTGAGTGTGACAGTTTTGCCCGCATTCGTAGTCGGAAGGCACTATTGACTAAAATGAATAGTACGCTAGTCAGTATTGCAAAGCGTGAGTGGCCAGTGAGGTGGCCAAGCTTTATTCGCGATATTTGTTCCAGTGCAGGCTCCAACGAACCACTTGTAGAGAACAACTTGAATCTTCTTCGCCTGCTGGGAGAAGAAGTTTTTGAGTTTAGCGAAAAAACTCTAACAACTAGATGGGTAAAACGGAAGAAAGAAGCACTAAAAACTGATTTTGCGCTCATACTACAGTTGTGCATGTCGGTCATCGGCACTTCGGATCAGGTATTACTTAAGACAGATTTAGAATGCTTGGAGAAATACCTTGCATGGATGCAGCCCTCGTTACTTTTTAATGAGGAATTTTTGAATTACTTGGCTGGGCTAATCGTAAGCCCATCCGTTTCATCCACAGTGATACGCTGTCTAACAGTGTTATGCTCTATTGAACGAGACGAAGGGGCAGCAGGGGATAACCAGGCACAGATAATCATTCGCGTCTTTCGTATGGCTTTTAATAATATTGTGAATGCATTGCCGACTGTTCACTCATCGATTGATACTCGTGTTGTGGAGATGTATGAAAATGGTTCTTCCACCGATAGGGAACTTATCAGTGTCCTCAGTCAGCTGATCATTTCCTTTTTAAAAGAATATTCTCGACATATCGTCTATGACGACATACTACTGATTTCAGCGCATCAGATGCTTGTTGGTATGAGTTATATAGATGAAAAAGAGCTTTTTAAGTCCTGTGTAGAATACTGGTGGTGGCTCGGTGAAAAGATTCTTCGCTCTTCTTCTCCTAAAAGCTTATACAAGAAACTTGATGGGATTCTCAGTAATGTGCGCTTTGTGCTTATCAAACGAATGGTCAAGCCTGAGGAGGTCATCATTGTAGAGGAAGAGGGTGAATTGCGTCGTGAGCATATGTCTGATGTAGAAGGACTGCAACTCTATCATTTAATACGCGAAGCTCTTGTTTTTTTAACAAATATTAATCCTCAAGACACACAACAAATTATGGCTGATTTAATGCAGAAACAATTGGATCGAAGTGAGTGGAGCTGGCGCAACTGTAGTACACTGTCCTGGGCCGTCGGTGCCGTGTCGATGGCCCTACCAGTGGAGCAAGAAGGGGAATTATTTACTGTTATTATTCGTGGTCTTTTGAAGTTGTGTAAAGAAACGCCTGGAAAAGAAAACCGAGCCGTTATTGCGAGTAATATTATGTTTGTTGTAGGCCAATACCCACGTTTCTTGCGTAACCATCCGAAATTTTTTGAAACTGTCGTGCGTAAAGTTGTGGAGTTTATGCGAGAGCTTTTCCCTGGTATACAAGATATGGCAGTTGACACACTCATGAAACTTGCCTCGCAAGTACCGCAGGCCTTTACTTCACGTGAAACCCAAAATCCATGTATTGCACAGGAACTCGCCGAACATTGGACAGAGGTGACTTCACTTTTGCAACCACAGCAAATACAAACTTGCTTTGCTGCGGCTGGATGCATGGTTCGTCATGAAGAGTCTGAAAAACAAGCCTCACTGCTGGATGCTTTTCTACGAGATGTCAATATAAACTTTAAAAATATAACAGCGCGAGCTGCATCGCAAAAATCCGTTTTCTGTCGCGACCCTACTAGCATGACGGAACTTATTCATATTCTTCGAATATTAAGTAGTATTTCTTCAACATGTGGCTCTACTTTTATTTATGAAATGAATGTCATTATTTGGGACCTACATGCTTTCTACCGCTGCTTTTTTGCCGCCCACCATGATCTCATTGCCGAACTCGGCCCCAATGCGATGCGACACCAAGATGCGCGACATTTGCGAGTGGCGAAGAAGGAAATTCTACGTATTTTTGAACGTTTTATTGATGGCACCGAAGAGCGTGACTTTGTAGCGACCAATTGTATGCCCATTATTCTATCGGTTGTACTGGAGGATTATCGCGACTCGCTGCCGGAGGCGAAAGAGTCGGGCGCTATGGCATTGGTTGCGGCGTGTGTGAACAAATTGGGTCAACGGCTGAGTGGCGACTGCGCAGCTATTCTGGATCACACCTTTGACACAACTGTGGATATGATAAGCACAAGCATCTCGGACTATCCAGAATTTAGTGTTAATTTGTTTAAACTTCTACAGTCACTTAATAGTCACTGTTTCCCCGCCTATCTTTCGTATGTATCGACGAAGGAGGATGTGCTTAACGGAATGCTCTGGGTTATCAAACACACAGACTTTGCCACAATGCAAACAGGGCTTCAGACACTGGATCGCTTTTTAGAAAACGTTGCCAAATCTGACCTTCTTGAGCCCTTTTACACAACTTTTATGAGCCGCATATTCGTTGAGGTTCTTGTGGCCGCGATGGATTCACTGCACGCCGCAGGGTTCATATATCATTGCAAAATACTCATGAAGCTATTTGCCGTGTCGGATATGTTCCCACCAGATAGGGCTGTGTTGGGTCGAACCGCCGTTCAAGCTTTTCTTCTTGAAAGTCTCTCTGTGATTCCTACGCTTACGCCAAACCTCATCACAGAGTTTATTGATTCATCGTACAAGACATACGGGGATGAAGTAGAATTTCGTAGACAATTTGCAGACTTTCTTATCGAAGTGCAGGTCTGGGGCGCGGAGGAAGAGAACAAACTGCAGTTGGAAGAGGAGCGACGGCAGTATGAGGAAACTATTCCCGGATTTTCCTCTCTTTCGACAAATGGGCCGCAAGGCCCTGCTTTCCATTCCCTGTGACCGGAACGTCATGCCAAGGTTTTTCTTTTTGCTGTTGTTGTTATATACATTCGATTCATTTAAACAGAAAAGGGGGGGGGGCGAAAAACCGAATAGTATTTCATTGTTGACTTTGTGGTTGCTAATCTTGTTTATATAAGTGGTTGTGCTTCTGTGTGTGTGTGTGTGTGTGCAGCCGTAGGACGTGTTGTTGCGGTGTGGTGGAGAACGCCTATCTTCTTAATCTAACATTTCTTAAAGACAGATTGATACATATATTCTCTCTACTCTTGACTCCCACGAATCTATTTACTCTGTCGTTCCACCATTTCACACAATCTCTCTCATTTTCTTTATTTATTTGCACATACATGTATATATATATATATATATATGTATATATATATATATATATATATATATATATTTCTACTTTTTCTCTCGCTATCACCACATCCTAAACATACACACACAATAAATAAATAAAAAAAACGGAAGAAGAGGAAAAAGAAAAAGGCGCATAATCTCAGCAAAGAGCAATTAAGGGAAATTGTCTATCCCGTGCGTGTGACAGCGGCACATGTCGAGTCACATGCATACCCCCATGTCGACCTCTAGTACAGGGGAGACACGCACTTTGATCAGTGAAAACAAGCGCAATCACTATGAAGGCAAACAGGTATCACCCATCTCCCACACAATTGCTTCTCAGATTTCTTCGGCCACAAGCACGATGGTATTCTATCCTTTAGACACTATTCGAGTACGGTTTATGTCACAGGACGGCACACTACAGCGGCAGCACAATGGCCACACGTACACCTCATTGCTGCGCTCCATTGAATTAGTTTGGCGAGAAGAGGGTCCACGAGCTTTCTTCCGCGGTTGTCATATCGCCGTTCTTGGCGCAGTATGCTCGTGGGGTGTGTATATGTACCTTTATCGAAAAATAAGCGACATCCTTCAACCCACATGGTACTCGGGTCAAGCTATTGTTTCTATATTGGCGAGTTCCGTCGCTGCGTGCGTTTCGAGTCCTGTGTGGCTTATTAAGTCACGTATGCAAATTGAAGAAAAGCGAAACAAAAAATATATGACATTTCGTGGCGGTTCACTTAACGTTGTGCGAACCACAGGTGTTCGTTCCTTGTGGCGTGGGACTTCATTGCAACTTTTATTGGTGTTCCCCAACGCACTAAACTTGCCCACATACGATATGTTAAAAGGAATTATTCTCCAACATCACAATAGCGCAGGACACTATCGAGAAGTGCTCACGGTTCCAGAGGTTTTTCTTTGTTCCACGGTAACGAAGACGTTATTGCTATGCCTTTCACACCCACTTATGCTTTTAAAGATTCGATTACAGGACGAGCGTTCCACTGTGGGTGAGGTGAAGTACACCGACATCCATCACTCAGTGATGACTATTCTCAAGCGCGAGGGACCGAGAGGTCTCTTTCGAGGCTTTTCCACCTCTCTACTACACACTCTTCCTCGATCTCTTCTCCACTATGTGTTGTATGAAAAGGTTCTTAGTCTAACCATGCACTGTATGTAAAAAAAAAAAAAAAACGTTTGCAGACATCCATCAGGGTACAGCAATGCATTATACTTATTTTAGCTTTATGTTATACTGCATGACTTCAACAAGAATGTGATGTGAACTTAACTTGCATTTTTATTTGTTTGGTTTTATTACTCTTACTATTGCGTTAGACACATGTGGAACGCTACTGCTTGAGAAGGTGCATACGATACCGAAACTCAGGTTCACCTCAAAACCTTTGAACAATCCGCCATTGTGCGACTGAGTGAATGAATGAGTGAGTAGAAGTTTGTAAAGGTGTGAGAGAGCGCAAAAGGTGGAAACTGCCACCACACGTAAACGAAAACGTGCTTTATTATTATTATTATTACTATTTATTATAATGTGTATGTGTGTGTGTGTGAACTGTTGTCATTGATCGCATTGGCATCTAAGTTGTTAATAATTAAAGGCGAAAAGGAATTTGAGAGGCATAAGATGCGTAAGGTTCGGGGTTTTACCATTGGATAAAATATATCACTGCAATTTTTTGTATTGTCTTGTTTCAAGATAATTTTACTAACTATCAATATGGGCTTTTTTTTTTTAAGTATTTATGTGGTTAATTGGAAAATAGGAAGGATTACTCGATTCTCTCTTTGATTCGTAAGGCTTGAAAAAAAAAAAGAATTTATTTTATTTTATTTTATTTTATTTTTATGTTTTTGCTTTTGCCTAACCACTCTTTTTTGGGAATCCGTGCCTACTTATACGCACACAATTGTGCATGGAATAATTATTTATTGGAAAAACAAAGAAGAATTAGACTTTTTTGACATAACACAAGAACACCGGCTGGAGAAGGAAGTGGTCACTGCCGAAACATGAGTGCTGAACAGGGGACATGCAAAACAAGGCCGCGTGCCTCAGCAACTACGCACGCGCTTGCCACACAGGCGGCCGGTGGGTGCAGTACCGTTTTGCTATTCCCGATGGATGTCATTCGAATGCGTTTTATTTCACAGGACGGCACACTATCGCGGCAGCACAATGGGCAAACGTACAATTCATTCTTGCGCTCTATGAAATTGGTTTGGCGAGAAGAGGGGCCGCGAGCTTTCTACCGCGGCTGTCCCGTTGCTGTTCTTGGCACTGTCTGTGCGTGGGGAACGTATATGTATCTCTATCGTGTACTCTGCGCAGCGTGGGGATCATTTCTCTCGCGCACTGACAGTGCGTTGGGCTTCATGGGTACTGTTTTGGTGTCCAATGTGGCTAGCATGTCTTCCGCTGTCATTTGCAATCCTATTTGGCTCATGAAGACCCGAATGCAACTTGCTGAGGTATCTGCAAGTCAATTATCACCCTACAGGTCGTTCTGTCGTGGGATAGCGTTTGCTGTTCGCAATGATGGTTTCCTCTCCCTCTGGCGAGGTTTATCCGCTCAAGTACTTTTAGGCATTCCCAATGCTTTAAATTTCCCTGTGTATGATGCTCTCAAGGTATACACCTTAAGATGCACACAACGGGATGGCCTCTCCGCTGCGGAGGTGTGTACCTGCTCTGCAGTGTCGAAGACACTCGTTATACTTGTTGCACACCCTATTGCTCTTATAAAGACGCGGTTGCAAGATCATCGGAGCCGTCTTGGTGATGTTCGATACGTGTCTCTCTTGCAATCCTTCTCCACAACTTTGCGAAGAAATGGTTGGAAAGGCATGTATCGCGGTATCGTTCCATCGGTAATGCTGTCTGTGCCCCGATCTGTTTTTACATTTACTCTATACGAGCAGTTTTTGCGTTTTTTTATAGTGCGACAGGGGTAAAATTATTTAAATTAAGTGTGATGCTCATATGAACAAAATCACTTTATATATATATATATCACATAGTTTTGTATAAGGACAAAGAAGTGTGTGGAAAATGAGGGCAAGGGTAAGTGGTTTATTATTAAAATATTCCTCCCACTTAAAAAAAAAAAAAACTACACATCTATATATATATATATATATATATATATATATTCTCTATATATATCGTAAGTTATCCTTTTCTCGTCTTATATTTTTTTTTTTGCTTTTTTTTTTGTTTATTTGTTTTCTGACTGCGTCCTCTTATTCCATTTCTTCATTTCACGTTATTTTGTTCTGTGAAAGAAATTGAGCCATGTCAGAGGACCCACACCGCCCGCGATTCCTCCACGAGACCCACTCGCAGCAGCTCCACCGCGAGGAGGCCCTGCGCCGCCGGCAGCAGCTCGCCGCGCGCGAGAACACGCGCCCCCCGGCGATGCACTTCGGCACCTCGCAGCGGCTGCGCAGCGGAGGCCGCGCGGCGAAGTCCGTCTCGCCGGCCCCGCGCGCCGAGGAGCCGCGCCGCGACCCGCCGACCCGCTCCCGCCCGCGCAGCCGCGAGCGCAGCCACCGCCTCCCGCGGCCGCCAGGGGCGGCGAGAAAGCCGTCGTTCCCGCGCGCGCGGTCGTACCGCAGTTCGCCCGGCGCCTCGCGCGTGCCGTCGCCGAGACTGGCGCAGCGAGCGGCAACGCCGCCCCCGCAACAGCAACAGCAGCAGCAGCAGCAGTCGGCCGCCACAGCCGACCGGACACGCAAGCGCTTGCGCTCCGTCCCGGTACGGCCGCCGTTTCTTTCTGGGTCCCCGGTGCGGAAGACGACGCGGACACCAACGCCCCCGCCCCAACAGCGCGAGGTCCAGAGCGCGGCCGCTGAGGCTCTCGCCCCGCCGCTGCGCGCGGTGGAAACAGCATCGCCAGAAGAAATTGCCAGCGGGGCTCCGTTCGCTCTCCCTCGCGCCACGCTGCAGGGCAGTAAGCGCTTTGATTGGGTTGAGACAGTGGAAGAAGAACAGGTAAGATTTTCCATCGGCGAGTTCCGTATGCCATGTACGCCCAAGTGCAGAGCAAGCCGACAGTCACTCTCCGCGTCGCCAAGAGCCCAGCGCTCTATTTCGTTTGCACCCACCGCGTCACCCCAGAATGAAAATGGAGAAGAACCCTTGCGCCTTCACTCTGCAGAGGCAGCTGAAGAGCCAGTCGCAGTTGAGATCGTTCGCTCGCCATTCACAACAGTAGGTGCAACACCGCTAGTACCACTAGGCGACAGCACAATTCTCTCGACAGAGCGAAAGATATCACTGACGGCATCAGGGAATAGCTGGCATGCCTATGACTGCAGCACAACGACAGTCGAAGATTCTGCCGTCGGGCAGTCACCCACCAGTGAGGACTTCTCAAGGGAAGAGCGGCGGCAGCTTTTTGCTCATGGTGCTGGCATTACACCTACCGATGATGATGATGATGATGAAATCAAGAACAATACTGAGGGTCTTGAAAGTGGGCTCAGGTCTGTAATAAGTGAAGAAGTAAATGAAGAAAAAGGAGTAGAGGAGGACAACTTCAACGAGAAGAACGAAGAGGACGAGGAGAAGGTACAATCTGATTCCATTGAGAACGAGGATGACGTGGTTGGCAAAGAAGAAGGTACTGCGGAGAAGGTACAATCTGATGCCATTGAGAACGAGGATGACGTGGTTGGCAAAGAAGAAGGTACCGCGGAGAAGGTACAATCTGATGCCATTGAGAACGAGAATGACGTGACTGGTAACGAGAAACCAATGACCGTACCACCTACAACCGGTTTTGCTCTTCCTGGCGACGCGGCGGACATTGCCACCGCATCGTATCTCTTCACTGACTGCGTGAGCGCTCCCTCGACCCCGGATCTGCAGCTGCCCGACGCCTACCGGCAACTTGAAGCCACGCGGCGGGAGATGGCCTCGCAACAGCGGCACACGCGGCGGGCAGAGGAGCGGCGGAGCGAGTCACGCCGCGGGAGCATCTTCCTCGCGACCGGTGATCTCGCCGTGCCACAAGAGCCAGTTCTGCAGGAGCCGCACACGCCTCCCCCCTCACAGTTCCCTCAGCCTACGCAAAGCCCCCCGACGCGGCTCGCGGTCTTGACGCGGTCGCCGATACCACGCCCGGTACCACTGCGCTCGCATGTTGCATCACCAGCACCGCCGACTCCGCGAGAGGGTCCCTCGACGCCGTGTGCGCAAGAATCGCTTGCGTCCGTCGTTCCCGAGTCGGCAAAGCTCTCGATAACGCCCCAGCGGCCAACGCTGCAGCGCTCCCGCTCGCGGTCCGTCACGGGGCGCAAGTCGGAATTGGAGCGGCTCATGGAGTCCTGTCCGCCCGATGCACGCGAAGAGGCGGAGCAGCTCATCGCGGCAGACGCCACAGCAGCTGCGCTCACACCGCTGCGCACAATGGGCAGCGGACAGCTCTCCGAAATACTTACGGACTCCTCGACGATTTCGCAGCGTGTTGCAGCGCGGCCACGGAAGTATTACTACGACTACACGTTCTGGGAGCGTCATTTAAACGAGATTACCGCATCTGGGGGTCGTCGAAGGCGAAGGAAGGCAAAAAAGGCGAAAAAGGCGGCAGTTGCAAAAACAGAAAATGCAACTCCTGAAGAGAGTTCATTACAGAAACAAAGTTCGGTTGCCACGAAGAGAACGGCACAGAAATCACTGAGGAATTCCCTTTCGAAAAAAAATCGCGACAGAATCATTGCACAACGACGAATTGCTGCACGGAGGCACAAAAAAAAGCATTAGATTGTACGGTACATTCTTCACGCGTCTTTGATTTGTTCTTTTTACTTAAAAAATTTTTTTCCTCTAGAGGGGTAGTTATTATTAGATGAAAAATAAAGAAGAAAGGTAGAAGAAAAAAAAAAAAAAACTTCGAAAGCAAACCCTTATCATTAGAACATTTTAGATTAATGTATTAAAAAAAAAAAATTATTTAAACTGAGACCTGTTCTTCCAACAAGACACGTAAAGCTTAGATCTTTTTCGACAGAGAAATCCAATTATTATTTCTTTTTTTCTTTTCCAACCATGGTGGGTGTATTGCGATTTGACTTTGTATTAATTGATGAATGTGCTTTCTTCCCTTCTAAATTAACCTATTTTACTTATTTTATCTTTTTTTGTTGTTTCTTTTTTGCTTCTCTTTTTGTTTATTATTTTGTTGTGCTTCTTCTTATGTCTTGGAAACTTGCGATACGACTCTTGCAAGTAGGTGTGCTCTTATCATTAGTAGAGCATTGGACAAGCTTTAATGCGGCGCTGGCTGCTCGCTTGTCCGTCTTGGTGTGCTGTTGCGCCACTAGACCTGCAGCACCGCCGCGCAGTCGTCGTGGAAGACGGCAATGGGGACAATGTGATGGAGCGGGCAAAGCCTCCGAAACCCATGTCATTTGGTATTGATCCAAAGAAATTAGACCTTGCGCTTAACCTTGACAAGGCTGATTTTTCGAAAATGGTGAAGGCGACAAAGTTTGCCATATTGCAAGAAAAGAGGACGAAGCGAAATGAAACTACTGAAGAGGTCGGTTTGGAGGAAGAATTGACAACGACAGAAAATGCACCGACCCCTTCGGAGACAGCTGTCCCTGCAGTTATTGCCAGTGATGAGAAAAGTGCCTCAAGAGCTAGTCGCACTATTCGAGGAATTGTTGGCGCAGGAGAAGTTCACGACAGCAATTCTTTGCGTGCTGTTGGAAAGCAGCGGGCCGCAGAGGGAAATCGCTACGGGCTCACGGACGCCTTGCGGGATTGTGTCATAACCGGCAACTGGACAAAGGCTATGCATCTCTTCGATGGTGCCATAGAAATGGCTTGCAAAGGTGAATCTTTTGAAATACAAAAAAATAAAATGCCCAAGAATAGTACAAATATTAGTGAAATGAATAATAAGGAAGATGCTTTCCACGAATCACTGGAAGTCCTTCGACGCATTAAAGCCATAACGCCCCCCGATACCCCTATGCAAAACAATTCGGTTCGCCCTGGCATTTTACGTTGGAGTGGAGGCCATTTCTACCTCTTGTTGAAGCTGCTTCTTACTCGGCACCGCGTGGCTGAAGCCGAGCGCGTGTGGGATGTGATGAAACGTATCGGGTTTACTACATATCAAATGGATACTCGGCTGGTGAACCAGCTCATCGCCCTTGCCCGCCGTTCTGCGGGCCCCGATCTCGTCACACCTCTGAAACACACAAAGGAGCAAGATGACCGCGAGAGCGCGTTTCGTCGTGTCTTTATTGTGGAACTGGAGGAATGTGCCAGTAAAAAAGAACTCTCCCTAAGCGATCGCAGCAAGCGTGCGGCGATGGGGGCGCGATTCGTTGCGTCAGCCAAGAAGGAGCTGAATGAGCTTGACGGCGAGGGACTCCGTGTGGGCGACTTTAGTGGACTGCTACGCCGTAGCACATCTGAAGAGCTTACGGCACGTGTGCTACAGATGATGGAGAAGATTGGGACACCACGAGATGGTCGGATATACGCATCTCTCATAGCCGCACTGCGGCAACCAGCATACCGCCTTGCCGGCAGGCCCGACGGCGGCGACGGGAGCTGCACAAAGGAAGAGTATGATGCGTACCGCCGATGTCGACTTGCGCGGGCGCGTGAGTGGTTCGCTGAGTGCCCAAAGAGTGAGCTTTGCGCGGACGTGTACAACGAGTTGCTTTCTCTTACCCGAGGGGGTGTGGAAGAAGATGAGGAGTTTTACCGACTTCTTACAGAGTTCCGCGGAACATCGCTGCCGCGCCCTAATGTGCCGACAGAGTCTATGGAAAAAGAGAGCAGCGAAAACGCGGAAGAAGAAAAAGAACCACCGGCAATCAAACCACCGCAATGGCGTGTATCGCCGAATGGCCGCACGTATGAAATCCTTCTTCTGCGTTATAGATATCTGCACGACTGGCCAACAATGTGGACACTGTACAATGAAATGTTAGAGTGGCGTGTAAAGGGGACTCAGCGGATATTCCAAGTTATGCTAGAGGTTGCAAAACAGCATCCCCCGTGTAACAGAGACCCTCACACTGTAGTGCTTGAGCTGTATAGTGACATGAAGCGACAGGGTATTGATGTTGCAGGAATCAACACTACAGTCACTGTTGTCAATGCCTGGAGTGCAACGCGACGTCGCCGTCGGTTTTGAAAATACATAAAGTCAAGCGAAAAATACCTTAAGATTAAAAAAAAAAAAAAGGAACGAAAAGGAAGGCATCGAGAGTGTGTGACTATTTTACAGTAAAGTTTAAAACGGTTATTTAGGGAGAATTGCAGCTTAAATGACAATAATTGTATTTTTGGCTTTTCACTTGGCTAAATGCTGCTGACTTTTTATTATTTTATTTTTCTTTTCTTATACTCGTATCGCTCTATTTTTCCCCTATCTAATATTGCTTTTGTCGCTCGTCAAGGCAATGGCAAGCCATCATTCGTTAAACTTTGACAAGGAGAGCGCCGTCCATTACTATCACTGCACACTCTTCAATGTCCCGGTGGAGCTTGCGGTTTCCGAAATAGCTCCACTGATAATTCCTCAGGCGGACAGCCCCGTCGTCAAACGTTTGGGGGAAGTCGGCTGCCGCGTGGTACCGCACCAGCTGCACATGTACAAGGAGCCACTGGACAGAAAATTTGGCTATGCTACATTTTTTGTGAATCAAACAAAAGCAATGGTAGGGCACGATGGCGTGCACGAGCTAGTGGTGGAGTGGATTTCTGCGGAGCTCACAAAACAGCTGAGCGCTGCGAACGTGCAAGTCGCGCTTGCTCAGCCCCCCGAGTGTCATTCTTCGGTTCCCTTTCTATGTGCCCTGAACCAGAAATGTTATTTACTAGACCCCCGTTTGAGCCGCGACTCAAAAAAACTAGAAACATTTCTCCTTTCTAAGGTATTGTTTACTGACGGTGCGAAAAATGCGCATAAAAATAAGCGCGAAGACACAGATTACAATTTGTTGGAGCACGAGTCCGAGGGGTGCAGTTCACATGAGTGGAATGTCGTTGGATCGTTCAAGGCCTCCTCCTTGGCCCCAAAAGAAATTGTGTGGCTCAAGCGGCAGCACAGCCGGTTCCCCGCTCTTAAAGTAGTCAACGGTGACTCTTCTAAACCAACCTGTGATGCTAATGAATTAATGTCCTTCCTGAAAGACGCTCTTTTTCCGCTCATCGACGTAGTTATGTAAAGGCACTTTTTTTTTTTTTTTTGATAAAAGGAGATTGAGAGAAGGAAAGTGCTTTTTTTTTTTTATGCATTGCATTTACTATCAAAACAGAAATTGGCGGGCGAAGACGTCAGGTGAGTTTGGAGAAGTGGGGGAGGAGCAGGAGAGAAGATGAACTGTCTATTTTTTTTAAAGCAAGTGGGAGGGAGAAAGTGAGTAATCTTTTTTTTTTTTTAAAGCAAAGAGGACAAAAATCAACTACTATTTGTAGATGTGCGTGTTATTTTGTTCGGTAGTGTTATTTGGTGTTATTTTCTTACTATTATTGTATGCCACTTTAATAGGAAAGGATTTTTTGGTATTATTATAGAGATAAGAAAGGAAAAATGTCATTTTAAGACTATGCGCTTAGTCGACGGAATATGTGTTTTTGCCAAAACAGAATAACAAATATTGCTATTGATATTGAATTATCGAATTGACCTTTTGTGACCGTATTCCGGTACGTGTTCACTGTCATTGGACTCTCTAACGATGTCTTAGAGTTCTGTACTAAAGCTATGCATCCGAAGTTAAAATCGAGGGTTCAATGATTTACGTGAAGGCACCCGAGCACCCGCTCGTTTCCGAAACTTTTACCAATGTATTTATGGGGTGTGGATTTTGATTGTTGTGGTCTGCTTACCCCTTACGAGGATTCTGTTAGGAATCAGCAGGACTCTAGAAAGGGTGAACTATAAATTACTTGGCATTCTACATTTTTAAAAAAAAATTCTATGCTTACTTCTGCTTTGTATGAATCTCTTAATTTTTCTTTTTATTACTATCGGTATTATTATAATTGTACATGAAAGAAATTTGGTTTTTGTGTTGTTCTTGGAAAGAAAAACAACTGGTTGAGGGTAATAAATAAATATATTCTTTTATTCTGATTATTTATTTTGTTTTCTTTTTTATGAGGAACTGGGAACTAATGGGATTTATTCCCTCTAAATTCTTTCTTTCTTTTACATGAGCTTCCTGGATGGGTGGCTCGGTGATTTTTTTACTGGGTTTATTAATTGCTGTTGTTGCTTTTTTTTTTTTGTCGGGTATCTTTATAGCATTCACTTGAGCTGATGTTATTCTTGCTTAGACATTCACTTTTTTTTTTTTTGTTCTTGTTGTTGTTGTTGTTGTTCAGTAAAAAGGTATTTGGAGTGCATTACATATACCCACACACATACACCTTCCTATTGCGGTGTGTTTCCATGCCACTCGGTGGGAGTGTTTTTGAGCGGCTGAGGCAAGAGTTGCAACAGGAGGCACCTGCTGAGAGCTTTCACCCGCACCCGCACCATTATGCGTTGAATAGGGCGCACTCGGCCGATGGTGAGTTGGTGTGGATTACCGAGACGGATACTCCCGCGCACGATAAAAAAAGAGCATTTCGGCATGCTCGGGGGAAAAAAATTCCACTTACACCGGAGGAATCAAAACTCTTTGCGCAGACCACATATGAACGCGGCTTCAAAATGTACAGTTACGAAGGGCAGTTGAAGATCCTAAAGAAGATGAATGATACAAAGGACCCCCGTGGTGCGGTGCGTCATGGCCATGGAAAACTTTTTTACCCACATGGGGAGGTTTTTGACGGCAACTGGTGTCAGGGCAAACGCCACGGTGTCGGTTGTTTCTCGAACAAAAAGGGTTACAGTTACACTGGCGAGTGGTGTGATGATGTGGCAACCGGTGCCGGGTATGAAGTGTTCGCTTCCCAAGCAGCTATCGATGCAACCTACGTGAATTGTTTGCCCGAAGGTGACGGCGTCATGCTGTACAACCCGAATGTCAGCGATTACAGGTATGAGGGTAAGTGGCATGAGGGTCTCAGACATGGGAGCGGAGTGATCTTCTACGGTAACGGTGACACATTTGCTGGCAGCTTTGTGTACGGTAAGCGTCACGGCCGCGGTGTCACGACACAGACCGTCAACGGTCGGGAAATTCAATACGAGACTGAGTGGCGCGGTAACCAACTTGTGGGCGGACCGAAAATTATTCCCCGAGCGCTGCGCACTAAGAAGCCCGTTTCGACACTCCCGTACAAAAATAAAGGTTATATGACAACTGCTGACATAACCAAGTAGTTTTTGTGGGAATTGGCTTTGACATGGCATTCGGGTAATTCCTGCAACTAAAGTTGTGCTTTGAGTCACTTGTTGCAGTCGGTTATGGAATTATGTGTTTTCACGGCCTTTGCGTTATCTGCCCGGGGAGTAATGTGGAGATGTTTGAGGAACTCGGGTCGGTAAGTTTTTTTTAGAAAAAAAAAACACGTGGGACTTCTTGATATATGCTCTCTATGGTATTCAAGCAATACAGTGCAAGGCATTGCGCGTATTAAGCGAGAGTCCATGGCATCTTTTCTTTTGTTCCGGCCTTGCGAGTATCTTAATGTGATCGGATATAAAGATGTCATTGGCTACTGTCATGTGTGTAGTACTTCTTTACCGTTGTCTAGAGAAAGCCTCCAGCGACCGTCTCTACTTTTTCGGGGACTTGAGGAAAATCATTACCACATTGGCATGGAGAAGTTAATTGCGACTAACTATGCTGCAGCCCGGAAGTTGCGTGACGCTCCACAATTTTTTGACGATTTGGAGGTGTGCTATCCAGAAGTGGTACGTGTTACGCTGGAGCAATATGAAATGGGTAAAGTGGAAGAAGTTATCCTTCATACGCTAAGGATGGACTTTACAGGCTATGTTCATACATTAAACCGTGGCCCGGGTTACCTTATTAGTGGAGAGCTTCTGGAAACCGAGGCAAGGTACCGAGAGTGTCCCTTGTTGGATTACCAACGCACGCTCGTCAAAGGTAAACCATTGTTAACGATGTGCTCTGCGGTATTGCCTACAATGTCACCTGGTTCCCATTTGCCCTCAGTGTAACTTGCAAAAAATGTTGTCGAAGCAGTGATGTCGGAGGAATTCTTTGAGGATGTTGTTATGTGGGTAAATGGGAATCAAAGTCCGGCTCAATATTTCGCACTTGCGGGAAATGAAGAATTTTAGGCTATATGATAGGGTCGCATCACCTTTGAAGATCACTTGCTCGTCTGCTTCCCTTGATGCCCGATGCTCATGATTAAAGGAGACCCTCATGGCAAAGTACAGTGGAATACCATGTAGGTGCTCTTTATTACAAGATATTCATGGGTTAGACGCGGTTACGTGCAGTTGTAAAGTGAAGAAGGTGAAGAACGGAAACCGACAAAGCAAGTAAAACATGAGAAAAAAAAAAGAAAGATTGAGTCAAGAACAATAAACTATTCTCGTATTATCGACCATTTTTATTAGTTTTTTTTTTTTTTTAGATTTATTACTTTTGAATATGTTATCTTTGTAGAATGTTTATTCAATGATTTGAAATAACTTTTCATTGTTGACGAGCATTTTGTTTGCTTGTGTGCCGTTTAGAATTTTATTGGATTTTTTTTTTTTTTTGCACTCCTCTACCTTTGCTCTCTGTTTTTTTCTTTCATTTTTTTTTGTGGTTTCTTATCTGTCTCTAGGCATTGATACACAAAGAGGAGTGCAAAAAGGGTGTGTGCGCGTGAATGCGAAAGAAATAAAAGGTGTACCGTGTGATATTCTTACCATGACAGTAACGGATGCTGGACCGCCTCCCCCAATTGGGATTGTAATGGCCTGGGGGTTTGTTTTATTTGCTTCTTTCGTCATATTTGGTGTCATTCGGTCCGCAGCTCGCCTCCGTTCGCATGCGTCGCCGCGTAGTGCTCCGACAGATGACCGCACACTGCAGCGGTGGGTATTTCTCCTCCATCTCTGTGTAGCCTCTTGGGTACTTCTTGACATGGTGTACCGCGGCTTCTGCTATGCACTGCTCTCATCGCATGCACTGGCGCGGCTCCACATGTTGCCGTTGGCCCCTGGTGTGTTCAGCTGGTGCGCAAACCACCTCCGCTTTGCGCTTCATTGCGGCACTGAAGGGGTGGCGCAGGGCGGGATGTGTGCCGATTGGGAACTTCCCGTCGGGGACGCGGTCGCAGTGGCAAGGGCAGACCGCATGCGTGCCGAGGAGCACGTGCGGTGGCACTGTGTCGTGCTGGCCGCGGACGCCACAGCTGTGTGCATTGTCCTATCTCTGCACACGGCGCTTGCCTGTGTTTCTGCGCCGCTCCCCCCGCGCACCGCTGCCGGGGGCGCGGAGGACTCCGGCGACGGGGAGAGCGCGAGCGAGTCGGGGCCGGACGCGGCGGGGGGCGGGGACTGCTGGTGGGGCCTCGGCGAGCCGGACGACGCGTGGCTCGACAGCCCGGAGGCGGCCGCCGCGGAGCTCGGCGCCGGGCCGCCAGGGGCGAAGCGGTGCCCGGAGGCGCCGCCGGACGGCACGAGCGGCCGCGCGCGGGAGTGCTGGCCGGTCCTCGTGGCCGTGTGCTACGCCGCGCTCTACGCGCACGCGGGGGGGCTTCCGCTGCTCATGCGCTGGGTGTATCCGCCGTGTGTTCTTCTCGTCGTGGCCGCATCCCTGGCCACCTGAGGGGAACACCCACAGAATACTGTTCGGGTGTATTCGTTGATTTCACTGCGCTCTATGTTTAATAATTGCGCCCTGTCAAATTATTCCCACATGGTATTTTCTTAATAATTATTATTAGTATTAATAATTTTTTTCTATTTTTTTTTTTTCTTTTGCTGTTGCTTTCCTTTCAAATTTTTGCTGCCAAAGTGGTTAAATATAGCAAAGCATATCGATAAACAAGTATTTCTGGCATTATATTAGAAAGCCAAAGGCTGCTCTGTTAGCCAGAAACGCAAAAAAAAAAAACAATAAGAAGGGACGAGAGAAATTGGACGATATAAAGTCACTTTACGAACATAATTTTTCTTTATCAAGGCACTGCTTGTTCTATTAATTATTCAAGTATTATTATCATTATCGTTATTATTATTTGCTTCTGCTGTAGTTTGATCTTATACGGATGTTGCCCGGTGTTGGTCAAGCAGCTGAGCAGGATCGTCTCTACGAATCGCAGGGTGTGACGACCGCAGGTCGTGCAAACAGTGCGAGTCACCGTGCATGGATCTTTATCACTCAGGTCTTAACGCTTCTCTGGAAAGAAACCCTAGATCGTGTGCGCCGACCACGTCGCGCACTCGTAGAGCTATTTCTGCCTGCTCTTGTGGTACTCGTTCTTTTCTACGCTGTGAGTCTGAGTCCCGTAGCGACCATTGACTCTTTTCGTCACGGAAACATGCCCACGGTTAGTCTCCATGCAGCTATCCCGAATGAAACGGATATCACGTCCGTGTGGAAGGATGACGTTTCTGCAGTAATGAAATGGCGTGATGTGTTTGCAGAATTGAATTTGTCGGCATTCTTTTTCGACTACGCGCAGACTGTGGCGAAGCTGCACAACGTCACGAGAAGTTACAAACAAAGCGATAGTCATACGTCATGGGCATCTCTGTGGACAGTGGAGGAAGTGGCGAACACTCTATTGACTGATCGTCCCGCTGCATCAGCATTTAAAGTTCCCTCCCTTGATGAGTACACTGATATCATTTCCAAGCTACAGGTAAGCATTGGCAAGGCTGGAATGAAGCGTACTATGTTTGATGACCCTCTTATTCGGTTTATATTTCGGTTTGGGCGCCTCGCATTTGCTCTGGGTGATGCAACGGGAATAGAAGGTGTCCAGCTGTTAATCGCAACAGAAAAAATGATTGAATACCTAAATGCAACTACCCGGTCGTTTGGTAACGCAGTGGTATGTCCCTCCAAAAATGCAAAAGGAGAAACAAGTGGTTGCGTCTTTCAGAATGTTCAAGAGGCGGTTGTGTTCACATCCTCTAGCCAAATCACAGATGCGCTGTGGGCTGTTGTACGCATAGATCGCCTTTCGCTCTCTGAACCGGAATTCCGCTATGCAGTTCTATTAAACCGTACACTCATACCCCGCTGGAAGTCCATTGAGGCATTTCCTCAGGGTCTTGGGAGGGAGTACGCAAAATATGCCTATACAGGTGTACTGACGCTGCAGTATGAGTTAAATACATACTTTGCCGCACTTGTTAGTGGAAAGCGGGAAGCGGGGGATAAATTGCCATTGACTCCTCTTGTCAACTCCATCTGCAACGCCGTCGTGACACCGCAGAACGCGACACGAGGCCTCTTTGTCATTCCCACGGAAACTGCACAACAAGAACTTGTAAAGAAGGGCGCGGCGGAGCAGCCGATCGAAACAGTTAAGGAACAGCCTTTTGTGGAGGCGGAAGCGGTATTTGCACCGTGTCGTTACGAGGTGAGTGCCTTCTGTGCGACAGAAACAAATACGACCTCACTTCTTGCGTGCCTCGACAATGTAAGCGATGCACAGTTCTCTGATACTTGCAGAGGAGCAATGCAGTTTATTCGACAGTGTCTTCCAACAACAGCGTGTAAGAATGAGAATATTTTTGAGTTGCTTACTCATGTCCCCTCGAAATTATCTGGATGCGTAGACTCAATGCCAGCCACTTGCGGGGCGAACATTTATTCGCGCGCTGTGGCGCTGAGTCGTAGTGCCGCAGCGTGCGCAGAAGAACTTAGCCAAGTTTGCACAGTATCACGTTGGGAACATGATATCTTTACGGACTGTATGACTTACCCACCGAAGACGTTACCCAAATCCGATGTTTGTCAGGCCGTGCTCGAGTCCTTCCAACCCTGCTTGGACGACTACGAGTCTATATGCCCGACAAAACGCTTTGAAGATAAGGATGCCATCCCATACGCATGCCTGTATGCAAAAAGTCGCCTTCTTAGTGATAGCTGTCAATCCACGCGACTTGTAAAGGATATTCTACCTAATATGTTTACACGAGAAGTAGTGCGACATAAAGTTGACGCCGCCACCTACTACTGTCGTGAAGTACACGATATACAAAAGACATTGATGAGTAGTATCGTTGCACAGGCTTTCCCAACCAACTCTTACGATCAACACTTTTTTTTCCTTTCAGCAGGGCCATTTGTAGGACTGTTTTTAGCTGCGGCGTATTATTTTCCCTTCGCGTCCAGTGTTCAGTCTCGAGCGCGTGAGTCAGAGTCATGTCAGCACAAGTACATGATTCTCATTGGAACCCACCCGTTAGCCATACTGTTTAGTAAATTCTTGGCATCCCTTGTAGTGTCCGTTATTGTATCTGTGATCGTTACATTACTCATGCGAATTTCCTTTGACGTTCCCAGTGGAGCCTTGTGCAGTCTGCTGTACATGTACTCCGTGAGTCTCAGTGCATTCTCAATGGTCTTTGGAGGGATTATACCCACTGAAAGAGCGGCTACCATTGTTAGTCCCTTTATTATGTTCCTTAGCATCGCACCTGCGCTTGGTTCCAATAATCCTACAAAAATTAGTGGTTTATCATCTATTCTACCTCCAACCGTTCTCGCCAAGGCTGTGAATCAGCTCAGCCGGGGTATGCAGACAAATTATGTAATGAGTGCTGTTGGTCCTTTTACACCAAAGAAGGATGTATGGACTCTATTTGGCCTAGCTATTATGTATATTCTGATAGCTGTCCTTCTCGAGTACCTACTCTTACCAAACTCTGGACTTTATCGCCTCTTTCAGCGTATAACCAATAAGGTGACTTCCTTCGTAGACCGCTTAATGAAACATCCGAGGCGTGGCGTGATGTCTCGTTTTGATTGTGAGGAAGTAACTGTCGAAGACGACAACATTCGGGCCTCTTCAAGGAACTCACAAGGTATGGAGTTTTGTATTGGCGGCATCAATAACACCTCGGAGGTGGCAGCACGCTTTCAGCAAAACGCCGGTGTGGATATTCCCGTAGCGGCTGAGGGTCAGTTTGAGCGCCCAGCCGCAGAAGACTCTCTTGCATCTCCCGTGCCCCCTGCTGGAAATGGAACTGCTGCTCCAAATGGTACCAACAGTTCCTGTCCGCGCGTCTCGCGGAGTTGGCATACGTCTGTTGCGGTGCAAGGCCTCGAGTATGACATTCCTGGACTCCGACAAGGGCTTCGCATTCCACAGGCGGAATTCTATCGCGATCAATTGAACTGTCTTGTGGGTCATGTAGGGGCGGGTAAGACCTTGTTGTTACAAGTCCTAATGGGTTGGTCGGACCGGCCGTACGGGAGTGTGCAGATCAACGGACAAGACATATGGATGAAAGGTAAGGACCACACTGGTCTTGGTGTGTGCCTGCAACGTACCGTTGTTTGGGAGAACATGAGCGTTTTGGAAAACATCCGCCTTGTGCAGCTCCTTTCTGGGCGTATTGCGGATGATGTGGAACTGGTGCAGGAGCAAAACACACTCATGACCGCGCTGCAACTGGTTGACGTAAGCTGTGAACAAGCGGGGCGCCTTACGCCAGGACTTGCGCGCAAGCTCGCTGTCGCAATGGCCTTCGCTGGCGGGGCGCGTACCATTTTTTTGGACGAACCTACAGCTTCCACGGACCTCTCGTCGTGTGCGGAAATATGGCACATTATCTCGCAAAACACTCGACAGCGTTGCATCATTGTCGCAACCACGGATATTGATCAGGTGGGCCAATTCGCTGATCACGTAACGGTTTTGCATCGTGGGCGCGTCTCAATGGCTGGAACGCCAGAGTACATCCGGCGCCAACTCTGTGATGGATGGGTTGTTACCGTCTGTCGTGCGTTCCACACACGGACGATAGATATTCTCGACCGTGTCATGGCAGTGGCACCAGTAGCTGTGCTGGTGAGCAACGTGAGTAATGAGCTCGCCTTTCGCATTCCAGAGAGGTCGGCAATTATGTATCTCCCAAAGGTGCTTACAGAGTTGCAGCGAGCAAAGCAGTCCAATCTAATAACAAGCATTGCTGTGTCCGATGCTCATTTTAGTGAGGCCTTTGTGCGTCTCGCACGTGCACTTGACTTTACTGAACCAGAACCTTCGGACACCGACGATCAGCATAACGACGATGAGTATCGCAACGACAATACCAGTGGTAGGTCAGTACAAGACGAAGGCTTTTCCACCACACCGACCAGCGGGGCACGTTACGCCAGGTTGCCTTCTGCAGAGGAGCAGTTGCAGTCAACAATGCTTTCGTCACACCATGGAAACTCTTACATTAACCAACGCAGCACTGCCGTGCCTCGCAGGACATGTTCACTGTTGAACACAATCGGTACTGTTGAAGAGCGTGAAAGGCGCTCTACGGACACTTCGAAAGTTTTCTTGCGCACCTGGCGAAGCATTCTGTATTACCGTACTCTAGACGCCATCATGTCACCCTTGTATGCATTGCTTTACTTACTTTTGCCTTTGGCTTTGATTATCTTATCTATTGGCTATATCAGTAGAAATATTGTATATGAACGCTTTACAGAAATACCCCTTAAGGAATGGGAAATTTCATCATCATCCAGCACAACTTATATCGCTGCAATTGGAGGGGAGACCTCACCCTATGGAAAAATGATGGAAGATTTGGACGGGAGAAATATTCGCGGCACTATGTCCTACTTCTCCCGGCTTGAGAACAATGAGAAAAAGGGGGCGGCAATTAATAGCAGCGTCGCAATGGATAGATTTCTCTATGGGAACGGTTATCCTGCCGATAGGTTCCTCTTTGGTGCTTTTGCACTACAGGGTCCAATGTTTTCGGTTTCAAACCCTTTATTAGTCAATAAGACACATTTTCCGTGGGTAACGGATGTTGTGCTTCACAACACGTCTTATCCACCAAGTCTCCCGGTATATGTTCAAATTCTTGGGATGATGCGAATTTGGGCCGCACAAAACAACATGCAAGCTACTATCAGTGCTTCGGTTGGTGTCAGCGAGACAGAGTTTCAAGAAGGATTGCCTTCAACGGTGAACATTATGAGTACGATACTGTTGTTATTGCCTTTCGGATTCTACGGTAGTCGTATGGTGACAGAACTTGTAGAACAACGAAGGAGCGGTCTGCTGCAAGTACTTTACTCTTCATCGTTACGTCCCGCAGCGTTTTGGTTGGCTAACTTTACCTATGATATTTTGAGTTTTATCATATTGTCCTTTGCTGGTGTCGTTGTATATACTTTTAGTAATGTTGTATATGGATTTTATGGAACAGATATGATGACGCTATTGGGGTTCTTGGAATTGTTTGGGTGTAGTATCATTTCCCTCTCGTACATCCTTATTAAATGCTTTAACAATCCTATCGCCGCCCAATCCTTTGCCATTGGTCTCGGTGTCTTCACAGGATTTGTATTTTTGATTGCTTCATCAGCAGTTCGCTTTCTTCCATATAATCCAATGACCGCGTCGTCTATAAAATCAAATGAGGGGTACGCGATGTTCATGCGTCTCTTTCCACTCTTTAGTCTCGGCGAAACCTTTATGAGCTACACTCTTGGCAAAGACACATACGGGAATGGCAATATGGATGTACATGTACTTCCGCTTACTGTGCCAATAATGCTGTTCATTATACTAATTATATATGAAAGCACAATAAGCATTAATGTTCATATCTTCTTTCGTGAAAAGGTGCGACCTCTTCTGTGTAATGTGAAAGCGTGGGTGGCAGCAAAAGTGAATACAGGGATTGATGGTTATTCGACGGGAGCAGCGTTATTCCCCTGGGAAGATCCATCGTCCTTTCTCACCGACGAAGATCCAAGTGTGGTGGCAGAGCGTCGAAAAGGTTACACGGCGAACGGGCTCCATGTTGCACAGGTCTGGAAAAAGTATCATAATGACATTTACGCTCTACAAAATATTTCATTTAATGTTGAAGGGGAATCTTTAGTTATTGTTGGAATCAATGGCTGTGGTAAGTCTACATTGCTGCGTTGCCTCTCCGGTGATCTTCTGCCTTCCTATGGAGATATTTTTGTCAATGGATATTGCTCTTCGCTTAGCGCGCACTCAAGACTCAGTGTCAATCGTGTTATGGGCTATGCTACGGCATCCGTTGTACTGCAGAAAGCTTCGCTCACTCCTTACGTTTTCCTTAACGTCATGGCCGACCTCCGCATGGTTCGCCGCGGCGCGATGCGTAAGCAGCATATTCTTTTCTTGTTACGCACATTGGGTATCGAGCCTTTCATGCACATCAGTTTGTCGTCACTGAGCGTCTCGGCCCAATGCCGTGTAGAGCTCGCAGCGGCTCTCGTTGGGTACCCACCGGTTCTCGTCCTGGACGATCTGACCGGATCGCTCGACCCGATGGCGCGCCGACAGGTCTGGGCAGCCATCAAGTCCTCCCCGCCTGGAACGACAAATGTTCTGTCTACGAGGTCTCTCGACGATGTGGAGATGTTGGGTGACCGTGTGTTATTGCTCGATGAAGGGAGGATGAAGTTTGTGGGCACACCTACTGAGTGGCGCCGCAGTCACATGTCTGGCTTTAAGGTTTCCATCGACGTGCCAAGATCCATAGAATGTATGGGGTTCCGTTTGCACCACGCGGAAAAGCGAGATCTCTTGCGGGACTTTTTTGCCGCGCATTGGGAACGAAGTTCACTTTTAGATTCGCAACCGTTCCACTATGTCTTTCATATTCCATTCGGTGACGCGCAAGAGGAAGAGATAGCATCTTCATCTTCAATTCGCGTGGCAGGCGTTGGAGGTGTTGGTATTCGAAGTATTCTATCTACACTCCTTCAGGGAAGAAATAGCGGCTGGGAATCGGAAGGCGGTAGTGGCGTACATCATTACTTCAAATGCTTTATCACAGTTTCTGAGATCACTGTCGAGGATGCCGCTATGGCTGCTTTTACAAAATCCACACAGAACTTGTACGACCGTAACTTTCACCTTCCTCCCCGTGAATAGTAAATATCTACCTAGCAGTACAACAATAGCAGAAACCGGATGAAACAAAAAATTGACGTAAAAGAGGGAAAGTGTGGCAAATAGGGTTGTTCTTTTTTTTTTTTTTGCGTCTTGAAAACTTGCGCAAGGAAGGTATTGAAAGAAAAAAATATACTTTTTTTATGTATCTTTTACCTTTTGTCAGATTTTTCACTTTCAGTCCTTCTGATCTTATAGTGAGTTTATTATTTACTTTCCTTCCAATGCAAATTCTTTTCTCTTCGCGCCATGGGTAAGGGAGAGGGCTAACGGCAAGCCCTATTCTCAGCTATTTACATTGAGAGGAGCTGTGTGAAGGTGGAATTGTTACTTTTTGTGCTTATTATTTCATTTCTCTTGAGATTTGTAAAAAAGGGAGACTGTTTTTGTTATTGTTACTATTGAGGATTGATGGTTGGGAAAGGCTTTTGGAACTACCTTGATGCAGAATTCGTTCGTATGAGATCTTATCTATAAGGAAAAAGTGTGCAAAATTAATAGCTAGTATCTACCTTTAAACGAAGAATTGTATAGAAATAATTACTTTATCTTGCTCAAGTCTCAGTAATTGTAGTTTTACCTTCTATTTAAGTTGTTATTATACTTTCTATTGTTTTTTTTCTCTTATTTCACTCTAATGTTGAAAGAATGTACATTAATTTATTCTATACTGAACAGTTGTGTAGGGTTTGTATATAAGAAATGTCATCACAATTGTCTTTACAAGCAGAAGAACATAAGAGGATGGAATTGGAAGAAAACCCTATTGAATCTAGTTTTGAAGGTGCAGATGAGGAAATGATGCATGTGATTAACCTTATAAAAGCAAAGGACGTTCTGCCTTTTCTCCGTTGGGCTGATGTGTCTAGCAGCATTCATTTCCGGGACTCAGCAGGTAACAGTGTCATCCACTGGGCAGCGGCCTTGGGTAACGTAAAGTTTGTTACCCATCTAATTTTCCTTGGGGCGGACGTAGACATGAGAAATCATGCTGGAGCTTCTCCACTTCACTGTGCCGTTGTTTCTGGTCACCATGCTGTTGCAGTACAACTCTTGCGCCACGGTGCCGACGCGACTTGCAGGAACAATCAAGGACAGACCTTCTTTGACTTACTTCAACTCATGGGGAGGAATCGACTCGCGCATCATTATGAACAGTTAAAGGAGATATTGCTCTCCGTGGACAACGTTCAATGCGATGACCTTCTCACTACCTCAAATATTGATTTCACTCATAAGGGGTTAATAGGCTCCATAGATCTCCTTTCTAGTAACATGGAAGGGACAATACCTCAGTATCTCGAAGACCAGAATACTGAGCTCTCTACACGCGATACAAGTGGAATCTCGTCAAGCGTTAGTAACGTCGTAAGTCAGCGAGCAGCGTGGCATAGAGAGGTGGAACTTATTTCCGCGCTAGAAGCAGCGGAGCGCAATGCCTTAACAAGTGTCTGTTGGGAAGAGCTTCTCTCTCTCACGGCCCGCCTGAAAAGTTGCCTCGTGTCTAACTCGTGGCTGCGCTCGCCCGCCGCTGAACTTTCAAAACATGTGACGGTCGTTTTGGGTGAGAAGTACTCTGGTGGTCGAAGTGAACTTATGCTGTTGGTAGGCCTTGAAGGTCAACCAGAAGACACCGAGCTTTGGATCGCTGCATCGCGCGTTGCGCAGTCTCCTGTAGTCAAGCAGTACATGGAGCGTTTTGATTCCTTTTGCACGAAGCCCGGCTCTATCCGTGGCAAGATGGGCGTACGCCCCTTTGACGTGAGCAACCCAGTTGAGACATCAGAGAGACGGGAGCTTCCTTTGGCCCTGGAGCGGCCTGTTTTTGAAAAGCCCGAGTATCAAACATCGATGCAGACTGCATTGAAAACGCCGTTAGATTCGCCAAAGCAATCGGATTCATCAAATGTAGCAGAAAGATGCCGAACGAATATTTGCAGAATAACTCTTGCACCGGTTTCAGATAATATAAAACAAGAATCCTTCACTAATGGCCCGATTCAGCGACAGCTGGTTATGAGTAAGAATGGGAAACAGTCCCCCGATGTGTCGCCATGTAAAACGTCTAGCATCTCCGACATACATAAAAACACGAGCTTAGCGGCACATCGCTTGCCCCCTGGTGAATGTACAAGAGGTCAGCCACCAATCAACCGTACTGCAATTTCACGAATCGCATTGGGTAGTGACAGTGATGGCGTGGAGTTTCACGAAAAACCTGTCATCGGCAGTTGTACGCCAAGTACCACTAAAGCCCCCCAGAGTGCAAGTGCCAATGTAGAAAAACTCCAATCACAGCATCGAAAGTTTAATTCTGTCGAGGAGCGAATAGCATACGATGAATTTTTGTACAACTCTGCCTTAAGGCGCTTGCATGTACAAAAAAGGTGAACGACGTGAAAATAGCTAAGTCTATAAATGCGGATTATAAAAATTACGTTTTATTTTCAATTACATAAATATGTATCTTTCAAATTCAGTCAATTTTTAGTGAGTACTATATGAAACACACACCTCTGGAAAAGGCGAATTATTGATAATAATCGCAACACTTGGTTGTGGAACCATTTTTCATTTGCTTTTTAATGTATGCGAAGATTATTATTATTTTCCATTTATACTCATTTTTATTTTATATGTTTTTATATCTTATAGCGCAACACAACATTACTTCAAGTAGAATTTATTACAAACTAGCACAGTGCATCTAGTTCACAATTTTTATCTTTGTATTAGGTACTATACGAAGCAACCCTGTAAGAAAACCAATAACAACGACAGTTGAATATATTACTGAACGACTCCAACACCGAAAAAAAAAAAACAACCGCAACTTAAACTTTTTTCTCAGAAGATTACATAGTTAGAAAGGACAAACTTTTCGGCTTTCTTAATTACCATACAGTTTGGATAAAAAAATGAAATAAAGGACAAATGACACCACGTTTCATACAAGGTGTAGCATCACTAACATATAAACAAATCACTTTGCTAAGTGATTATCGCCCGCTACTTTACACTACACCACGACTTTGAAAACAACATACGCAGCTTGTGATGTGATTTAATAATATACGACAAAGGCAACGGCGCGTGTGTGCACGGCGGCAGGGTCACGATCCAGCCGAAGGACATCCACCTGGCGCTCTGCCTGCGCGGCGAGCGCGCCTAGAGTGCGAGTGCGGGTTTGAGTGCGTGAGCGCGGGGGTGGCGTCGGAGGGGAGGCGCGCCGCTTTGCGGCGTTGCCCTGACCTCCCCGTCGTTCTTCTCCTCGCTCGCCCTCTGTTACTTGCCCTCCCACACACCCTACACACCCCTCTATCTCTCCTGCCACGCGTGGGGGGAGGCCAGTCGCTTGCATGTGTGTACGCGGATCAGTGCTTCCCGTTCTGTGTCCCTGCCATGCAGCGGCGCCTCCTCCCTGGCAAGTCGGAGCGATGCATGTCTGCAACTAGCTGCATGCTGCGTTATAGAAGCGGAAAACAGCTCCGTTGTTTTTTTTTTTTTTTTTTTTTTTTTTTTTTTTCTTTTTTTTTTTTTTTTTTTTTTTTTTGTTTTGTTTTTTTTGTTTTTTTGTTTTTTTTTAAAAAAAAAGGAATTTATAGAGAAAACAAAAAAAAATTGAATAAAAAAAAAAAAAGGGAAATTGAGAGAAATTGTGTTCCTTCTCTCTTTCTCTCACACAAAACAAAAAAAAAAAAAGAAATGAAAAAAAAATAAAATAAAATAAAATAAATAAATAACTTTAGGGGTGAGAAGAGTAAAGTGTGTGTTCGAGGAACAAATAAACATTTCTGATTTGCTCTAAAAATATTTTTGTGCGGAGTTGGAAAAAAAAAAAAAATTAAATAAAAAAAAAAAATTAAATAAAAAAAAAAAAAGAAAAAAAAAAAACGAAGAGAATAAATCCAAAACGGTTCGCACGACGATGAGTAAAGAACAGAAAAAGGAGACGGAGACACTTTTAAAAGAAATGTTTTTTTTGTTTTTTTTTGTTTTTTGTTTGGCCCACTGAGTAAAACAAAAATAAATAAAAAAAAGATTTCAGTATGTATTTATTTTTATATATTTAAATAAATAAATATATATATCTATATATATATAAATATATATTGAAAAAAAAAAGGAAAAATTAGAATGCAGTGGGTCTTTGAAATAAACGGTTTGTTGTGCGGAACTATCGCAAACCGTTAAAACGAAAAAAAAAAAAAAAAATGTGTGCCGTTACTTTTATGTTTGAAAATGAATGTATGGGCAGAAATGAATGTTATCGTCCGATTTGCGACGATTAAATTAAACAAAGGAATATTTATATATTTAGTTATATATTTATTTATATTTATATAATAGAAAAATAGGCAAAAGAAAAAAGGAAGAAAAAAAAAAAAAAGGTGAAAGAGAAAACAGAGGCGATAACAATTATTGGGAAACATTTCTCTCGCAACAGGGAATGCGCATGGACTTAAAAAAGTGGCATTTGTACTTTATATATATATATATATATATATATATATATATAATTTATTCATTTTTTTTTTTTTTTGTTATTTTATTTATTTATATTTTTATATAAATAAATGATTTAGCGGATATATATATATAAAGGGGGGGCGGTAGTTCTTTGTGCGTTTCTCTCCGCTGTTCTGTTCCGCTCATGGATTGCGCGTTTCTGTTGTGTTTTATTCAATTAATTCCTTTTTTTTTTTTCTTTTTTTTGCCTCTTTCTGCCAATGCTACCTTCTTCTTCTTCTTCATTGTTTTTGTTTGTTTTTGATTTTCTTCTATGTGTCAGTGAGAGAGAAAGTGTGCGTGATTGACTTTATTATTATTATTGTTAAAAAAAAAAAAAAAGAATGAGTGACTTTTTTTTTTGATTTCTCTTTTTGAGCCACACACACAAACACACACAAACACAAACACAAACACATATATGTGCGCATTATATGCAATGCCTTCAGTGTTTCATTGAATGAATGATCACGGACGAATTAGGCTTTCGTTATTATTATCAATTACTATTTATTACTTATTNAATTACTATTTATTACTTATTGTCATTTTAGTCTTTGTTATATATATATATATATATAATGTATACTCTCTTTGTCGTATAATATTTGCTGGATGATATAAGACTCCTTTCTCTCTCCCTCTCTTTCTTTCTTTTTTTTTTTTCATTATATATAATTATATATACGCACACATTGCGCAGGATCCACCGATTGCATTCCTCAGTGACTGCGCAAACGATGGCAAAGGAAGACCCGCAGCGCACAGCAGCGGAAGAAGACAATCGCATCGACGGCACCGCGCCGGACGCCGCCGGCAATGCGGATCCCAAAGCAAACGCAATGGACGCCGACGACTCCGCGGACAATGCGCTCGTCTTCACACCAACCGCCGCGCGTGTGGATGTGCATCCGCTTGTGCTGCTCTCACTCGTGGACCACTACGCGCGGGTGAACGCAAAAACGGTACAGAAGCGCCGCGTGGCGGGGTTGTTGCTGGGGCGGTATAAAAGAGGCGCCGACGGCACGCAAGTGTTGGACATTAACAACAGTTTTGCCGTTCCCTTCGACGAGGACCCGCACAATCATGACGTGTGGTTTGTGGACACAAACTACGCGGAGGAGATGTTTCACATGTTTCGCCGCGTGCAGCCAAAGGTGCAGATTGTTGGTTGGTACTCCGCCGGCCCCTCCTGCACGATTCAGCCGAACGACATGCTGCTCCACCTCCTCGTCGCCGACCGCTTCAGCGCGAACCCGGTGTACTGCATCGTCAACACGGACCCAAACAACAAGGGCGTCCCGGTGCTCGCGTACACGACGGTGCAGGGCCGCGAGGGGGCGCGGTCGCAGGAGTTCCGGAACATCCCGACGCACCTCGGCGCGGAGGAGGCGGAGGAGATCGGCATCGAGCACTTACTCCGCGACCTCACCGACTCGACCGTCTCGACGCTCTCCACGCAGATCCAGGAGCGCGAGCTCTCCCTCGCCCACCTCGGCCGCGTGCTGCAGGCCGTCGAGGAGTACCTCCGCGACGTGGCGGAGGGCCTCATGCCGATCTCCGAGGACGTCCTGAGCGTCCTGCAGGAGATCATTAGCCTCCAGCCGCACATCTACCACCACAAGACCTCCACGGAGATGATCCGCCACGCAAACGACCAGGCGATTGCAATGTTTGTCGCCGCCATTGGGCGCTGCGTCGGGACACTGTACGATGTGATTGCGCACCGGCGCCGCACGGCGCGGGAGGTGCAGGAGACGCGGCAGCGGCGGGAGCAGGCGCTGCGGGAGCGGCTCGAGAACGAGCAGCACAAGGCAGAGGAGGCGGCGACGGAGGGGGAGGGGCGGAGGCGAGGCGGGGGAACAGAAAAGGAGGGATAAAAAGTACAAAAAAAAAAAAAGAAAAAGAAGAAGAAAAAAGAAAAAGGAATGTCTCTTTGTGTGTGTGTGTGTGTGTGTGTGTCTGTGCGGTTGCGAAGAAGAAGTAGTGAGAAGAGAAGAGAAAACAAAAATGAAATAAAAAAAAAAAAAGAAGAAAAAAAAAAAGGAAAGAAATTTCACAGAGCGTTCAGTAGTGGATATAACAAATACCTCAAAAAAAATAATTTATATATATATTTTTTTTTTTTGAGGGGGGGGATGTATTTTCCATATGCTCTTTATCTCTTTATCTCCTTTTTTCTTTTTTTTTTTTCTTTTTTTGTTTCCTTTTCTCGTATACGATTTTCTTTATTTTATTTTTATTTATTTTTTTTTCTCTTTCGTTCATCTCCTTTTTCTTTTCTTTTGTGTGTGTGTTGCTTTTCTCTTTTTCTGTCTGTTTTTCCAATAACTTTTACTTTTATTGGAAATCTCTCAGTGAACTTTTTCGTTTTTGTTTTGATATTGTTATTGAACCTTCTGACTTTTTTTTTTTTCTTTAAGTGCGAAACATTGAAAAAGAAAAGTGAAAGCAACCAGACAGGTCAGATAAATAAAAAAAAGAAAGGAAAGCAATTAAGTAGGATGAAAAGGGAAAAAGGAGTTGAATATGTGAAGGAACGAATATGACGAAAGAAAAAAAAGAAAACAAAACAAACAAAAAGAAGCAATGCACTTTCGGTATAGTAAATTATTTTAATTTGTATGCAATATGTTCTTGTGCTTTTGTTTTACTCCATACTTTACACTTTCTCTATCTTTTTGTTTTGTTCACTCTTCTCTTCTCTTTATATTTATATATATATATATATATATATATATATATATATTTTATGCGTTTCGTCAGTCTTTTTAAAGACACTTTATCCCCGCAATTGTGCACATATCTCTCTAGTCGTCGCACGCGAACAAACCAATCAGCGCTCCCCGTCTTTATTTTTTATTTTTCTTTTCTGATCGTTTTCATCGAACGCGGCTCGCTTTCTCACTTTCTCTTTCCCACATATTTCTCTTTTCGCCTCTCCCCCAGCCGCCGTCCTTTCTGTTGCTGTTGCTGTCTGGCGCCCTCCTCTCCTTCTCTGTTGTTGTTTCCCCTCCTTTTGTGTGTGTGTGTGTGTCTGATTGCATTTCATTCCCCCGCGAATGGCCGACACCCCGCCGCGCCATCCCCCGTGCTGCTGCGAGGCCCTCTCCGCCGCCCCCCAAGTCCCTCCGGCCCTCTCCGCCGCCCCCCAAGTCCCTCCGGGCCCGCAGGCTCAGGGGCTCGGCGGCCCCGCGCGCCGGTGCCTGTGCTGCGTGCCGGAGCAGGAGGAGCTCACCGCGTGGGACCGGCGGGAGCGGGAGGAGCGGGCGCGGCGGCAGCGGGCGGAGCGGCAGCGCGTCGCGGGTCGGCTCAGCGCGTCGCGGGAGGAGCCGCGGCGGTACAGAGCGAATACGGCACATTTACTTCGCTGCTCGCACGGGGCACAGCACAAAAGAGCCGTGGCGCTTGAACAGGAAAGACGCCGTGAGACATTGCGTGAAGAAATTGAGGCACGACGTCGTGCAATGGTTAGTGGGAGAAGAGAGCCACTGCTGCTTGAACGATGTCCTGTGGCTCCACAGATTCCAATAACGAGACCAACACAACAAGAACAACAACAGCAGCGCCGCGGGAAAGTTTTTGCGCGACACATGTATGCCCCGCGCATACGTGGAGCTGATGAAGGGGCGGAATGGATAGTTTGCCCAACAGAGGGTTTGCGTGAACACAAAACATTACCGAAAAGAGCCGTTTCGGCCCCACGTGCGGTGACGCGCGATGAAACCGCGGAGGAAGCGCGACCTCGCCCTCCGCTACACACACATTGCTATTGTCATTGTCATTGCCACACACATTGTCATTGCTACGTTCACTGTCACTGTCACTGTCACTGTCACTGTTCCTGTCCGTATTATGAATGCAAAGCGCGACGAGGAGTGTGTGATGTGCATTGTGTCTGCGAAACAAGCGACCCCGCACGGAATCGCCCGCACACCGCGGACATTGGGGCGGCTTTGGCACACAGACAAAACGTGAAACCACAGCAGGGCTTTGTGGCGCGTGAGACACCACGGGAAAGAGAAGGCGAAGTGCCCATCCGGGTTCACTCCTCGAGTGAACAACCGAAGAGCGAAAAGGAAAAAGAAAGGGAAGAGAGAGAGCGGCAGCGAATAAAGTCTCCAGCGGTCACGGATGCTGTGGGATCGGCAGGCGCCGCCCCGTCACCGGGCCGCTGGAACTCTTTTACAGAATTCGGTCGAAAGATTTACATCACGGACGACGCGCACCACACAAGACGCGCAGAAGTCATTCGGCGCTTAGAGGAGGACGGGTGTGTGCGACAACTGTCGCCAACCGCACGCAGTCCACGAGCGCCACTGGCAAAGAAAACGCGCAAGTGGAAAACAACGCGTAGCACCAGCGCACACAGAGTGTTGGTGTAAAGGATTAGAAAACAAACGAGGGTATGGGAATAAATAATAGAGCACAACGAGGGACCACAGAAGAAAAAAAAAAAAGGAAGAAGAAGAAGAAGAAGCGAGATAAAAAAAAAAAAGGAGGAAAAAGAACACACGCAAAGGGTTACATATACATTATATATATATATATTGTCTGCGAGTACTAGAGGTACAATAGTCTGTGAGAAAAGTTAATGGAGAGCTAGAGGAAGCGAAGGAGGGAGAAAGAGAGTGATAGAGAGAATTATTTTTATGTATCTATGTAAGTTAGCATGTTGGGATGAATAGAGGAAAAGTGGATATACGGAGGGATGAACTATTTATATCTTTTATTTTACAGAATTCTTGTACTCACCTTTTTTTTTTTAACTTTTGTACCAATTTGATCATTTTTTTTTTTGTTTTATTTCTATTTTCGTTTTTCATGGGCCGGTTTCTTCATTCCTAAACACAAACTCTTCATAAAGCGTATCATTCTCAGAACTCTCACCAATCCCTAGTTTTCTTTATTTTTTTTTTTGTTTTTCATGCGTGTTCAGATACACTCTCAAAAAACGCATTTACTTTCTCTTCGAGGACCAGAAACAGACATTTGAAAACTCGCTTTATTATTATATTACTAATATTATTGTACGTGTGCCTATTGGATGCGTCTCTTTATTTCACTTTTTTTTTTTTTATTATTATCCTCCGTATTTGTGGATATCTGACTGACAAACCATGAATAAACATATTGTATAAATAAATATATATTTATATTTATACGAATTTCTCCCCTTATATATATATATATATATATATATATGCAATATTAATATTTTTTTTTCACTTTTTTTTTTCTCTGCATTGAAAAGGAAGAGAACTACAGATCAAGGAAACCTCTTTTTGCTTTTCCTTTACTTTCCTGCTCTTTCTTGGATTATATTACATTGCGTGGAGCACTGGATCGTTTTCTTACTATTATTATTAATAATTTGAAGAAGGCCAAATATCAATTGAACAAATTGAGTACGAATTGACAAAGGCCATAAAAGAATTGCAAAAAAAAAAAAAAAAAACAGTTTTATTATTATTATTCCTTTTAAACAAAAGGGCAGATCCAAAAGCAAAGACACACATACACACAAACAAAAGTAACAAATGGCTTCTGAAGAGGAGACAAAAGTGTGTACCACACATCTCATTGACGATGATGGCCAACTGCTTGAAGAAAAAGACATTTGTCGCTTTCTTCTTTCTTCGCTGCGCCCCACAACTGACGACTCCGTCCACAGCAAAAGCCCCGGCGCCGACGGGGATCTCCCATTACGCACCGTAGGCGTACAGTATCACGTGGTTGGGGTCTTTGGCTGCCAGAGCAGTGGAAAGTCTTCGCTGCTGAACAAACTCTTCGATACGCGCTTTCAGACAATGGACGAGACGCAGCGGCGCGGGCAAACAACAAAAGGAGCGTTCATGGCCCGCATGCCTCTTTCTGTGTGCCCCGCAGAGGATGCCCCGCCGCTCTTTGTGTTGGACTTTGAGGGCACGGACGGGTTTGAGCGTGGCGAGGATCAGAGTTTCGAGCGGCAGCTGTCACTCTTCGCGCTCAGTGTGGCCGATACACTTATTATTAATATGTGGGCAGTGGACGTGGGACGGTTTAACGCGGCGAATATGAATCTCTTGCGGACAATCTTTGAGGTGAATTTGCAACTCTTTGCGCATGAACATTATGCCCGCGAGGAGAAGCCGACGTTGCTTATCGTCCTTCGCGACTTTACCGAACCTGACCCTTCGCATCACATCAAATCCATTCACGATTCGTTTGAGAAGATATGGAGCACTCTCGTAAAGCCTGAGGCATTTCGCGAGAGCAGCTTTGAGGAACTTTTTGAACTGCGCTATCGTTGTTTACCGCATTATAAATTACAACGCACAGAGTTTGATGCCTCCATTGTGGATTTTCGCTCTTGGTTTATTGAGCCTTCCTCCGAGCACTATCTCTTCGCCGATCGTGCGGCTATGTTTCGCGGGGTTCCCTTGGACGGGCTTGCGGCATACCTCGCGAGTTGCTGGAGTGTGATTTGCCAAAGTAAAGACCTTGACATTCCCACACAACGTGAAATGCTTGCGCGGCATCGTTGTTTTCAACTTCGCCACGCCGCTGTGGAGCGCTTTGCGGAAACGTGTCGAGGTCTCTCCGCTCGGCTCGAATGCGGTGAACTCGTCCCACGACTCTCCGGCACACTGGAGGAGGAAATAAACGAAGAGCTTCGTGAATATTCTGCGCAGACGCGACTGTACGCGCCGCATGTGGTTTCCGAGTTTTCAGTGGAACTCGAAGAGGAACTTGTCACGGCGGAGATGCAATTAGTGGAGCAATACGCCAAAACCATTGCTGCGGTTGTCATCGCCTCTCTTGACACATCCGTTGGGAGTGCTGTGGATGGAGTGCTGCAGTGGCTCGTGCGAGAGGCGCAGGCACTCCCACTGGTGCCTGCCGCTGCAGGCGTTCCCGGCGCGGACGAAACCGTCGCGAAGCGTGTGACGGGATCGCTTGTGTCGACTCTATTGCCGGACAAAGAAAAGTGTCGCGAGGTTGTGCAGAACTTCTGGGCACGCCTCTGTCTTGTGCTGGAGTCCGTCATGGAGACATTGCGTGTCTCGCACGCACACACGCGGCTCTTTGGTCGCTTTGCTGCGATTGTCGACGGGGACTCCATAATGTGCGATGCGGTCATCGTCGCCGCGATGGGTGCGGTACACCAGAAGGTTCGCCTTCGCTTTGCCTCAATGGCGGAGAACGCCTCGGACACGGCGCATCAGGTGTTTGAACAGGCCCTCACACACGCAAAGGACGGGACGGTTCGCTTTTTCGCCACAGCAACGGGTCTTCAAAAGGCGGAGCCGTACGCACGACAGGCGGGACTGGAGTTGCTTGGCTGCCTCTTGTACTATCGCCTTCGACTCACGCGAGAGGAGGCAGATGAAAAGGAAAAGGAAACAAACCACGCGACGGTGACAAGTTCAGTTCTTGAGCATAGTCAGACAAACAGTGAAAAGGAGAGTGATGTTGGTAAACAGGAGAAACGTAAAAACTTTGCGGCGGTGCGACGGGTTCGCGCGGCGCCAAAAATTTCAGTGCGGGCAAACACGGCGGAGCAGCGATTTTTTCTGGACTTTCCTTCACTTGTGGAGATGCCACGTTATCCCTCCGACGTTCTCGTTGCCGGAGCGCAGCACGACATGTCTGTGGACAGTGAGTGTGTGATGCTTAGTGAGCAAGCCGTGCAGCGGGCTTTTGAACTCTTTACACAAAAGAGTGAGTTTACCACGCAGCTCTATCTTCGCAACATTGAGAGTGGCAAACAGTCTCTACCGGCCTGGGTCTTTCCGGCTTTACTCGTGCTTGGCTGGAATGAGCTTTGGTACGTGCTTACCTCACCGCTGCTGCTCATTCTCATCATACTCGTTGCGGTTATATTTTTCCAGCGCCAAATCAAAGCACAGTGGGAGGCGTTGGAGGAATCCGGTCCTGCGTGGCTCGCCGTTGCCGTTCGCAACATGTTGACATACGCGCAAAACACATGTGATTCATTTATGCCTGCGCGGGATAGTCCGCTGCAGAGCGCAGCGCCAGCGCAGCGGTACCGGGATCCGACGGAGTTCAGTGATTTGTCCGTTAGTGAGGCGAGTGGGGATGCGGCGTCTTCCACACTGCGGCGGCGCAAAACATAAAAAAAAAAAAAAAGGAGAGAATGAAGAAAGAGAGAGAGAGAGAGTGAGGGAGTGGGGTGATAAAGGGGAAAGGAGAAGAAAAGTCGAAATCCTTTTTTTTTTTTTTTTTAAAGAAAGAAGAAGCGATGTAGACACGATGAGTGTATACATTTTATAACAGTGTGGACTCTCGAGCAAAATGTATTGTGTGTGCAAGAGGGAATTGAAAGAGAATGGAGAGAAGAGAGAGAGTGCGGATAGCGATGTGAGCAAAGGTTTGGTGATAATCCTTGTAGTACGTACACACACACACACACACACACCGCCTACGCACTTGAACACATTTCTTTTTATGTCCCTATATATATATATATATATATTTATATAAATAATGTTACACACCATGGTGTGAGAAAACGGGTTTTGGTTTCTTCTGATTCTTTTGCGGTTATTCCTTTATTGTTTTTTTGTTTTTTTTACTGTGTGTGTGTGTGGTTATATCTGCATGTGTTTCCTTTCTCTGAACTTCCTATGCGCTTCACATTACTGTGTATACATTCTTTATAGAGTGGCCCACTCTAAAATGTACATGTGATCAACAACAACAAGAAGAAAAAAAAAAAAAACTATTGGTGCTTTAATGCATGTGTTTGTGATGATAGCAGAAATGAAAAGGAAAAAAAGAAAAAAAAACGTGATTGGGAGACAGAGAACACACTCCATCAGAGAAAGAGAGACGATAAATATTATCTCTAGTCATTGAGGCGCATACGGCAACAGTCGCGTCTCCTGTTTTTTTTTTTTTTTTTTTTTTGCATTCTTTTGCCTCTCTGACTATTGTTGACACTCTTTCTTAACAGCTGTGATTCGGTTTGCGTTTTAGTATATATATTTATATATATAAGGTATCTAAGCTATGGGTGATCGTCATCTTTACTCGTAATATATATATATGTTGAAATGGAAAAGAAGTGGCAAAGAATTATTATGTAAATTTTATTGTTGCTTGGCCATTCTTGCAGAATGGATGCCTATACTCAAAAAAAAAAAAAATTTTTTTTTTATTTTTCTTTTCTTTGCATTTTTTTTTCTTTTTTGAAAACTTCTGTGGGATGTATGTGCCAACTAAAGCACTCGGGTGAAACAAGAAAAAAAATTATATATATATATATATATATATATACACATCTAAAGGGGAATAAAGTTGCTGCCTTCACCTACTGAGATTATTATACGAGCATGTCCGTTAAAGTGCCTTACGAGACAGTGGAGTATCAGTCGCACCACCACTGCCAATGCGATTACTGCAACAGCCGACGCGTTCTCAACGCGAAAAAGTATGGAGTGAGCAAAACCGTTGCGGACCTCCAAAACATTGGCATCAAGAACAACTGCTGCTGCTCCTGTCACCAGGTCCTTGCGTCTCGCATGCTCCGGGACGGCAGCGGGGCGGCTCCGTCCTTTGAGCTCGACGACCCGGAGCACCACGTGAACCAAACAGCGCTGAACGCCGCCAACGGCCGCACTGGAATCCCCGGCGGGGATCGTTACACCATCGGAACAAACACCTCGCGCGGGACAAGGAGTGGCAAGTCCCTTGAGGCAAGCAAGAAGACACAGGAGGAAATGGAAAAGGACGC
Source organism: Trypanosoma boissoni (assembly GCA_030849725.1). Classification (NCBI taxonomy): domain Eukaryota; phylum Euglenozoa; class Kinetoplastea; order Trypanosomatida; family Trypanosomatidae; genus Trypanosoma; species Trypanosoma boissoni. The sequence continues at coordinate 44,035 of JASANW010001407.1, read as the reverse complement.
GCTAGAGGACCTGGACCGCCTCGAGCGGCTCCTCGTTCTTGAGCACAAGGCCCGTGTGAAGGCAACGCTGGACACGAAGGACGCGCAGATACAAATGGAGTCGGGAAAGCCGCTGCGGCCCATTCCGTTCGATGCATCGGCCGAGCAACAACAAACCGCTCCGCGCCAGACGCCGTCCTCGCAGCACGAAGACGCGCAGCCGTTGCCGCCGGACGGGTCAAACGGGTCAAGAACGCCACTGCCGCTCTCCTCCGCCCACTCACCGGCTCCCGACAGGACCATTGGGACAAAGGAGGCGACAGGGAAAGATGGGACGTTTGGCAAATCGACTCGAAATGTTTTTTATGGCCCCCGCCCCGAGGGCGCTGGTGTGGTGTGGCGAAAAATCAAACCAAGCATGCCAGAGGACATGAGTACCGGTGTAGGAGGAATCGGCAATATGGATAACCGCGACTTGTGGAAGAGTAGACTGGTCAAGGGGACAATAGTGAAGAAGGAGGTCGGGAGCACGGCGGCATCAAAAGGACCAGAGGCAACGGCGAATACGACGGCAGTCGCGCAGGAAAAGTCTCTTTCGGCAGGGGCGCAAGCGGCAATTCAACAACAGCGAGAACAGCAAACAACCGTCACTGGTGAAAATGCCCCAAATTCAACAGTCCAAGAGGAAGCGAAGAATTAAGCAATGGAAAAAAGGAAAATGATTGGACAATTCAAGCGCTGAAGGATTGGATGGGGGCGGGGGAAGTGTAAGAAGAAGAAGAAGAAGAAGAAGAAGAAAAAAAAATCAAAAAGGGGCGAGAGGGAGAGAAAAAGAAAGAGTGTATCTTCTACATCTTTGTACCCATGAAAGTACATGTATGATTGACAGACAGGTTGTTAGTAAATCTTTTTTTTCCTCCAACCATTTGATGTAAAGCTCATTTTGCAAAGTGTAGTTTTGATCGCTCAGCGCTTTTTTTTTTTCTTTTTACTGTCAGTTCTTGTTGCTTTTTTTTTTTTTGATGTTGTTGTTGTTGCGGTTCTGAGTACTGAAACGACTTTTTTGTCTCTTGATGGAGGAGAAGAGTAAGAGGTGCGTGTTTTTTTGATGTTTTTTTTTTTATGTAGTCAATGCGCTTTACTCTTTGAAAGATGTATCGAAAATTTTTATATATTAAAAAAGGATTTTATCAGAAGGAAAGTGGAAGATTGCGGTTTACTGTTGTGACCAGATTATGTATCAAAGCAAGGGTTAAAACAAAAGGAAAAAAACAAAGAACACTATCAAGGGAGAGTGGTGCTTCTTCCCATTCTACCTTATTAAGAGATTAGTGTATATACATATATATTTATCTATATATATATATATATGCCCTTTTTTGTTGTTTTTAAACTTTTAATTGTATTCCCATACCAAACTTTTTTTTTTCTTTTACTTTTCTTTTTGCGTTATGCATGTTTTTTTTTTTTTTTTTAAGAGAGAGAGAGAGAGAGAAGGACCACTCCACGTATATCTTTTTCTTGTTTGGTTGTTTTCCTATTACTTTACATATTTCCCAATGCTTCGCGATCAGTGCCAGGCATTCTGCCAGTGCTCTTACTGCAAAGGCCGAAAGCACCACACAACGAATGCCGCGGACCCCGCGTCTGTTCGTCTTCCCACCGACGGCGCTCTCTGCAGCAAGGACGAGCTGTACCTCCGCACCCTCAACGACAGCCTTCGCGCCCGCAGCCTCATGATGAGCTCGAAGAACGCGCACAAGTTTCGCCCGGACGAGATGCTGCAGAGCACCCGCGGGGACTTTGTGCGCGCTGCGCTCTCCGTCCCCGTGCGGCGGCGCGATCGCCTGCAGGAACTGCTGATCCTCGAGAACAAGGAACGGCTCCGCGCGGAGCAGCAGCGGCGGCTCAGTCGGCGCGCGGCCGGTCTCCCGGAGGAGCCGGAGGGATTCCTCACGGACCGCGCGGTCGGCACGCGCGATGACTTTCCCAACGAGCCGCCGCTCCCGGAGCAGCTGAGCGAGGAGGAGGAGCGGCGGAGGAAGAAGGAGGAGGAGGAGAAGGAGAAGGAAAGGCTGCGGGAACTCGAGCGGGAAAAGGAGAGGGAAAGGGAAAAGGAAAGGGAACGGGCAAGGGCCAAGCGAGAGGAGCCGCGGCTCAAGTCGTACAGCCGGCACCCGTACGGCTCCGGTGTTATTTGGCTTCCGATCGACAAGAAGGGCTTTGAAGGACCGACGCCGGACGAGGAGCCGATGGACCCCGCGCTGCAGTACCCGGGCAGCACACACAATACATACAAAGTCCCACGCGCCACCGAGGCGCGTGTCTCGTCGTTGCCGCCTTCGGAGGTCTCCACGCAGCAGGCGGCTCCCGCAGCGGTTCCGGTTGCGGTGAATGGGGCAGAGGCCGCATCGCAGAAGGAGCCGCTGCCGTATAATTCCTCCGCCGCGCTCTGGCGCACCACAAACCAGGACAGGGACTTGCAAATGCAAAAGTTCCTTGAGTTTAAGGCAATGCAGAACAACGCAGACAAGGTCTACATGGAGACGGCTAGTAAGCGAAATGGACCGTTAAATCTCACTGGCAGACTGCAAGGATATTAGAAGCGCAGTCTCTGGCGTATTTTTTCCTATCCATTTTTTTTTTTTTTACTTTTCTTCTTCTTTTTTTCCCCTCTTACCCTCACATACTTTCTTAGGTTCTCGCTCAACTTAAACGGGAGGCAGAGAAGAGAAGGATGAGAGTGAATGTATGAAATGTGAGTGTGTGATAGAGAGAGAAAAAGAGAGCGGGGTGTCTTCACTTTTGTATTTTGACTATTAAGGGTGAGGCCTGCCTGTCTCTCATTTACTGTTTCATTTCACTCACTCCACTTATTTTATTGCTGACTATATCAAAGGCAAGACTCAGCCAGAGCAACTGAGGAAAGTGATGTTCATTGATGTATTTTACTCAACGCCGGTTGTGCTTTTTTTTTCCCCTCTCCCCCCCCCCCTCGTTCATACTTTGCTTTTCTCTATTTTACTGTATGGTTCTTCACTTGATGGTTCTTTATTCCTATCATGTGAATAAGAGCGTTTTGAATGTTTTTGTTGTATTTGAGCTGTACGAGCCAAATACTACAAGAGAATAGGAAAAAGACAAAAAAAAAAACTAGGAGTTTGCGCAATGAGTACTCATATTGTAAATTGAATGAGGTGTTGTTTCAGTTTCTCTTCCGCAATTGTGTGTTTATTCCTTAGGAAGGCAATTGGGTGTTTTTTATAAAACTTCTCCAATAAGACCTAACGAAAGTGTTGTGTTGGCGGTTTATTTTTTGTTTTTTTTTGTTTTTCCGTTGCGGGGCCATGAGAGTATTCTACTTCCTTTTTTCATCTTCATATGATATTGATTACCATGTGCAGATCAGGAAGTTCAGAAAGAAGCAAAAAAAAAAAAAAAAAAACCTTGCGCACCCCCGAAAAGGGCAAAGAAATATAAAAAAAAAAAAAACGGATGAAACTGATCTATGAGTGAAATGGTACAGCACATGGATAAGCACACACGGAGAGAAACAACCAGAGGAGGCGAAAGAAGAATAAACGGGACTCGGGGAGGTTTACACTGGCAAGCGATGTTGATTTTTATAGTTTTTTTTTTTTCCAATTTCTCCTTTACTATGTGTCTCTTCAGATAAGGTAACTGGAGCTTTATATATTTGTACCAATAAAGAGAAGAAGCGAAAAAAAATTTCTTCATTGATTTTTTTTTTTTTCTTTGCTACTTGTATTCATTATTATTATTTTTAAAAAGAGTGTTAGAGGTTGGATCGGTGGTTTAGTCGTAGAAGCAAAACAGATACAAACTGGTTTACCACACTACAAAGGCCTACCGCTTCGTTTTCCCCTCTCCCAAAACTTTCTCCGCACTGCGGCCCCCGGGATGCCCATCAAAGCAAAGCGCATTGACCCGTCGCGGGCTCGACTGGCCGCGAGGGGGCAGTGGCACCAGCAGCCGCAGCCGCAGCCGCCTTTGGGCGCGGGCACCGGGAGGTCCAGTCGCGCAAGCAGCAGCACCTCCAGCGAGGACAGTCCGAGGAGGCGCGTCGGCCGACAGGGGTGCCGAGCGGAGGAGAAACCGAAAAGCCCAGGCCCGCCCGCGTTTCTTACGGCCACAGACGATGTGGAAGATGAGGACAGCGACCCGGAGCTTTACCGCGCGGCACGAGAGCGCACGGCGCGATTTCTTTATCCTTACGGCCACCAAGTGTCGGTAGCTTCTCCCAACTATAGTGGCGATAAAGCACCGTCAAACAAAACAAGGAGTGAAGCGTCAAGGGGAGGCACGGGTGTGCCAAGCAATAGCTCAAAGGAGGAAAAGTATGAAGGCTATATAGAGGGCATTTCAATAGACATGGCTGATAAGGATGCGACTCCTCAGAAGGAAAGCGCTTCCGCGCGCGGCGACCTCGGACGCGAGACGAGACACCATATAGATGACGCTGCCACTCTCAGCCCGAGCAAAGAGGACGCAACGCATTGGGGATATCCTGCGCCGCCGACCGCAGTGCGTGAGGCGCTGGAGCCCGTAGTGGAGGCAGAGGACTTTCGCCGACTGCTTGAACTGCTCGCCGACGATGTGGCCAAGGCCCGAGAGCCAAAAGGACCAGTAGAGCCAGCGCAGTCCCAAGAGGAACTGCCGAGGGAGAGGCAGAAAGAGGAAGATATGTATAAGAAGGAAAACGAGAGTGAGGCGACGGCCCCGACTTACGGATACGCGCGGCCTGCGCGGAACTTTGCGGAATTACAGGAACAGGAACTGCTGCGACTGTACGCTGCGGCGAGTGAGACGCAGCCGTACTTCATTGCGACGGATCACACGGCGGAGGCATTTACATTTGCTGCCATGACAGCAGAACAGCGGAGTCGCCACGTGGACCCTGTGGAGCATCCGCCTGTTCCTCTTTCTATTGTCGCACTCGACGCGGCAGAACGCGTTCGGAGAAATGCCTGCGCGACTATGCAAGAGCGGCAACGTCTCGCTTCCGATAACGAACAAGTAGTCGCGAAGGACTTCAGCGATGCACTGCTCTCTGCCAACGCGTCTATACTCGCGGCGAATGCGGAACAGTCACTGCAACGCTTTTTCTCGTGCGTTCATTGGATTGAGGTCGCGATGCGGAACAGACGCTTTGTGGACGAAGTTGGTCGATTTTTCTACGATCGCCACCGGCTGTTTCTTCGGCCTTCCGCGGGGGAGAGCGGAGGGGCAAGAGAATTCAGTCACGAGGCTTTTGCTGCGTACGAAGAATTCAGCCGTTCTGTTAGTGAATACGTCACGGCAGTGCTGCGGTACCGTGTACCCGGGTTTAGCGCAGAGGAGTTTGTTCTTGCCCTCTACGACACCCCGCTAAGCGACAGCAGCGTAGCGGAGGATGAAGAAAAGAATGCAAACAGTTCTCCGCAGCCTTTAAGCACAATGGCTGTGCTCTCATTCCACGCGTGGCGGGTGATGCAAGCCATCTTGTCCTTTGAGCAGTTCTGCGCGATCATGGATGAGTTTATTGCGGAGGAATATGGAATGGACGAGGGTGGCGATGGCACATTGGAAGGCGGGGGTCGTGGTGTGGTGAGCTTTCGGGCTTTGTTAACTAAATCCCGCCAGCGCCGCACGCAAGAACAGGGACAGGAATTAACACACCTCGTGCACGATGAGGCGTTGCAGAGTCCGGATCCCCCAATGACGAGCAGTGCATCACCGGCGATGAATGCGTGGGTGAGCAGAGAGTCGTCTCTGGCGGTGTCGAACTCTCCACCGCGGTCGGGAGTCGCTCCTTCGCTGCTGCAGTCGCGCCCCGTGGTTTCCCAGACACCGCCACCGCCACCACAAGCACAACTTTTCGCATCACAGCACAGCAGTCGCAGTTCAGTCGCGTCTTTTCCCCGTAGGCCTGATGCGGTGCCGGGGCGAACACTGCCCCCACTCAAGAAGAACTCCTCCGTATCTCCGCAGAGGCGGCCCTTGCGGAATGCAAAGGAACCGGTAAGGGATAAGAAACGAAGTGCAAAGCCTACAGGTGTTGAGGGAACGTCTAATGAAAAGGGACTTAAACTCAAAGAGCAAGAGAAGTCAAAGGTAAAACGTCGCTGATACGTCGTTTCTCATCGTACACTTTGTGATGAGGCTAGCGCTTAGACATGTGTAGAGGGGCGGAAATTTTTATTTTCTTGCTCTTTTTTTTTTTTTTTTAATTTGTTCTCCTGTCATGTTGGAGCTGAACGTGTTGCTGGTGTCCTTTTTTGTTGTTGTTGTTCTTATATATATATAATCTTTTATTGTAACATGTGCCATTCAAGCTTTTTATTTACCTGCACTGTTCTGTTCGAGTCTGGTTATTCTGATTGAAGAATGCATTGCTATCACGTGGTGTTCATCCACACAAAAAAAAACAAAAACAAAAAAAAAAACTTTTTTTTTTTTTTTTGGTTTATTATCATCTGCCATGTAAGGTTTAAACACCGTTAAAAACTACAACGAATCGACTAAAGCCATTACAGGTTTGAAATAGGTCTTAAAGGGAGTTTCTTTCTCCTTCCCTCCTTCTTGTTGTGGTTACTGTACATAAGAGGAGGAAAGGAGTCAACAGCATCTACAATAAAAGGTTGTTGTTGTTGTTTTTTTTAAAAAAAAAACTGTGTATATTATTATTATTATTATTATTATTATTATTATTTTTTGGGGGGGATATCGTCACAGGACGGGTATTTTTGCATCAGTAGCTGAGCCAGTTTATATAAGTAAACAGTGTTCAGTGCAGTATTACGAGTTCAGTGGAAAATAACGTTTCGTGAGGAGGATTCTCCTGTGTCGCGAGTATCACCAATGATTTCTTCACACCTCAGTCGCGCGGAGCAACCTGCTCCGCGTGTCTCACATTCGTCGAATGATGGATACGAGAGAATCCCTTCTATCGCTGCAGCAATCCCTAACAGGGGCTCCAGGAGACAGTCTTTTTTTTTCATATCCGTCGCCGTTGTTGCGCTCATTGTATCGGCTTTGACTTGGCATGGGCCAGCGCCGTGGTTGGCAGTTACGCAAAGTAATACCACGTCTACAAGTGTATCGTATAGTTTTTTCCACTCTCGTGATAACAGCAGTGCAATAGGTAACAGTAACGGAATTCGACAATGGGTGAATAAAACAAATGCTAGTGGCAAGTGGTTCGTGAATATCATGTGGGATGTGGTGCAGTTCACGCCGCGTCTCCCGCCGATGGTGGGAGTTAACTTTTACGCATGGGCTCGCGATGTATCACTGGTAGCGCTCAAATGTTTTCTCTTTGAGGCCCGACTGGCTGCGAAATGGATAAAGTCGGTCTTTGATGTGACCTTTCCATGTGCTCGTCTTTTTTTAATTTATTTGAAGAATGCCATTCCCGAGGGTTATAGCAGTGCGCCAAAGAATGGGCCAAATGAGACCACCCCAGGGTGGATAGACACCATTCGAAAATATCTGTTTCCGGAATACTCTACATCAGCAGTACAGACTTCTGTCAAATCCCCAGTGATTCAAATGGGATATCGGCCTCAATCTCTCGCGGCGGAGTCCAACTTTAGTGAAAAGTTTGCGGAGGGTCAACCGCGGACTGCACTGGACAATCCACGACGGCATGAGCAAAGTGAGATGTCTACGCAGATCAACAAGAGTGAAGGCAACGACGAGGACGAAGAAGAAGAAGGTGAAATCTCCTTGCGTCTTTGGCGATGGCTCTTCACTGCGGGTCGTACACGCAGGCAAACACGAACGCAGGAACCGAAGACATCCGTATTAACTATCAGTGGTGATTTTATGCGTTCCTTTGGAAACAGTACTAAGGAGCATAACGAGAGTGCACGTTGGTTTGCATTGATCCGGGGTTTGGTAACAAGAGCCCTTTCTTCCACCATGGTTTCAGAACCTATGAGTGGGAGCCCTAAAGAAGAGGATCCCCACAAAAGCGTAAGGGTGAGTACTGGGAAAAAGGTTGACGACATCGTCACCGCACCAAACAAATTACAGCAAAGTGTAAACGATTCTGTTTCGTTGGTAACGGATCCTATTATAAAGTATCATCCTCTGAATATGACGGATGATGATGATGATGGCGACTGTGCTGTGACCCAGTCAAATGATACATGCAATGCCTCTGCAAAAGATGTGATAGGGCCACTCAACCGCACCTCTTCCTCCCATGTGGTGATGGAGAAGACGAATCTTTCTTGTGAGGGTGAGGTGTCGGTCGGACACGTGGACTTAATCCACGCAACTTGCGCGATGAAGTCCATGGATGAAAAATGTAAAAATGATGTGTTCTCCATGGGAATTGGTGTCTGCTCACACGCAAAAAAGAGAAAATCATCAGCAGAAGGAGGAGGTGGAGGAGAATCCATTACACCTCCGCCCATTTTTCACAAAAGTGTAGGGCTTTGCGAAGTGACTACGTGTGACTGCGCGAGAGACCTCGACGAGCACGAAAAGAAGTGTCAGCACCCCATAGTAGACGCTGTGGGTTTTGAATCACAACGAATGCATAACGAGTTTGAGGTGGCCGTGGCGGCAAAGATGCAGCAACTCCAATCTGAGTGTCTGAGGGGTACGGTTGTGGCTGTTCGTGAAGAACTCAATCGCGTGCAGCGGCAATACCGCGAGCATGAATCCAAGGCGCGTGAGCTCGAAAGGCAGCGATTACAAAAATTGTGTCATGTGAGAGATTCCATAAATGAACGTGTACAAGGGCAAAGTCAATTTTTCACACCAGCGATGTTTGAAAAGGAAATGAAACATTTGCTCCCGCAATGCAATGCGTTTACTCTGGAGGCTCTCGAGGTGCAAGCGGAGGGTGTTCAAAAGGCAAACGAGGAGTCCGCACACATAGCTCTTGGGAATGAAAAAGAAGATATGATGAAACAGTGCCACATTGCGACGGCGCGGGCTGTGGGGGAAAGCATACATGCACTGCGAACACGCCATCATCCAATTGCACTGGAAGAGAGAGTCCGACTAAAAGAGGAATGTCGGCAGACTACGACAGACTCCGTGGAGAAGGCGAAACAAGAAGCAAAGGGGCAGTGCGAAGCTCAGATTGCATCCATTGTGAAGGAAACAGTTCAAAGTTTAGAGAGAAAGTGTCATGAAAGTACAACAAGTGCTATTGCACGCAAAGTTGAAGCGATTCAGAAGGAACATGCGGTTTCACAAGCGAAACTCATTGAACAGGAGAAACGGCTTTTCGATACACAGTGCGAACAAAGCATTCGTGAAGCTGTCCGTCTGCGATTGAAAAAACTTCAAGTAGGATGGAACGACTCCTCCGCACAAAAGCTTACCGATACACAAGAAGCAGATAGAAGATGGCTCCACGCAGCGTGCAAAGGCATCACCGCAGCGGCGGTTGCGGCGGAGGGCCATCGACTCCACACACAGTGCCGCCTCGCCACGAGCGAACAACTACTCGCACAAGGCAAAGAGAAGGAAGGGATCCTTGCACGTGTGTGGGAATCACGGGGATCCAATTCCACTGCTGCTAGTGTCGCGCAACTCCAAGATGCGGGTGAGAGGAGGTGTGCAGCATGCAATTTGCAGGCGCACTGCGGAGAAGGCTATGGAAAAGTCAACAACGGGCTTTTAATGCAATGGGCACTGTTTGCATCCACTGCACTTTGTGTGGTCGTTGTTTTATATGCTCTTTTTATCCGCGCACAATTGCAACATATGGCCCCCACCGGTGAATCTTCCAAAGGATCGTATGCAAAGACTTGCCGTACGAAGAGTCCCAATGTAAAGTGCATTGCTGAGGACATGCTCAGCGGAGATGACACTGTCACTGCAGATTCGGAGAATCGGATGTGTTGCCGTGACAGTTCTACCGATTCCTTTTCATCAACTGCAAATGAAGCTGTCATTCTCTTGCGTGATATTCTTTTATGCAGTAAAGATATCCTTGTTGCAGTCATGTATTTTCTTCTCCGAGTCTTTGCTGCCTGCCTCCGCAAGCTTGTCATGCGGCGTGTGGGTTTTGTGGATACAATAGTCCCACGCGAAGCCGCCTCCATGTCTGTCGCAGAAAAGCAAATCTCCGTGTCGATTGCGTGTGTTTTTACGAATGAAGAACAGTGTCGAATTTCTATTGCCGCCTGTGAAACAAACAGCCGCGCCGCGTTGCAGTGTCAAGCCCTTGCAGCGCTCACTGCAGAAATCGCTCGACTCGCGGCGAAAAGCGAGGGGCCCCAAAAGGAGCGTGACGGGCAGATGACGCCGGTGGAGCCCTCAGTGAGTGGTGATGGGGAGGAAAGCCACGGCGAAGCGGAGGCAGCCGGACTGGCGGAGATGATGCGCGACATGCTTCTCGCGGAAAACCGCGAGCGGCACGCGTTGCAGCTGGAGCTTGACTTGATGCGGTGGCAAGGCACTCCGTCTCCGCCCGCTCTTCCTCCTTTGCGCTCTTCTCCCCGCATGGAGTCCCGTGCGTTGCCATTGCCTGAACGGTATGTGCCAGTGATGAGGTCCGCCAGGCACTCTCCGGAGGCGCCCGGGGGCAGTTTGCGGGAAAGTGCAGTGAATGCGGTGACCACACGATGCAAAGCGAAACGAGACATGTCCCCGCGGAAGTAATGATGGAGCAGAGGTCTATGGAAGCGATGAATCAAGTTCGTCTGTCACTCTGTGATGTGTCTGTTTCCTATATATATATATATATATAGAGAGAGAGAGAGATGATGTTAGACAGGGAGACATGTGTTTTGCGCCTTCTTGTGAATGTTATAATTATCTCTTTTCGACTGTGTACGGTATGATTTCGACCATGTGAACAAGAGAGCATGAAGAGTAAAATGAGGAGAGAGAGAAAAAAAAAAAAAAACATTCTTAATGGCTGATGTCTGGAAGTTTCTCTTTTTTTTTTTTACTTTCTTTTGCTTCCCACAAGACACACTTGCATACATTCTCCCTCTCCGTGTATTTACGTTCCACGGACATTTGTCGATTATGTTATTGATTCTAATTTTGCGTCACGCTTAAAGATGATTTTGTTTTTGTTTTCTTCACATGTCTTAAACTCCTAATAGTACTCACGGGATAGTGTTGAACAAAAAAAAAAAAGAATAGAATATATATATTTTTTTTTCAACCAATTAAAAGGCATTACTGAGATCAGCACTAAGGTAGAAGCCCTGCAAATTGTTTAAATAGGACTGGGGAAAGAGTGCTCAAAGTCTGCGCGAAACACATTTCCTTTGTCAAGAACAATAAACAAACAAAGAAAAAGTTTTATTAGGGGTTGAATTGCAGTCGACAGCCAGGAGAGGCCGAATATATATATACACACATATATATATATATATATATATATATAAGTAAAGAGAAACATCCTCGGATCTCTCTTTATACCTTTTTCTGTGCAGTCACAAGAGAGGCATACCAGAAAAAAAAAAAAGTAAATAGACAAGGAAGAAGGAGGCTAAAAAAAAAAAAAAACAATAAGAGAGGTGAAAGCTTTGTCAAACGACGCGATGCTCCTATACTTTGCAGACATGGTTCCCGGTGAGGGCATTGTGAGGGCCGACCTCGTCGAGCCACACACTGTTCTTCCTCTCATTGCGTCTGTGTGGACAGGCCCCTCGCGCCTCCTCGTCACCGACGCCGAAGGCGAAGCCGTCGCCGAACTCCGCGACGCCGCGCGATCGCCGGACGAAAAAGTCACAGCGCTGGCGTGGCACCCGTCGCAGTCGATCCTCGCAGTCGGGTGGTCCACGGGGCGCCTCTCCGCGTGGACTCTGCCGGAAGGCGCCTCGGACACATCCCGCGAGAAACCACTCGCCCCACCGCTCTGTGATGCGGATAAAACGGGATCGCAGCATGACGATGGTGCCGTCACGACGTGTGTGTGGTCTTCCACCGGAGTGTATCTTCTCACCGCGTCCCGAAAGATGCGTGTGGGGCTGTGGATGCTGGAGAGCAGTGCGGACAGAGATTTGACTGAGAGACCGCCTTTGGCGGGGCTCGTCACAGACGACGTGGACATTGTGTCCCCTATGGTTGCTATATCGGCAAAGGCAACGGGGATGAGATCTGTATTAACGCCTTTGTGGTCTGTGGTTCCTGATGGTGTGGTGACACGTGCGTTGCATGTGGGTTCATCCGCCACGGCGCTCAGTGCTGGTGAAATTAACAAAAATATCATTAGCAGTACGAACGACGACGAGGAGTGTTTGTTCATTCTCAGTGGAGATGAAACGCGAAATATTTGGGGGCTCAGTGAAGAGTTAAAACTTTTTCCGCTTGTTACATTGGATGAGCCGCCGATCGCCGTTATCTTTGATGCCGCAGAACGTCATCTTGTTGTGCTGAGCGTTGGGCATGTGATCAATGTGTATCACGTCACCGAGACGCTGGAGATGCACTTACGACTGCGGCGAAGGCTCTCAACCCCAAACCCAAACGCAACGACAGAGCGGTTTACGTTTGCGATGCTCTGGGCTGCTCCCGGGCTTCTTGCTTTCTGCTGTGGTGATAATCGTGTGCGGTTTTACGATATTCACACGGATAGTATGTTTTTCGTGTGTCACCCGGGACAGGACTCGGTACATGTAACACACCTCGCGACACTCACACGTAAAGGACTTCTTGCGATGGCAACTTCAGAAGGACTGTTAGCGGTTTTCCAACGCCCTTTTACACCCACAGCGCACTACCTGCATCATGATGTGAATAATACGAATCTCTCGAGAAGCGTGACAGATGTAGAAAGTCCAGATGCAAATCTTAACTACATGGGCGATGCAGCTGATCAGTGGGAATTGTTAACCGTTGTTGACGTTGCTGGCCGTTCGGAACATGTGGCTTTTACAGCAATGGGACACATTGTCGTCGCGCTTGGTTCGGGAAAGCTTCAAATTCTTCGTGAGACAGTCCGCCGCCGTGCGTGGGATGGCGTTGCAGCGGCTACACAGATATCAATGGATATGGTTGTCGTGGAGAGCACCACTGGATGTCAATGTCTCTTGCGTAGCGATCGTAAGGTACAAGGACTGTCTATTGCCTTTCCAAACATTGCTGTATGGGATGGACGGCGCATTAATCTTTATACGATCAATGAGTCCACCTCCACCGCCTCACTTACAACATATGTGAATACGACGAATTCCGCCTTTGCCGTACACAAAGAGGGTATTTTCTACTATAAGAACGATGCCAATCGCGTTGTCTTTGCAAACTTTCAACTTGTGACGATTGGACAGTTAGCCTTTACGGAGGATGAAGGTGCACCAAAACTTATTGATGTTATGGGTGATGTGATTGTTGCCCTTTCTACAAAAAACGCCATGCGCATTGCGCGGGTCAGTGGACGAGACGTACGTACGGTTGGCCCCCCTCGTCGACTGAAGCTTGACGACGAACATGTCATGGTGACAGATATCAAAATTAATGCGCAAGGCCGCCGTGTTGCATTGATGTGCCATCGCAAAGATAGAGACGTTCCTGACAGTCGCATTTGGGTCTATGACTCGGATCTCGATCAGACAAGTTCATTTGACTTCTCACTTCGTGGCGAAATTCCAAGCGCGGTGTACTGGAACACCCCGGAACCCAACAGCAGTACGATCGGTGAGCTTGGCTTTCTCTTATTGGCCTGCGAGACGCATCAAGTCGGCCGCTCCGCCGGCGCCGCTGCGGCGGAGGAGAGTTCCGCCACACATGAAATGCATTCGGAAAACATTAGTGGCGCGGAGTGTGCGCCGGGGCTGGACGACCATGTGCCTCCGTTTAGCAATGGCTCTATGACTGTTATGGCCCCAGGATCTGCGCAGTTGAAGAAAGATACGAAGGAGTTGGCTGCGGAGGAAGGGGCCATTGAGAGTGAGGTGATGCCGGACTTGGAGAACTTTAAAGAAAAGAAACAGCAACTGGAAGAGGAGAAGCATCTCAGCGGGTTTACGAATATTAAATCATTTACGAATCGCGCACATAATGTTGTGACACTCTTTTCAACAAGCAAAGGTCTGGTCGTACATAACACAGTTGCGCTTAAGCGTTACCACATCTCTCTTGTCGGGCTCACCATTCCCGATTTCCTTCTTGCCTCAATCAAGATAAACGGCAATCCAGCGAACACCGATGATTATATGATTGAACAGCGACGACTGCGTGACTTTGAAGGGCTCAAAACGGAAAAAGACGCCGCCCTCCTTGAAGCACTTATGAAGTTCAGCTACTACTCCACTATTGGTAGCATGGATGAAGCCTATCGTTGCGTCAAGACGGTTAAAAACACAAGTGTCTGGCAGAGTGTAGCAAAAATGTGTGTCTCATCGGGACGCTTGGATGTGGCAGATGTGTGCCTTGCGCAAATGCTGGATGGTGTGGCCGCACGCGCGCTTCGTGAGGTACGCACGAAGTACCCAACAGAAAAAAGTATGCATCTTGCCACATTGGCGTGTAGTCTCGGGCTTATAAAGGAGTGTGAGGAAATCCTTCGCCGTGAGCACCGGTATGACCGCATGACGGATTTACTGCTAGCGTGCGGTAAGTTTGATCAGGCACAGCGACACGTGCGACGTTGGGATCGCATTCGTTTGTACCCTGTTGCGTACAAGTATGCGCAATTCATGGAGTCCTTCTCAAACTTTGATGCCGCTATACTTTGGTACTACAATGCCAGGTGCATCGACACGGATGTGGCCCGTGTGTACTTTCAAAACAATCGACTGAATGAGCTGCACGATCTTGTGCTTAAAGAGTATAAAGGCGATTCCAGGCAGACAACTCCGGAAAAAAAAAAGAAAACGGACAGGGAACCCTCTACCGGTGCCACACCCGCTTCTCATGCCGATAGCAATAAAACGAATGCGACGGATCATAGCAGTTTTCATGGCGCGAATTCCTCTTCGGCCTCTACTGGGTTTGCATCATCGCATGAAGGTCAGGCGCAGTCCACTGTGGATACGGAACCAAAGTCCTCAGAGGGAAACGACGCCGGTGACCACAACGAAAATGCGAATGATGCGGGGAAGAAAGAAGAAGGTGAAGGAGACGTGGACATGCGCACGACGTTTCATAAACTTTTTTACCATAATGTGGAGCTGTTGGTGTGGTGGGCAAAACACTCGGAACGGCGCAGGAATTTCGCGGATGCATTGAACTTCTACACACTTGCGGATGATACATACAACACGGTGCGACTGCTCTGCGCCTCCAATCCGCCACGCATTGAGGAGGCTACGGAAATCGTCAATCGCGAAGTCACACGTTCATGCGAGCGAGCCCGGCAATTAGCAGGCGATGTAACCGCAAGCGTTTCTATGTGTTCAACCGCCGTGGAGCCTATTGGCGCGGCTTATTTCATTGGCCGTTACTATGAAAGTGAAGGGGATGCAAGTTCGGCACTGCAGTATTACGGCTGTGCAGGTGCGTGGCGTGCCGCTGTCAAGGTTGCAAAAGCACACGAACGTTATGGGGAACTTTTTACTTTATCCCTCAACAGTGAAGATACACAGCTGATGCTGAGCACTGCTTATTACTTGGAGCAGCAGGAAATCTACGAGAAGGCGGTGGAACTTTACCACAAGATTGGGGATATTCAAAAGGCTATTGATGTATGTATAAAAGGGGGGCTCTATGACACCATGCATCGCATCAGTACCACGCTAGATGCTCAAGGAGATCCAGCTGTGTTTCTTCAAATGGCTTTTCACTTTGTGGAGAGCAAGCATTATGACAAGGCTGTTGAAATGTATATATTTGCACGCGAATTCAATCGAGCGTTGGAGCTGTGTACACACAATGGTGTTCCACTGACTGATAGTATGGCGGAGGCTGTGACATCGGATGCAAACAAGGACACGGCGACACCGGAGAAAAAGAATCAACTTTTGCTTCGTGTTGCCGAAATTGCAAAAGATCAGGGCAATTGGAGTGTTGCGTGCAAGTGCTACACACAAGTGGGGGATCGACTCAAGGCTATTAAAATGTTGATGCGAGGAGGGGATGTGAATAAAGTTATCTTCTTCGCCAATCACTCACGCAATGCTGAAATTTATACCATTGCAGGGAACTTTCTTCAATCGCAAAATTGGCACTCAAACTCCAATATATATAAAAGTATTGTGAGTTTCTACACCAAGGCCAAGGCATTTGAAAATCTTGCCTCCTTTGCGGAAGCCTATGCACAAATGCATATCGATGATGATCGAAACTATCTCTCCGCGTGGCAAGCGCTAAATGAGTGTGTGGAGATCATAGAAAAGGGCCGCAGTGCTTCGAATACTACAAATATCTCTGAAGCAAACACTCTGCACGCGCGGCGTGATCTTGTTGCACAAGTCATACAGGCACAAAAACTCATTACTGAAGTCCCCACAGACTCCGGTAAAGGAGAGGAACTCGTTTCCCTCTGCTCTGACCTCATCAAGCGGAGTCGACCGAACCACCAGGACCACGCAGTTATTACTGCGAGCATCCGCATTGGTGATGTCTTTGCATTACTTGTGCGGTACTATCAGGAGTGCGCACACGCTTCGGATAATGCCGTTAAAGTGTTGGAGAGTATGATAAAGCACAGCGTGGATCCAAGGTTTTTTGTTGACCGCACACTTCTGCAGGATGTATGCAAAGCAAATGGCCGTAAGCCGACAGAGTTTGAGTTGAATTAAGAGTTTTTTTTTTGGGGGGGGGGAAGAAAGAAAGAAAGAAAGAAGAACAAGTAACAAAAAAAAAAAATGCGTTGCTAGACGCGGGTAGAGTCAATTGCGGCAGGGAGGAAAGAGGATTCTATGTCATGCGTGAAGGAATGAGATGCCTCGTACGAAGTGCTAAAGTACATTTGATTGATGCAACAGAGAAATAAAGAGAAGGAGAGAGAGGGGTAAAGGGAGGAATAAAAGAAAAAAGATACGATGAAGGACAACTGTCATCGAGAACTGTTGAAATAACATTTATCTGGTGAAGACTCATGTAAAATACGGCACCGTTTCGTACATATGGAGTAATTGAAAGGCATCCTCTTGTATTATCTGTTATATATATATATATATATATATATATATTTATATTTATTTATTTATATACGGATACGTGCTTGTGTATGTATATGTCTGTACAAGAATGATAAAGTCCAGGAAGGGAGAGTGAGAGAGAGCGATGTGAAAAACTACATGATCAGGGGGGGGGGTGGAAAAAAATGTTATTGGACAAATTATTTGTTTGGGTTTAGTTCTTTTTTTTTTTTTCATTCTAAAACCTTTTCTTCTGTAGTGAGATAGCGTTGAAAGATGTTTTGAAAGAAAAAAAAAAATGTTTTATTTCTCTCTCTCTCTCTCTCTCTTTACCTTTTGTGTCGTTCCTCTTTTTTTATCGCTTTGTTCCTTCTGTATCTGAAAGAAATTAAATGCAGCACTCCCGTCGTTGCTGTATGTATGTATTGATTTTTGTTAATATATATTTTTTTTTCCTGCTGTTATTCAGTTTTTTTACAAATGCTGGTGGATTTCTACTCCTTTCACCACTATTTTTTACGTAACGAAAAAAAAAAAAAAAAACTCAGCACACAAATCTACTCTATTGGAAGTTCCCTGTAGCACTAGTTGAAGGGGTGTACCTATTCTTTAACACAAAGAACTATATATATATATATATATGTCTATTTTCCACGCCACCCTGTCACTCTCATTATTTTTTCTTTTTTTTACTTTTCTTTATTTTTTAAGTTTCTTTTTTTCACGCATACCCCTCTCTCCCCGCCCCCTCCCCCCGCTGCTCCGTTGCGTTTCCTTTTCGGCGCAATGTCTCTCGACGACTCCGCCGCCGCCGCGGGCCCTCCCGACGCCCCGGCGGCCCCTCCGCTCTGCGCCGTTCTCTTTCCGCCGGCGGAGGCCTTTCCGCGAGCCCCGCCGCCCCGCCGCCCCAACGGCGCCGCCCCAACGGCCCCGGCCCCGGCCCCGGCCGCCCCGGCCCCGGCCGCCCGCGTCGTGCACCCGCGCGGGTTTCGCGTGATGAAAGGGACCAGCGCGGTGGAGCGGTCGCTGCGTAGTTACTTTCGCCTGCCACCGGCGCCAAGCGCGCGGCTCGCGGAGGAGAGGCGGCGGGTGGCGCGTGCGCTGCGGGACGCGGAGGTGCGGGAGGAAAAGGATACGTCGTGCTTTCTGGATGATGCCGCGCAGCCGCGCGTGCTGCTTGATGGGTTTATGTTACTCTGCGCGGCGGGCGCAGAGGAGCCGGACGCCGTTACCGCCGTCACACTGCAGTGCTCGCGGCTTGTTGGGGTTATTGAGGACGATCTCACGTTCTTCACCGGATTGCACTTTCTTGATGTCAGTGAGAACTCGCTGCGTGTCGAACAGCTCTTGCGACTCACAGGACTGGAGGTACTGCACATGACGTACAATGGGATCGACTCGCTCGCAGGCATTCGTCGCGCTGCGCAGGCACAGGCACGGGCACAACTTACAAGTCCAATCGTCGAGGCAAGTCCCAACGCCACAGGTAACGCCTCTGTTCGCAGCGCAGCCGCATACTACGCACAGGAGCAGACACAGTCCAGTGCACATGACGAAAGTATGGATACGGCTAAGGAACAAACAGAAGAAGATGAGTGTGTACATGGCGCACAGTCCATACCTTTGCAAGAGGAGTCTCTGCCAGAAATGGGGGATCGGGTGCAGAGCACTAGTGGTTATTACTCTCCACACGCGCGCCCACTGCATTGTCAGGCGCCTGTGACGGAGTTAAGTAAGCACGATGTCCTCCTCCCGCACCTGCATGCACTGAACCTTTCATTTAACTACATTCCTCCCAAGGATATCTTACATTTGTCGTACTTTCCGTTTTTAGAGAAACTGGATCTGAGTGGTAACGGTCTACGCACACTACCGGAGGATCTTGCGGAACTCACTTGCGTGACACATTTGGCGCTCGAGCGCAATAAGTTGTCCAATGGCGCCGCAGTATTTGCGGCACTTTCAACCATGCCAGCGCTTATTGAAGTGAATCTCAATCACAATCGAATATCCCGTGTCCCACCGCTATCTGTTCGGGATGGGCGCGGGTTGTGCTTTCCTACCATTGAGGTGATTGGTCTCACTCACAACCGCGTGGAAACTGTGCAGGATGTGGCAGCACTTGCGGAACTCGTACGCACATTGCAGCGTGTGGTGCTCTCGGGAAATCCAATTGCGCATAAGGCAAAAGAGCGGGCTGCTGTGGAAGAACATTTTGCGCATGCTGTTCTTGGTCTCTATTGGGAACAAGCTGGCTTACGCAAAACTCCTTACAATTACACACAGACGAGCACCAACTGGAGTACACAAATGGACACAAATACAAAATGGAAAGATAATGAGATGGATTCATCCATGAAACAGAAGGAAAACGTCATGGGGACATCGTTTGTTCAGAACCTGAGCGCAACTTTAGACACAAACTCGGACGAGGAAAGCTCACTGCGCGTGGACGAGGTAAACCGCTGGAACCACATCTTTCAATTATTGCGTACACAACAGCGAAAGCAGCAGCAACAGGAGCAGCAACAGGAGCAGCAGAAGAAACAACAGAAACAGGAGAAGCCACAGGAAGAGAATCGGAATGTGATATTATCGGGCTCGCATGCATCGCGGGGTGAAGTAGAGGGAGTCGCTCTGTCTTCGGTGAGTTCCCTTGGCCAATCGCTGTGGTCGCGGCAGCAGACCGAACTGTACCACGACGAGAGTGAAGATTACGAAGGAAAGAGCGGAATACGCGACGCCAGTGTGGTAAACGATTTTTTTGAAAACAATAATGAGTCATTTAACGATGAACATGTTTTTCTTGAAGCCTTGTTGGATGCCTCGGCCCTAGACGTGTCCACGCAGGATGTGAGCCAGACGCGGGATGCATCTTGGTATAACAGAGAGTCGCCGCTGCCGATATACCGTGACGATGCGGCGTTCACGAATAAAAGTCAGCAGCCGCGAACGGCGAGCCGCTCAGGGAATGAGTCCATAGGTTCCGGACACAACCGTGAGACAACATTCCCGAAATTGCCGACCCCATCGCTCTTGCGTTTTGTGGATGTGGTCTTTGAGGAAGTGGTGATGCAGAAGCAGACAACGGGGTACTTTTACGCAAACCGGCGCCAACTGGCGGCGGAGACAGAGTTCCCGCGTGCGTCGTCGATGATTCATCCACGCACAGGTTTCGTAACAGTGCCAAACTACAATGATTTTATGGATATTTATAAATCGCTAGACAAGTCTCAGCAGCCGCTGCGCTCCGGGAAACGACGAAAGTACAATCGTCTGCGGCCGTTGTCGAAAATTATTGTTACCCCAGAGACTAAGGAAGAAGAAGAAGAAGAGGAAGAAGAAGAAAAAGAAAAAGAAGCCGAAGGAGAGCAAAGGAAACAAGGTAGCTCTGGTGAAGGGGTCTCGCCACAAGATGTTGTCTTTATGACAGGTGTTGCACTGGAGGGTGAACCCAAGTGCAATCCAGAAGAATCAAAAAAACATTCACCTAAACCGCGCGTAGCCGTTAGTGTGAAAGAGAATGAGGTAAAAAGTGAACCACGGGAAATAAAGAACCTAGCAAGGCCTAAAATTCCTGATAAATCACAAAAGCCTAAATTTCAGCGAAAAGTTGTGTCAGTGCATCGGCCGCCTGACACAAATGTGCGCATTCTAATGAACGAACTGCGCACAATGCTGCGAAGACCGCTCCCGCCGTTGCCAGCTGCCGCTATTCGGCCCCAAGAAAAAGCAAAACAATAGCGGTGAAAGGGAATCGGGTGGAATATGTATAATATGTACGGGGATCTCTATCTCTCTCCTTATCAATGGGCCTGAATGTCTGTATATATATATATATATATATATATATGTATACATGTATATGTATATGTATATGTGCGTGGGTTTGATTTGGAAGTCCGGTGATTTTTTTTTTTGTACAGTCAATTAATTAGTTGTCTTTACTACTCCTTTGATTGTTTGGATGTTCAGTCAACATGCCTTATATCTAGGTGGCATATTGTCTGATTATGCCCTGTGTGTTTTTTTGTTGTTGTTGTTGTAGTTTTCTGAGTGTGTGTTGTTACATATGCGACACTTCGTTTTTGAACTCTTTTTTGTTTTCCTTGTATGTATATTTCGCAAGGAAAATAAGACTAAAAAAAAACAAATTTTTGATTTTATATTATTTTACTCTTGTTTTGTTGTTCACTTACTCACTCACTTTCCTCCTATTCCCCTACACACACACACACGCATATACAATTCCCACTTTTTTTTTTTCTTTTGTCTTCTTTTCTGCACTATTCTCTTCTCGTTCTCCCTTGAGAGGACACACATAGTGAGGTTTTTTTTTGTTTGTTTGTTTTTTTACTTTTTTTGTGTTTTCCCCCCTCCGCATTTGCAAATTATTTCCTTTTAGTTTTTCAATGTGCGCGTCAGGCTCCCCGCGGTGCCCCTCCGCCCATCACTCACCCGCCACCGCACAGCCGCTTTCTGAGCGGTCCACAAACTTAACCAAAACACAATCCGCAGTTGCAGCACTGTTGGAGCGGGCGGACTTTTTGCGGCCACAGTATCTCTGGGCCCCACTGCACACCTCGCACACGCAAGGCGTGCTGGACGATCACGAGGCGCTTATTCGCTGGCATGGGGAGCTCATGCACCTCCAGCAGCGCCGAGGCAATGGCGGTAAAGCGCAAACTCTGAGGAGATGTAAGAATTACACACGTGGTGTGGCAGCGGCGCGGATAGCATGGCAAGCTGTTGCCGAGTCGCGCGCTGTGGAACTGCGGGAGTTTATCGCGCAGCATAGGTCCATGTATGGCGACTTGGACGCGGAACCACTGGCGCGCATTGAGGCTTGTCTGCTTCGTCTAGACCGTTGTCTTTTGCATGCCCCACGCAAGATGCAAATAGAAAAGTTGCCACACGCACAGCAAAGCTCTGTCGGTGGTGGTCGCTCGCAGTCCACGCGGGGGGCGACAGTTAGGGCTAAACGCATTACTTTTGCTCATCCGGTGTTTCAGCTCTTCTTCTCGTCGCCACCGCCAAAGTGTCTGGGGGGAACAGAACCCAAGGAGGAAAATGGGAGAATAGCATTTTCAGCGGGTACCGAAGAGCGTAGTGAGCATTATCAGGGAAGGACGAGTGGTGTTTATTACGGTTGTGTGTCTCACCCTGTTTCGTCACCGCTGACACAACCGATGACATCTAATGGAGATGAAGCGTTGGAGAAGGAAGAGGAAGAGGAAAGATGGCAAGACTGTGTGGCTGGAGCAGAAGTAACGGAGGCGCCATTCGTTAGTCCGGCGAGCTTGCATCACTCTTATGACTTTGCTCTTGTGGATGAGAATTCAGAGAGTGTTGTGCCTTTGGCTGTGTACACTCTCGCGTCGCTGGAGGCGATGGCTGCCTCGCGACGAATGGGGCGAACTGAGATTTATAAAGTCCGTCTGTTGTGGATCTTTGTCTTGTTATCGTGCCTTGTGTCCTTTGTACTCCATTGGAAATCGAACCAGGGATAATAGGATTTAGGCTTAAGTGAGGAGGAGAGAGAATATATTTCTTTTCCTTTTCGATCCTTTTTTTTTTTTTTATTATTATTATTAAAAAAAAAAAAAGGAAAGAACAGAAGAAAAAAGCGAAACCAGTTGAATAAGTTAACTTTATTCATTATTAGTTTCTTTGTTTCTTTTTTTTTTTTTTTGTAGAGCTGTAAAGTGGGGAGGAGTATGCTGTGCCTCTTGTAGAGAATATAAAATGAACAGTGCTATTTTTTTTTCTTTTTTTTTTTTTTCTGTTGTTGTTGTTGTTCCTTTGAAAGTCTCATTCATCAACCCAAACACAATGTTGCCCCACTGAACCTTCACTAAGTTGTCTTATTCGGGCCTACATGTATTCGTATTTTATTTATTTCTTTTAGCTTTGTTCATCTCTCTCTCTCTCTCTCTCTATTTATATATATATATATATATACATTGCATTGTGTAGGTTTGTCCTACCAGTGTGTGTGTGTGTGTGGCAGTCTGGATGGATAGCACAACTCTTCCCAAAGACGTGGACACCTCCTTCTCCACTCCGTCCCGCATTTTATCGCAGCGCTCCCGCAAAGACTCTCGTGCCGAATACATTCCCACTGCCCCGCCCGCTGCAAAGTCCTTTCACCTCACCGTACGCGGCGTCCTCGAAGGGGCGGAGTGTCACGAATGCTCGGACGCACTCTTTGCGCGTACGTATTGGGTTTTTGGGCCGGACTGGGAATCCGTTGCAACGGTTACGCCATCCGCCCCGTTGCCTGCAGGCGCGCCTTGTGTTCGATTGCTTGACCGATGCACGGCAAGTGAGGTCGTCACACAACTTTCATTCCCATCGCAAGACCCGTTTTCGCGGTACACATGGGCCGTGCCATTTGAATGCGTACTACGCAGCACAAACCCGCACGGTTGGCCGCAAATGGTGGTATCACTGCGTACGGTTACGCAAGTGAAGGCGACACGGAAAGAAAAGGCACAAGCGAGCAATGACGGCCGTAGTGGAAATGTGATTGACAGTGGCGAGCAGTGTCTTGCGTATAGCCGCTGTTTTATGCCAATGCGAACAGGGACATATCGCAAGCGACTTCCGTTACTGCAATTGCTACCGAGTACACGAAAGCAGTCATGGATTGCGTGGTGGATGAGAGAGCGGCCGGAGTTGCGTGATCCGACATTTCTTTGCACTGGAGATGACCGCGTGGTATTGAGCGCAAAGCCACTGCAAGGACACGTTACCCTTTCGCTGAATGTTACTATTAACGGATTTGCCGAATGCGGTTTTGAACCGTGACAATAGTTGAGGGAGAAAGCAAGCATGAGATCACGAGGTAAATAAAAGAATGCTTTCAGGTATGAATATATATATATATATATTCATTCGTCTTTTTTCTGTGTGTTTGATAGAGTGTATTGTATAATATAGATCTCTCCATGTTGTAAAGAACATCAGGACAATCCTTTTTTTTTTTTTTTACGGATTTGTACATGTAGTCGCTCCTTGTTTTTTATTTATTTATTTTTTTTTTGTTATTTATAAATTGCTGAATGAATCGCCCAATAAGAAAGTACTGAGAAAACAAAAACCTTCTTGCATCCTTAAAGCTCATATATAAACTCTTTTTGTGTATTTGTACTTATGTTTGCGCTAGTTCTTTTTTTTTTTTTTTTTGTTATCTGTTCTTTCTTTCCGTTTTGTTTTGTTTTTGTTTGTTTGTTTGTGTGTGATATACATTGCGTTTGTTCAAGTTTTTTTCTTAAGCATCACTTAGAGGAGACAATTAGGACTAATCGCTATCCGAAAGGATCAACACGCCTCAAGTGAAAAAAAAAAAAGAAGAAGAAGAAGAGGAAATATCTTTTTTTTTTCTTTTGTTTTCAAAGCAATTGTCATTTCGTCTTGAGTCTACGTGCTGGTACATAAAAGTGAAAAACAAAACAAGAACAGAAGACGTAGTGAGTATCGAAGACAAGAAGGCGAGCGACGCTGTCAAACCCTGCTGTTTGAAAAGTGTTAACAGAAGAAGAAAAAAAAAAAAAAAAAAAGGAAAGGCACGGGGGACTGTTCCAAAGGTAACGAATTTCACAACAGAGTGAAATAGAAAGAGTAGACATATATATATATATATATATAAATACTTATAGGGCAATTGGAGGGCAACGGAATAGCGTTCCTTTGAGATATTGTTTATTACTAAGTTTTAGTGCCTATAGGTGACAAAGAATTGGAGAGAAGTAGGAGGCGGAAAAAAAAACAAAGAGAGAGAGAGAGAGACTGTAAACAAATACATCAACGAAAACGATAAAGAACAGTCAAATCCACAAACAATTTCGTTTCTTTGAAGAAGCAGACAGAAGAAAAAAATTATATATATATATATATAATAAAAAAGGAGAAGAACAATTGCATTCAAAAATTACATCTAAAAAGGAAAGCAAAAAAAAAAAAAGAAAAAAAATTGAGGGAAACCACCAACAATAATAAATAAATATATATATATATATATATATAAGTGAGAGTGAGAGAATCCATTTCTAATGAGAGCATTATTCCCATGTCTGTGGCGTGTTCTCTCTGCGATGGCTTTGCTCGCAGTGCTGTGCATAGTCACTGTGCCCCACACAGCAGCGGCAGCCGATCGCTGCGCGTGGGTCTTTGCAGTAAAGGAAGGAGAGACACTGTCCAGCGTTCTCTCGCCGCAGTGGGACCGAAGGGAGTGCCCTGATGGAAAGTATCTCAGCGTTAGTGCAAAGAGCGGGACGGCGACACTTCCCGGGTTTTCGATTCCAAGCACTCATCTCAATATGGTGCACTTTACCCCAGAAGTAACGGGACTCGCAGTGGGAGAAGTGCGGTACGCCACACAAGAAATTAGTGTCACGTGTGATGTATTCACTCCATTGTGTAGTACGGCAACGGTGTACTATGTCGTTAATGGCGCGGGCATCCAAGAAGAATCCACAACAGCACCGGTTCCTACAGAACCCATAGTGACAACGACACCTGTTCCAACTGTTGAGCCAGTGGAGTGTCCAGTTGGAAATGTGTTGCCACAAATGGAAGTGAATGTATCTCTGCCGCTGCGTATTGATATGCTGGCGTACGTTTTACACTGCGCGAAGCCGAGGCGTCTTGCGATTACAAGTTACACAGGTGCCGCGGCGGATGGCAGTGCGGTGTCAAAAAATGTGTTTTCAGTCAATGACGATACGCTTTGGTTTGACCGAGAGGGGGCAAATACGATGGAAGGGATTTTTACGGCAAACATTACGGTTTACTGTGGCGATGTCATGGCATGTTCGAATGTGCATGTGCGGGTTCTTGCTGTGCGTAAATCACCAAAACCATCGCCAGCGCCTCCTCCGCCTAACTGTACCGAGTCCTATGGTTTCCGCACAAGTTTTGGCCAAACTGCACGTTTTGTGATTCAACCGCAGCAGTCGGATGTGTGTCCAACTGGTTCAGCGAGTGCCTTTACACTTGTCACACCGCCACGTTATAACCCCACCACTGTGGCACTTCATCCTTTGACTGGGGCGTTCAACTACACTGCCCCGCATGGTCCACGGGTATCAAGCGATGCGCTTACATTTCTTATTTCTTGTGAAAGTGGTGGAGTTTTGCAGCCATTGTGTATGGGACGTGTAACGATTCTCGTGACCGCTGCGGCACCACCCCCGCCGAGAAATGATACAAAATGTCCCGGTAACTTTGTTTACACATATGACACTTCAGAGAATGGTTCATTTAGCCCACATTTGTCGAATCTCTTTAGCCGCGCGACTGCTAGTGAAGACTTTTGCCCCAGTGGCGTATATACAAGGGCGGAGTTGCGTGTGCCTAACGCGTCAAATGGTGTCATTACATCATTTGACGGGAAAACAGGTGCATTTGTGTACAAAGCTTCCAAATCTGCTGGAATGCAAAGCGATACGCCAACAGATCATTTTGGTTTCAAGTTGATTTGCAAAACAAATGGAGCCGTTTGCGAGAACGTGGCGACCATTTACACGCGAGCGGCTCCGCCAAAACCAACGGATCACCCTGTTTATCAATTGGACCGTATTGTCTGCAGAGGAACGTGCGATGCCGACGCGTGGCGCTCATCTCCTATGCACTCGAATGTATTCGACACAACAGAGTGGCCAAGCGGCAGTGGCACGCATGCACACGTGACGCCACGCCGCGACAAGCAGTCACTTGACGGAATGCATTTTGATACGACGACCGATGGCGACTTCCTCCGCATACGGGCTTATACAAGCATTGGGAACATGGCCGCTCGCTTTATTACGTTTGCTCCAATGAATGGAGAAGGGAAAGGGTCGTTCTTGACCTCTGAGTTTCTCCCACCTAACGCACACGCTTCGTTTGATGCAAAGTGTCTCGATGTGCAGGCAAAAGAAGGTCTCGCGTCTCACGTGTGGACATGGGACGATGAGGGAGCCTTGCGGGGACACATAAACACAGAGACAGGATCGTATAAAAAAGGTGAAAATTATTTTCAAAAGTTCGGAGGAAAGCATATAGATTGCGATGTCTTCCGCGAGGACCCGTGTAAGTATGCCCCAATGCTCTCTCCATCTGGTCCAAAAACAAGTGCGGATGTGGGAATTGACTGGAAACTGTATATCAACGACTGTGACGCGACTTGGGTTGGTACAATCTCACTGCACAAGTTGCGTCAGCTGCACGACAGCAAAGGCGCCCCGATCTTCACTCTAATCAATGAGTCAACGCTTGTGGGGAGTTTGTACACACAGGTGGTGAAGCCAGCGAGTTGGGTGCCGCCGTACAAGGGAATCGCCACATTGGAGAGAAGATATACCGTGCGGCTGAATCTTGTCAACAGCATTGTTGCGGACGTTGTGGTCACACCGATTTCGCCATCTGGTCACAGAACCTCTTTGGCAGTTCAGAAGGAGGAGGAGGATAATAAAAAGAGTGGCAAAGCTTTCGTACAAGAAAAGGTTTCTGAAAAAACACATGAAGTAGGAATGGTGCTAGGGGATCGTGTAGCGAAATCAGACGCGAAAAATATATCATTTGATGTTTCCGTTGACGTGCGCTTCGCCGCCGCATCCGATCCTGTGACACATGAACGGCTTTTTGGTTATGCACTGCAGCTTTACCCTTTTTATAGGAACGACTCTGACGTTGTGTACGGTGTGCCGAAAATGAATTACGTCAATGCGACGCAGTTACGTGTGACAAATGTGACTTTGCACGAAGCCTCATGGACAACTCCGGTCCCAGCGGATTGCCCGGAATGCATTGGAAAAGACACAACATGTAAAGGCACGGGAAAGGGTCTTGAACTGAGTTGCTCAAACCCCATCATCTCCTTTGAATCTGCAAGCGCGGCTCACCCTATTTTTTCTACGCTTAGAAATGCGGATGACAGCACTGTGGGTAACTATGTGAGTGCCTTTATCGTTGGGCGTGTCCGGGGAAAGGGGGCAATGAAAACTGGAGATCCCCAGGGTTCATTTTTAATCGCCGTGCGCTTTGCCGGTGGACA
The DNA here is from genome assembly GCA_030849725.1 of Trypanosoma boissoni. NCBI lineage: Eukaryota > Euglenozoa > Kinetoplastea > Trypanosomatida > Trypanosomatidae > Trypanosoma > Trypanosoma boissoni. Next base: position 16,012 of record JASANW010001407.1, on the reverse strand, counting down.
GGAGTTTCTTCTGCATGTACAGCAGGCCGCGTACATTGGGAGTATCAATACGGTTATGAACTCAAATGTTTGCCGCTCTTCTGCGTATTGGCCAGTGCCAGATATTCTCGGCCGCTCCATTCCGACTGTGCCATTCAACGTGACAGAGATGTTAGTTGGCTTTACTTACGATATGCCAACCGCAGGGGGCGTAAAGGCAGGACATGGACCGCCGAATACTGTGCATCACTCCGATGCCTGTGCCGCATGGGCGGAGCCACATCGTCCACCTTTTATAACTTTAAATGGAACGACTGCCATATTACACAACGCCACCACAGGCACAGGTGACAGTTTAGAAAAACCCATGCGCGCAGCTCTCTGTGATGTACCGGATAGTAATGTGTATGGCGTGACAGATTGGGCGTATGTATCCTTTTCAAGTGTGCATGATGCCCTGCACGAGTCACCAGACTCTACTGCAGAACTCCTTTCGCTTGTCTTAAGCGTGGAGGCGTCAGAGGTCCTTGGCGTGTTCCCAGACGTTGATTCCAATACACAACGTGTCTCAGATACAACCGCAGAGTCCCGGCGGCTTCATTTTCTACTGGACGGCACCACACAGCCGCGCGGAACTGTACCAGAGTTGGATCGATGGATGGCTGACACAACGGATAATGTCACCGCAAGGGAAGTGACGTATCTTGCGTGGGAGAAGTACGCGTCTTTTCTGCACTACCGCCGCATGCATGTGCAGTCGTGTCGCCGCAGTGGCGCGCGTAAGATGGAATCCATGAGATGTGTAATGGAACCGTTTCACTTTGCTTTTGTGCCAGGTACGTTATTGCACCGGCGTAGCAGTCCTCGCGTGACATTTCACCTTCTTGCGACGCTAAAGTTTCATTCTGATGCACCAGGTGAGGAGCCACAGGTAAAGACATTGCTTTACAATATTCCCGTCTCCGCATCACAATCATCCGGCAATGGTTTTGCCCTAGACTCCTACACACGCTCTGCCGTTCCACACACAACTGTCAGCCATGGCCCAAAGTATGCCACCGCACTTTTCATGCTGTTTGTGTTTTTATTGATCGCTCTGTTTTCCACGGCCATCTACATTGAGTCGTACTACAAACGTTCGCTTCTCTCGGCGGAGGGGCGGAAAGGGCAGCAACTCGCACGTGCTGACACGGTAACAGTTGAAGGCCACGGCGGGTTCGATGAGGCCGCACTGCACTTCTCGCCTATGCATGACCCGGCAAGAACAGTGGAGTTAAACCGGAACCTGCCACACCCGGACCCTCATGTAGAGGCGCCGGAAGGGTCTGTGGTGACAAACTTTGGCGCCGTGCAAATGGAGCCATCGCGGATAGTGGAGACGGAGGAAGATGGGGTAGAGGAGAAGGAGTCGTAATGTTTTGTGACAATTTGTGTGTATGTGAAGTAGCGGTTAGCGAAAGGAACTTAATGAAAAGAAGAGAAGTGTTCTGAAATAGAAGAAGAATGGAAAATGGTAATGAGAGATAAGTTCAGGTAAATTTAAGTGAATAGAAGGAACGAGGAAGGAAAAAGAGGAGAAAAAAAAATTTTTTTATTGAGTAAAGAGAAGGGTGGAGTAAAAGAAATAGGTTCTATTATTCCTTTTCTCATCTTTTTTTTTTTTTTTCCTTGTGCCCTTTTTTGGTGGCTTGGGCCACCACCTGGACGGTTTACCAACTTCATACTACGGATCGCCCGCAGATATCCCGACTTCTAATCCGTAACGCTGCTGCTCTTAAAGTAATGGTGTGAAGACATTTTTTTTTTTTTTTTTTACTATTTCTTCCCTGGAGGCCTGCAGGCGATGTATCTTGTAAAGATACAAAGTGCCTCTGAATATGTACACAGCAGAGGTACTGCCTGTCTCCTGCGGGGAGAGATACGGGACTCCCAGTGGTTGAACCAGGTATATGTCTCACACGAGGTGCGCACCTCTCCAACGACAGGGATCCCCTAAATCGCAACAAACAAACAAAGAAAAGAGGTGACGTGGCCCGAAAAAAAAAAAAAAAAAGTCAACAGTGGTAGTTTTAACGCACACCGATTCACAGAAAAAGGCTTGAGGGAGAGTCCGAAGTTGAACTTCATTACTCGTGATGTTTGGCCACAGCGGTCAAGCGGAACGGAGCACGTGCGTAAGGAGACTCAAGCATTGGTAATGTCAAGGCGAATAGGTCCGGTGGCTATTATACTTGCCCTAACCCGAGTTACCGGGTGCCTCCAGGTTAGCCCTGAGTATATGAAGCAGAACGTCTGATTGCACACGAACAAATTTTCCTTACCTAACTTTATACCTTTATCGCAGACTATCCGCCAGAAGCCGATGAACTACGCTAAACTGTGCAATTGCCGTTGCATACTTGGTAGACATACCAAGTGGATGCCCCTGGAGATATCAGCCACTGGAGGGCTTGTAAGGACATCCAGGTAACTATACCTAAAGAAGAAAAAAACTCAATTTAACGCCCTGAGAATGGCTGTGGTTTCGAGGCTTCCACTTCCTCTCTGAAAAAGAAAAAAAAAATATGGTATATTGTAGGTATTTAGCTTCCTTGGTTAAAAAAAACAACACAGATACTGGACCCTGCTACCACGAAGGGGTATCCTACATTAACAGAGCTTTTCTCTTCTTTTATAGCGTTTCGGTTGCATTTTTTTTTTTTAAAATAAAAAAGGAGGATCGTTACTTTTTTGTTGTTCTTTTTTTAACGCAAAAAAAAAAGAGAAAAAAAATGAGGGATGAATTCTCATTAGTATTCACATGTTGCATGGTTGCTCTCTTCTTTTGTGTTTCTTTTTTTTGTTATTATTATTATTACTGCTGTTATTATATATGATTGTGGTGCGTACGTGTGATTTTGCGTAAGGTACATTGGTGAAAACGAAAACTGGGAGGTTGATGTGTGTGTTTTTTTTTTTTTTTTTTTTTGGTATAAAATGAGCTGCATGAAGAAAAAAGATATCTTGTGTGGGGAAATGAGCCTCCCTGAGGCTTAATTCCGCGTTTCTAAGTGGAAGGGAGAGGGTGGGGGTGCGTGAGTCATTACGTGCTCTTCCTTTCTCTTGCTTTGTTTATCTTTGAATCTTCTGTGTACTTTTTCTATTGAAATTGCTCGTCCTCCGATGGGACTCTTTGTAGTCATAGTTCCCATGTACATTTTGCTTTTTCTGAGCGCTCACACCGCGATAGAATGGAGTTATATATACATATATATATTCCCCCTTATCTTCGACTGCTCTGTTGTTTCCCCCGTGCGCCGGTGAGGAGTATTGTATTAGTTTGCATATATATATATATATATATATATATATATATATATATATTATATTTGGGTTTTATAGAAATTCATTCTGTACGTTTTGTTAGGCTATTTTTTTTTCTCTTTTTCTTTCTTGTCATTATTTTTACAATTAGTAAAAAGTATATCGGCGCGTTGCAGAGAGTTTGTTCTTAAGGCCGCTGCGCAACGGAACAAAAGACGGAAGCAACCTGTAAGGTAAAGTACATTTTTTTTTTGTTTCCTTTTCTTCTTGTTCCTTACCGTAAAGAAGAAAAAGAAAAAAAAAATAGCGAAGAAGGAAAATATACTTTACCTACAGTGACATTGGCTTCCACGTGCGTCTGTGATTTACTTGCCTACATACGTTGCACACATTGTTAAGGCACGCTTATTGATTGATTGCTATCTTGTGTGCGTGTGTGTGTGTGTGTGTGTGTTCTTGAGAGAAAGAGAAAGTATAAGTTGGAGTAGGTTTGGGTCTGAAACCCAACGAAAGATATCATAAAAAGCGGAGTAGATACTGAATCACACACACAACAAAGGGGAAAAAAAAAAAAAAAATAGAACGAAGCAGATAATACTTTTTTTTTTCTTTGGTGTTGTTATTATTGTTTTTTTTTTTTGTTGTTGTTGTTTAGCGCTCCCTCCATTGTGAGATGGAGAAGTACACGAGAGTACGGGTCTTGGGCAAGGGTACCTTTGGCAATGCCATTTTAACCAAGCGGCGGAAGGATAACGCACTACTTGTCATCAAAGAAGTCTTTCTTGGCAAAATGAATCGCAAGGAGCGCGAGGAGGCGCGCCATGAGTGTCATATTTTGCAGCAACTCAACCATCCGAACATTGTGCGATATATCGAACATTTTGAAAAAGGGAACAATTTATATATAGTGATGGAGTACTGTGATGGTGGAGATCTGCATTCAAAGATCAAAACTGGGCCTTTGAAGGAAAGCGTTATTCTTTACTACTTATCTCAGATATGCCTCGCCATGGAATACCTGCACACGCGGCACATCCTCCATCGGGACATTAAGACTATGAATGTTTTCCTCATGAAGAATGGCTCAGTGAAACTTGGTGACTTTGGCATTTCAACAGTTCTGCGTACCACAATGGGCCTGGCGAACACTGTGTGTGGCACACCTTACTACTTCTCCCCCGAGATTTGTCGTAACAAACCATACAATAACAAGAGCGATGTCTGGGCGCTTGGTGTGTTGCTCTATCAACTCGCGACGGGTCGGCACCCGTTTGATGGGCACAGTATGCAGCAGTTGATGCATCGTATTGTAAAAAGCAATTGTCCACAACTGCCTTCGCATTTTTCGCGGGACTTTCGACAGATGGTTGAGTGGTGTCTGCAAAAGGACCCTGCGAAACGGCCAAGTATTCGGCAAACACTCGGCCTCTCTGTCGTGCGCCGGTCGCTCGAAGAGCTTGAGGAAAACCTAATGCTTGCCACTCAGTGTAGAATTCGTCTTCGTGATATTATAGACTTTGAAACAGACGGCAGTAAGTCCCAGTCACAAAAACGTCATCACCAGGAAGAACATCAGAAGCAGGGACAACAAGGACAGGTGTCACTGCCTCAGCAGTTCGTGGGCGTATCACCTGGTAAGGCGGCCGCGTTAGCAGTAGCGGATCAACAGCATAAACAACAAAACCGTCAGCCTTATGCACAAGCACAGGCACAGGATCAATTGCGGCGTGAGGCGGCTTTGCGCCCGGTACCACTTCAGGCTGTTGTTGGTCCGAAGCCCAGCGCAAATCCCGTGGACAACAATCGCATTGAGAACTATCGTCGCCATCTGTTGGAGCAGTACCAACGCCGTCTTGAGCATGTTCCTGCTTGTGCAAATAATGCAAATGCAAAAGAAAAGGTGGTGGAGGCATTCAATCGGCGTCCTGTGCCACTTGCCGCTGATCATCTACATGTGCACGATAACGTTAGTCAATTGAAGAATGTTCAAGCAAATGGCAATGTTGCGGATGCTCCAGTCCAGCCACGCGAGGCAGAGGGCTTTGAGGAGCGCATGGCACGCGTCAACGCCATCATGCAACGCTATGCGCAGCACGTTGACCCAAAGGCCCGCGAAACCATTCATGCGTATATGCGACGCAAACAGGAAGAATATGCACAAGTGAAGCGAAAGCAGCAAGAGCGGCGCCGTCAGCGTGAAGAATTGCGGCAGCGCGAGCTGAAACGTGTCATTGAGCATCAGAACCGTCGCATGCCTCGCAGCATCGAGTGCCCACGTGCGGAAAAGGTAAACAATGCAAAGAAGGGCCTCGTTTCTCCACTCCAGCAGCAGCGCATGGCGTGTCAGCCCTCGCAGCAGGTATTTCAACTAGCCCCGCAACCGCAACAGGCACAGCCGCGGGGCGCTGTGTTTGGCTGCGACCCGCGTTGTGTGATTCGTCACGCAACACCACAAGTCTCAAAGCTTTCTCCGTCCGTCCCCGCATCGCGTCCCCGTGTGCTTGCCGCAAACTCCCTGCACTTGCCTAAGGACTGTGTGGTGGATCAACTGGCCCCCGGCCGCAAGTCTCCTCTCGTCGTGGGGTCAGTTGCACGAAATGTATCGCCGCCGGGAGTGGATTTCGAACCGCTTGGCTTGCGAGGTCGAAGTGCCCCGCCGCGGCCAATGAATAACGATGGTGTTTTGCGTCAGTCACGCAACTTTCATCACGTAGACCCTCTGTCACAGCCTGGACCTGTGCGTCCCACCCATGCTGCTGGGTTTGTTCAGCCACTGGATGAGATCCCCGCCGCGGTGGAGGCACGCAGGCGGTTATTGTGCGAACAGCATCAAAAACAACAACAGCAACAGCTTGTGCGGTTGTCGGAGGTGCGGAGGCCGTGTGTATCGCCATCGTCTGCACAGAGCAGTGGTGGGGAAGCGTTTCGCCTTCAGAAGCGGCGCAAAAGCGCAGATCACATTATATTGGACACGAGGGCCGTGTTACAAAATGGCAATGACGTGCATCAAAAGAATAATGAGAGGGAAAAGGCACAGGCACCTGTGGCGTTGCCGCTTGCGCCATTGCAACACCATGTGTCCCAAGCGGTGTCACCGTTTTTCGCGCGTGGTGAGCATTCACCGTCACCGCGCAATGCTTCACGGAACCCCTCAGTCATTGGATCGCGAATTGTTGTAAAAAAGTCGCACCCATCACTCCCAGCGCGGGACAACAATGCCGCTGCTGGTGGTGGTGGTTGTGGAATTAATGGCGATGGCAACATAAATGCCGTGCAGCCGCAGATACCGACTGTGATTGGTGTAAAGGCTACGCCGCAGCCTCGTGTCGAGCCAGTGCAGGAATTGTCTCCAGTACTCGTTCACGTTGAATATGCCGTTTCCCATGCCTCGCCAAATGCCAATAACACTAATGACACTGCAAATGTGAATGCGAAGGTGAATGCACCATCAACAGCGGGCAGTGATCCCATACCAAATGCAAATCTTCGCCTTCCTTTGTTGGGCGACGTACCGGTGGCTCTTGGGGAACAACCGGATATCGCACAGCAATGGTATCACGTTGCGGACAAACCCACATCACGTGCCCCCGCACGACACACGGCTGCGGCACCGCATTCATTTATGCAAGAAGTTCTCACCCGTCCAGAAGAGCAGGAGATTCTCGCTGCGTACCAAAGACCCTCCGGTGACTTGGGCATGCGGCAGGTTATTCCGAGTACACTGGAGGTTCTTCGAGTTTGCCGTGAATCGGAAGGGGAGGACACGCGTGGTACGGCGCGCGAGGTGATGACGGGGATGTCGCGTCGTACAGACGCCCCACTTACGCTTCTGAAGCAGAAGCAAAAAGCAAAGAATCCCCTTTCGAGTTTGCGTACCGCGTCGCCGCAGGTCGATGGGCTGCCCGATCTAATCGGTAACGATCAAGCGGTCGTTTCACCAAGGGTCGGTTGCTCCATGGACAACGCGAATTTAAAGGAGAAAAATATTTACATCATCAACAAGAATAACAACAACGGTAACAGTGAATGTAGCTCTTCACAATTGGGCGTAAGCCCACGAGGGAATGCGAACGCGGAGGAAGTCGACGCGCTGATTAATGTTATCGACGACTCTGCAGAAGAAGGGGAGTGGGGCTTCCCAAACACCTCTGCGGGTGAATTTCCGCAGGAGAAGTCGCTAGACATGTACATGGCCATGCTTGATCACCTTAGAAACCTTCTGCATGGGCGTAGGCCCCGTATCGCCTCTGCCACAAAGAAAAAGTCAGGGGAAAGGGGGAAAATAGTGAAGGAGAATAACGGAAAGGAGTGCTGTGAAGGCCAAACACTCTCCGAGGAGAAGGGAGATGTGAGCGCGAGAGATGATTCTTTGGAGCTGTGCGAGAATAGGTCGGGGTCTATCCCTTCAACTCGATCTTTAGCGCCACGGCGTCTGACGTATACAAGAACAATGCATAGTCCAGAAGAGTCTCAAGTGGAAGAAAGGCAAAAGCGAGATCAAGGAGAAGAGGAACCCGTAGTTTCTGCAAAGCGGAATACTAGGGAAACGAATGATCTTTTAAAGAGTACAGTGGATGAAAACGAGGATGACGCAAAAGCAGAAAATGATCTTCCAACTGTAGAGATGTTGTCAGTTGAAGAGGAAGAGGAAGAGGAGGAGGAGGAGGAGGGGCAAGTTGACGAGGAGGCACAAGAGGAAGGCGACGAAGACTTTGAGGACGCTGTTCCGCTCTCCCCCGTCCGCTGCGCCAAAGCGAACGATAACTACCGGCACATGCTTGTCAAGGCCCAGCGCCTGTATTGAGCCCAAAGAGGACGAAAGCAGGTGGGGGACGAGAAGAGCAATGGACCAATGGATGGGCATTACTAAGAATGCTTTGCCCTATGAGCCTGAGTAGGCCAGAGGGGAAAAAGGAAAAAAGGCGGTTTTTTTTGGGGGGGGGGGAATGGGAAAAGGCCTTTACGCCATGTCGAGAGAGTCCGCTGCCGCAGCACCTGATGATAAAAAACCTCACTTTTTATTTTTATTTTTTTCTTTACATTCTTTTTTTTTTTATATATCTTATGCGTTTATGGTTAAAAGCAAAAATCGGATTTCTCTCACTCTCAGGATGATGAAACGGCAAAAGTCCATGTTTTTTTTGTTTTTCTTTGTATATATATATATATATATATATATATATTTATATGCTTACTTGTTTTCTTTGAGTGTTTAGATGCCGTAATTTTTTTTTTTTTTTTGCTTTTTCTTTGTTTGTTTATGGGGGTTCAAAAATAGAAAATGGAGGAAATTGTAACTGTATTTGTAGAAACTCATCTTAAGTTATGGTACGGGTTTTCAGTACAAAGAGAAAATAACAGATGAGAGTGTGTTTAGTGGTGAATGGGAAAGTCCCTAATTGTCAAAGGGATTTGAACCCATTCCCTGAAAATTTTTGCAATGAATGTCTAGTGAATATCTTTATTATTGCTGTTTTTTTTTTTTTTTAGGGACTATACATTCAATTGTATATATATATATAAAGGAATAAAAGTAAGGAACGAAAGAAGAAAAAAGGAGAACATATATATATATATATATATATATATATATAAAACAGTTTTAAAGCAGAAGTGAGAGTGTTGAAGGGTTGAACGTGGTCCTAATTGTGCGAATATGCATGTTTCCACTTTCCGCCTCTGTCCTTGACCCTCTCTTCTCATACTCCTTATTGAATATATATATTCAATAATGATTATATTTTTGTATGTGGTGTGGTCGGTTTGTTTGACCTCTTTGCTCTCTGAATGGTGAAGTATTCTTTCTCTCAATCACAGTATTGGTCCTTAGTGTCTTACTCACTTCTTTTTTTTTTTTCAATTTCTGGCATACCTAGTATTCACTTTTTTGCTACTGATGTCAATATCGCGTTTTGTACTCGTTTTTTTTTTTTTTTTGGTAGCAGGTATATCCATCACGGACATTCTTTTTGTGTGTGTGTTGTTTTTTACGATTATAACGACAGGTAAGAAGATCAGAAAAAAAAAAAAGTTTGTATGTGGTGGAAGGGACCGTGATATATAAAGTGAGAGGGGAAGTAGCGGTTGTTTGGGAAAGAGGAGAGAGAGAAAGGGGGGAGTTAACTCCCATTTTTGTTTTACACTGCTTACTTCTGGTGGTCCCCTTTCCTGCTTTCTTAAAAAACAAAACAAAAAAAAGTTTTACACAGTTCTCTGACAACAAGTCATGGTATTTAATGTGCTTTTACTCTCCAACCACAACTGTGCTCCCCGCATATCAGTGTTTTTTTTTTTTTTCATTCAATTGCAAACATATCTGTATATATATATATATATATGTATGCTTGTATCGAGACGCGATGTCAACAGTGTTTCTCTTCTCCACTGCAAATGAGTGCATGACGTTAATTTTATTGTATGTGTGCATATGTGTTTTGCTTATTATTATTTTCTTTTACACAACACGCTATGTGCATTTCCCAAAGCAGAATGTCTCACAGAACCTTTGTTTGCCTATGCCTTCGTCCTTTCCACAGTGCCTCTGCTTATGTCCTTCTCTCTCTCTCTTCTTCCCCCACTTTAAAAAAATAAATAATAATAATAATAAAACTAGTAGTAGAAGCAACTGGTACAAAGGATAGTAAAGCATGTATTGTTCGTAAGTGATGAAAGTGATCCCCACTGAGTTCGCAAGAGCAATTGGAAGAGAAACGAACGAATGCAGACTGTGTACTCAGCGACTCGTGGGAAACCACAGAGTAACTCGGCGCAAAAGCAAAGGCGGCACTAAAAAAAAAAAAAAAAACGTACTCAAAGACAAAGAAAGAAAGATATATATATATATATATACGTATAGCTCATCTGAATGCGAGAGAAAGGCCTTGCAATTAAACAGTGAAGCAGTGGGGAAAGTATGAATTTGCGATAAAGTCAAAACAGGAGACAACAGAGACTATTATATAAAAAAAAAGAATTGTGGGAAAAAGCGGGCGATGAAGCATTCTTAAAGAGAAAGTACGAAAGAAACATAGATTGCGCTCAGACTTACCTAAAAGTCTGCTAAAGCATCCAAAAAAAGGTAAAAAAAAAAAAAAAAAGTATTTGCGATATCAAATCGGATCAAAATGCTTTTAAAAGCAAAATGTTGTTTTGTAAAAATTATGCGAATGAACTATGGAGATGGCCTGAACCAATTGTATCCAAAGTTTAATCTTTTACACGGTTGTTGTTGTTGTTTTATTATTATTATTATTATTTTCTTTTGTGCGGGCGATTAGACAATGCTCGCTTTGTTTATGAATATGACACATGAAGTGGTGAGATAAGAATTTCGTAACCGATAGTCCCAATGACAAGTTACAAAACGGCGCTTAGGAGCTGTTGCAAAAGTAATAAATAAATAAATAATAAATAAAATGGCACAAATGTCAGTACAGTGCAAGATACTGCGGAAACCACAACAAAAAAAGGGGGGAGACTGTCGTCAAGTAAAAAAAAAAAAATGTTTCGATCACTCTCTTTTTCTCTCTCGCTTTTTTTTTTTTCTTGAAGAGTAAAAGATGATTTATTGCACATTCTGTAACTGGCGGTTTCTCTGAAGAACCAGCTGGTTTTTTTTTCTCTCTAGTAGAATACGGCACTGAATTATTATTATTAATATTTTGTTTTTTTGCCGTTTAATCTCTTACTATTCCTATTTGTTTTTTTTGTTTTACTCTCGTATGACTTGCCATTTCATGGTAACGACCAGTTGCACACAAATATGTTTTATTAGTATTACTGTTAAAGTTTTGTTCTTGTTGGTGCTGGTGGTGTTCTTTGTAAAAAAAAAAAAAACCAAAGTACTCCAGTTTACCCAGGCCCCACTCTTTGATGCACTATGTTTAAAAGTAAAATAAAATATGAATATATAACACAGAATCCTAAATGTTCGTTGCGAAAGTTTTAATTTTGGTATATATGAATTGGAGGATTAAAGTCATTTTGCGAAGGAAGATCCACTTTTTGTTTTTATTGCTGTTGTTCTTTCGTTCAGCATGGCGCCTGTGCCTATGTGGGGCATTAGACCTTTTTCTGCATATCTTTTTTATTAGACTTCTCTGTGTACTTGTTTTAAGTTATTTTTAGTAAAGTAGCAGTGTAAAAAGAAAAAGTGCCATACTTATTCTTTTTTCTTTGTTTTGAAATTATTCTTTTTTTCAGTACTTCTATACAAAGTTCCCTTCTGTTTTCGTATTGCATTTCTTTTTGAAAGCCTTTGCGTTAAAGAGTAATGAGTTGAAGAGATACTCATTTCGTAAAGACGTGTCTTCAGATTTTCATTTTGCGATCTTTCAATAAATAAATAAAAGGCAATGCTTAGATATATGCATCGAGAATAAGATTATTTATTATTTTTTTTTTTTTGGAGGGGGGGATCTAGAGCGTAGAGGCTTGGAACATGCATCTCTCTAAGGAAGATCCTATTGTCTTTTTTTTTTCTATGTGTCTGTGTTCCAGAGGAACTTATTGTGTCGAAATGTTTTTTTTTTTTTTTTCTTCGTGCTTATATGATTCACTTTATCATTGGTGCTATATATGTATGTATACATATAAGTCATAATGGACCTCGCGATTCAATGCACATCTTATCCTTTTACTCTTTATGGTAAATAAATAAATGTATACGTATATATATATATATATACCTTTCTCAGGCTTGCGAAAGAACTAATGATACGCAACTGAGAAACTGGTGGAACACAATTAAACCCAGCACCATTTCAGACCCCTTTTACATCACAGCCCTTTAAACTGCTGAACTTAATATATATATCAAAAAAAGAAAAAAAAAAGTCGGGTCCACATACTCCTTTGAAAAGCTTTTCCACACAAGGACTACAAATCCCTTTAGCCGGACCTGACCTCAATCGCCAGTGCGCCTGTCACTCCGTAGCATTTGGTCCATGTCTCCAAGGCGCCCTGGCACCTCATGGCGCGGGGAGTTCAATGAGAGCCGCAAAGACAAAGAATATATATATATATATATATATCCAACGGTCACCGCGAAGAGGTGGCTCTAACGCAGTGCATGCGAAAAAGCCCCCACACACACACACACACCGGCCCACGCAGGGACTGATTGTGGAGAAAATAGCAGCAGTTCTCAGGAAATGTTTAATCGCTTGTTCAATGAGCGAGGAGAACACGCTGTGTCTGCGGAGTCTAGTGTTCACGCCACCGCAGCGGAACGTGTAGGTGAGAGTGGATTGATATGGGAATCGCAAATTTCGCGTGGGAGGTGGTGGACACAAGTACAGAGGGAGACGCTTTGTTCAGCCGCTTGCATCATTTGACTCTCAGTTTTTTTTGTTGTTATTTTGTTTTGACGAGTGAAGCATGGGAAGAGTAGCAAATCTATTTTAGTTGTTGTTTGAACTGAATAGCTCTGAAAAAAAGAGCTCTTGATGCCCATACTTTATCTTTGCGTGCTTCTTCATGTTAAGCTTTGCTCGCGTCTATGTTTTCTATTATTATTATTTAATGGAGTTTTGATTATTTAATACTTGTGCAATGCATGAATACATTAAGTCATAAGTTGTTCGTTATTCAATTTTTTTCAAGTCGAGTTTGGTTGTTGGTTTTTGTTGTTGTTAATTTTTTTTTTGCTTGGGGCACAATCATGTGTTTTTAAGACATATTCTTAGTAATAGTAAGTGATACGATATTCCTTTCCTACTTATACTGCACTGATCTTTTTATTTTGGTAGTTAACTGGTGATTTGAAATAAATGGTTGCACAATTCTTAGAAGTGCATTTTGATTATAAATCCTAATGTTCACCCTTTTTTTTTTTCCTCAAAACAATATTCTCATTTCACATAGTTCTTCATTCATTTTCCCCATTTAAGGATAATAAAAAGTAGAACTTGAATATGACTGTTTTTATGTGGAGAAATGGGTGGCCCTACTTTGGTGTTAATTATGCAGTACGTTTCCCAGGATCATGGGGTTTTATATTTGTCCTTGTAATGATATTGTTAACAGGGGATACTGAAGCCCAAAACCGGATTTTATATGTTCTTGATGCGGTGTACACAACAGACACTTATTTAGAAGAGACTGTAAAAGCATATAGGGCAGGGCTGGAGGCCTCATTCTGGTCACACCAATACACTGTTGCGGGGGACATCAAACTTGAAGTTATACCCATTGATAAAAAATCAGATTATACTACGATTTCAAGTAGTATTGATAAAGCAATGAAAAATTGCAGTGATATTCTTGCCGTTTTGGGTCCCGTCGGTGAAGAAGCTCTTAAGCATGCCCTTCCGGCACTTGAGCAGCATGACTTGGTTGCATTAGCTCCTCTGAGTGGTTCTTCACACGTGCGCTACTGGAATCCACATTTTTACTTTTTAAACAAAGATGTCATGGCGGCTCTTTTCGCAGTTATGAACTACGCAGTTTCTGTCCTGCGCGTGAAGAGAGTGGCGTTTATGCATCTCACTGGTGTGCTGTATGGCGAAAAAGAATACGAAATTGCAAAGAAGATAATGTCAGATATCGGACACAAACTGTGTGGATCCTTTGTACTAGATGGAAAAAAAGTTTGGAAAGATGGGGATCCTGAGTTTGAGAGAGAATGGGAGCAGTTTGTGGCTACCAGGCCACAAGCTGTTCTTATGTTCGGTAACCCGTCAACAGGGAGCAGCACTTTTGCAAAGAAAATATTGACAGACAACCGCACAAAAGATGTGTACCTCTTAGCAGCTCTCAACACACAGAGTACTTTGATTTCAACTTGGATGGAAGCTGTTAAGGAAGGATACAAGTTTAATGATGGTCAATTAATTATAACTGGTGCAAACCCTTTACCTACAGACACACGATACGTTGCCATACGTGAATTTCGATCTGTTATGAAACGTTATCTGAATCATAGTAAGAAGTATTACACTGATACAGAGCACTTTTTGAAAGATGAAACTGCTGGAGAAACAATGGTTAGTGGATGGCTTGTCGGCGAAATCATCATACAGATGTTTGCTTCAAGGGAGTGGTTAAGCAATCGCACTGTCTTTTCAAGATCTATTTTTAATCAGCGACGTTACATCGTACACGACCTCGTCATAGGTGACTTTGGTGGAGAATGCAACGCGCGAACCGAAGCTCAAGGTGCTGTATGCAGGTGCAATCAAGGTGGTAGAACCGTTTTGTTCAAAAAACTTTTTCAAAATTCTTCTCTTATAGCAGTATTGGATGCAGAATTTACATATCCGTTGGGAACATGCTACTCCATTTCCCACGCACTCTACCCACCGCTGAATGCTGTTATGCTACAGGTGGAATATGATCCTACAAGCTTTCAAATTGCTTATGAGGTGGAAATGGGTGCACAGGCTGGACTGCCTCCCAAACGGCTTCAAAAACACCTTGTAGGTTTAAAAACGATAACCTCATCTTTAGAAAATGCAGCTGTAGCTTTGTTATATGAGGAGGAAAACTTTCTTACGGACTTGGTCTTTGGTAGTGTCACACCATCTATGCTAAGTGTGCCTAATTTACTTTTCATCGATCCAATCTTCCCCTTTCCGACATTGACTCCTGTAATGGAAAATGTGTTGTTTTTTTCACCTACTCTTGAGCAACAACTTTTTGTGATTTCGAACTATCTTGGAAGTATCCGTGACAGTTTAACAAGTGTAAATGCCGTTATCAGAGGGCCCAGTAGTTCCGAGGTTGCAGAAGTTCTGAGGAAGTCGCTTGAAACTTTTGACGTCACTCTTGGATCAAAAATTTTATTGAAAGCTGAAGATCTTATTACTGGTAGAATGCCTGAAGAAGGTGAAGTATTTCTTTTGGGTATTATTTGGGAAGATATTGCCGAACTCACTGTGCACATGCAAAAGCACAAAAAATTGCGCGTTTACATGCTCTTTTTTGATTTCAGTACAATATACGATCCCCTTATTCGTGAAATAACAGATAAATATGTGATGGAACGCATAATATTTGCGACAAGCTTGCCACATTGGGGCGAAAAGAACAGCACCTCGCCAACAGTTTTGAGCTTTCAGAAAAATTCCAATCTCTTGCCATGGGTATCTCCTTTGATTTTTTGCGCATTTGCACACTCCAGAGCAATTAAAGAAGTGACAGACAGTTTGAGGAATATTAATTCAAAGCTTATTCAAAAGGCATTTTTTTCGAGAATTACGATTGCATCAAATGACATGATCTATGGGCCATATTTTTCGAGTGAAGATTCTGACTGTGTGAAGGGGGAAAATGTGGGCAAAAATCCCTGTTTGTTGAACTATGGAGCCAATTCTCTCTCTCTTTGGTCAATGCATCGAGCACAAGATCCATCAGTCCCGGCACTGACTAATCCCATGACATTTTCAATTGAGTACGGTAAACCGACGAAGGATAGTTCAGTTACTGATAAAATCATAGAGATTATTACTAGATATGTTCTCCCTGCTCTCGTGTTGATTGGCTTTATTTGTGCATTGGTTTACATTTTATGGGGCAGAAATGCTTGTCGGTATGCCCCCAAAAAACCGGGGGTCCCCGTAACGCTGATATTCACTGACGTACAGAGCAGCACGGCACTGTGGGCTGCGTGCCCGGAGATAATGCCTGAAGCCGTGGCCACGCACCACCGACTGATCCGCCATCTGATTGCCAAGTACAAGTGCTACGAGGTGAAGACTGTTGGGGACTCATTCATGATTGCGTGCAAATG